>CM060846.1:83702500-84212500 GCA_030762175.1 Metallyticus violacea | reverse complement strand
TTATTTGGTTTATTTACGGACGGTCTTTAACATCTCAGGCCCTCAGCGTCCCATTCGAATCAGGGCGTGAAACGGCCGACAAATTTTGCTCAGAGTTCTCTATTTTCAGACTTGTGGTTCTTTATCGTGCCGTAAATGGGACGACATGGGACCCACGGCTTTATTTCCTTTCCGAAGGAAGGCATATTTAGGATTTTTACGCCCCGAAAAAATCCATTGATCTTCGCCGGGCTCGAACCTGCGATCTTGGGTTTAGAAGGCAAGTATAGTTACCACTTTCAGAATCAGTAATTTGTAAGCAGGGGGTATAGCTAAAGTTTGGCTGTGTGAATTAAAAATGCCGAAAGCAAAATCGATTGTGCCTAAACGTTCGCAGCAGTACGTACTCAAGTTGAGAAACAATTTTATTAAGAATGGGAAAATATTATTCTGCATCACATGTTTCGTCAAGGCAATTCCATGTAGGAGAATCAACTACACCCTTATCTTCCGGCAGTCCAAAAAATTCAGTGTACTTCTCAGATTTATTCAAAGTATTTGCTTTAACTAGCATTCCCTTTTATAAGGTGAACAATTAGGAGCTCATAAAAGTTCTTACTAAATTGATGAGTCGGTACTAAGGAAAAATGACTTCCAAAGAAGAAAGATTAAGACACATTAGATCAATACGAAGTGAAATTCAAATATCTTAGTGAGCACGGATACTTGCTATGGAAAAGTGGGAAACGTAATAGTGAGTGTATTGACAAATGACGAAAAAATTTCCAAACAATCTTTCTTGTTAGCCTGTAAAGAAATTATAGCTGCAAATCATGTATCAATTTCTAGGCTATTTAATGAAACTTAGGCTATGGTGTCGAATTTTGTGAAACATGGCAATACGAGATATTGCTTCACCGAAACCGCAGCAGATATGAATAACGCTGCCAAAGGTCTTGAGTTACAAGAACATAATTCATGTGTCGTTCATAGTGTGAAAAAATACGACCCTTTATCGTAATTTAGACAAGCAAGTGTCAAATGGGAAAAAAGTCTTTGTAAAAGTCACACCATGAATAAATATGCACTGCTATTGCATGAATTCACGTATACAGAAAATCTAGAAGAATTTGCACTTCTGCATTTTGACTCTCAGTCTTTTCTTTCTAATTGTCAGATATATTTTTAGGCAAATATATGGCACAATTATTTTTTAAAATGTTATACAATCTCCGATTTAAATACTAAGTTATAGCGATAAAATGAAATAGTATTTATCTTTCGCAAGCATAAATAATGTTTCAAGCTGAAAGTAGAAAAATACATGATAGTAAAAGCAAAATGTTTAAGTAAGCATGGATTCGCAAATGAAACATTTGAAATAAAATTGAACAATTATGTTTAAAATCTACTTTGGATGTTGTGCACATGGACACATCGTGCGTTTTTCCCCTTTGCAAACATGCCTTAGTCCTAATTCGTAAAAATAGACAAAGTCATTACTAATACCTGCTAGAAATAGCTTTCATTAAAACTAAGGTATTTCTGTTCTATTGATTTTAATAACTAATACGTAATATGTTACAACATAGACATACCCGCTAAAAATGGTGCCCACATGGCGTCCTTGAATTTGTACGCAGTACTACAATCTAATCAACATTGAGTTCCAAATTCTTTCTAAAATCTCCAATTTGTTATTTAATTCTTTGCTCGACTTCTTTAACTCTGTCAACAGAAGAACTGTATACTATGATTTTAGATGACTCCAAACACGAAGTGCAAAGGATTTAAATCAGGTGGTCTTGAAGGCTAAGGCACAGGCTGCCTCACCCTATGTATTGTCCGTATCTTCGCGTTGGATGTTATCTCACAGTTGCAGCAAAATGTGCCAGCGCACCATCATGCATAAACCACATACCCAGAATTTGCTGGAGAGGAATACATTCAAGGAATCATAACGACACATTCATAGTTATCTCGGAAAGGAATTTTTGAAGACGTCAGTTTTGCTGCGACTTTTGCTTCCACTATCGTGTCCTGTTCACTCTTTTAGTTTTTACCATTACTTATGAAACGCACTATATATCTAGGTTTCTGGTACTCAATTTAATGATGCACATGCACGAAATAGTAGGCTCAAGAGCGAACGTAATATAAATCACTAAATGACGTTCTGCCGATAGAGTGTCATAATGGCTGCATCTGCCCAAGGCAATTTATTGCTTTAATATGTTGAAGGGAATTAGACTATGTTCATCTTTTGAAGTGCTAAAGTGAGAATTGCAATGACAAGGACGATCCACGATAAAGATAAGGGGGTTTTCTGCAGCTACAATATATTGCAATTATAAACATATTTTTCCATCATAGAAAAGGAAGCACAAATTTTCGGTATCGCTCAAATTAACAGCAAATTTCTATTCTAACTGGGCAAGAAAACTATTTGAGATGAAAACTTAACTCAAAATCAATGGTATAGACATTAACAAGAAAATCTATAATATTTTTAATAACAATGTTAACAATGTTAATAACAATGTTATGTGTTAACTTTTTATGAGAACAGATATTCACAAATATATTCTGCTTCCACGCAAAAGTATATATTCAAATATTCGTGGTAATATAAAAATGTACCGGGCTTTAGAGCATATAGTAAGTTTTAGGAAGTGAAGCTATAAGCCGCTAGACAAGTAAATATTTGATAACACTATAAGGTCCTCGGTTGTTAACGAGGAAAACTTGACGATTAAAAACAAGATGTAAAATACAATGCGAGAGTAGGAGGTTTATGACTAAAGATTATATAAAAATGGCAATCTATGGGAACGGAGTCACACTGAAATATCCATGTTTCCTGCAGCATTTTGGGGGGGAGGCTAAATTGTCTAATTTTGTTTAATAGTGTTTAACGCCCGGTTTTACTACTGAGGCACCACATGCGGCATGGTGTTGGTTGTAAGATCAATTGCACTTCTGGATATAGGGATAATCTGAAGATCTTGCTAATATTATGCGGTGAAACTGCTGAACAAATGATAAATATAACATTAACACGCAGATATCAAGGCAGTCTAACGGCAGACTGCAATAAACATACGGGTCACAGAATATTATTGCATATTTACATTACATTGCTTCTCAAAGGTAATAATCCGCGCATGCGCTTAACTCAATCGAGAACCAGGAAACGAGGTATATTTTCGGGATTGCTCGTCATTGCGCTTGTGAAAGATAATCAATTCAACATAAGTTTGGGTCATCATATGCCTCATCACGTAATCCGTCTTACATTTTACTTTCGTCTCTCTACTTTCTTTGGATATTACGTCCACCTTTTGGTTATTTCTTGTAAACAGTGTCTATGGCTTATCAGTTAGAGCGCTGTTCATTGTTCATAGTCGGAATATGTGGTGTCATGTTCCCGACTTAATTACATTTCGGGCTCGCTTCGTTAGCATCTAAAAGTTAATCGTGAGCCATCTTGGGCTTAATATTTTCGGGTTTTGGCTAGAGGACAGGGTTACCCACCGTCCCATGTTTTGTGTTAGCATTAATACACCGCATTAGAACGGTGCCTCCCTGGTGTCCCAACATTTTCATTCTTAAGTAGCAGTCAACTCTTTCGCAACTTGTGGCAGTAACCCCGGTGTTCTGTTGATTTAGGTTTTGGGGAATATGGTAAATAAATCTTTTGAATTCCTGTTTTAAGCTATTCTTAAAAAAAGGTATTATTTTGAAAAAAGTAATAATGGGATCCTTGTTATTTTAATAAACAGCACGGAATTATAATTTTTGTAATATTTTCTTCATTTTGGATATTGTTTTTACCATTTTTTTCAATTTTTAAGAGAAATTAAATAAGAAATTATTATTTCCATTATGACCATTATAATGTAAATTTTCTTTGATTTACTTTAAGTTGAGGAATTTTTTTATAATTATTATAGTGCTGTATCAAGAGTTTTAGGTAAGTTGGTTATTTTTTATTTTTACTCTGTTAAACTTATTGTGTAATTTAATATTATCCTTTTGGTTACATTTTTAGTTTAATGCAATTCTATGCGTTTTTATGATTAAACTAGTAGGCATATTGGGAAAAGTGGTAATTGATAGTTTGAAAAATTGCAATTATTTATCTTAATATGCACTGCCTCAGTGTTATGCCTTATATCATGATTAATTGTTGGAGATGTGGATTTTTAAAATGCGCAAATATTAATGAATGTTTTAATAAATCTAAGAACTTTGTTTCAGAAATCTTTGTTTTATTCTCTCATGATACATGATACAAATATCCTTCACTACCGAATTCTGAGTTTTAATACAGCAATGAGCTTTCTGTAAAGAAAAGGAAAATGTAAAACTACGCGGGCACTAACAGTTGAGTGCCAGCATTCCTTTACTTTTTGGTTTTTTTTAATGGTTTTTAACGCCCGTTTTTATTACTGAGGCACCACAGGCGGTGGACACTGATGATGCATGAGATGAAAGGATTAATTGGGAAAGGACTTTTTAAGGAAGGAAACATTCCAGGCCTAAGTTTAGGGTAACTCCCCGGCATTTGCCATTTATGAGGACTGAGGAAAACATGGAAAAAACCTCTGTTAGGGAGGAGGACGGCCTTGGCTGGATTCAAACCCCAGATCTCCCGCTCACGAGTCCGCGCTTTAACCACTCGGCAACCCGTGGCGGTATTTTTTAGTTTTGAATTGGAAATTGTATATATACATTTTTGAAAGCAGTTACGCTAAAGTGTGACCCACTGAATGATAACAAACAGGAAATATACATCATTAAAATATACTTGGATTCCAAAGAGTGATGCTATTTTACAATATCAAAGACAAAAAGATTTTATTGGGTGGGCTAGTAAAATATTTTAAGCAAATCTGAACAGGTGAAAATGTTATTATTTCAATGAAAACTAGTGTATTTTAACACATTTATAAGTAGCACAGGGATAAGTGGTTTCAACGGTATAGTAACTGTTTTGTTAAATGTGTTTTATTATGTGGTTACATATAGGAAAACTTTGTAGTTAAAAATCAGTAAATGAAAATGTCTTCATTTTCCTGTTTTGTTTTCTAAAACTGTATGTGCATACTTTAATTAGTCAATAGTGAATATCTAATATTTAATTGATTTATTTTCCATTTTTATAAATTTCAATTTTCTTGTCTCAAATACAGGATTTTTAAATATTAAATGTTATATTTCGGTAACAATTACAAAGTTCTTTTTTATTGTTTATTACCCCATATTTATGCCTTGGTACATCTTTATAGTTGTTTTAGTTCACCGACTATCCCAATAATACAGTCTTTTACATTAAACGTTTTAACCGCCAGGGGTGACCGAGGTCGTTAAGACGCGGACTCGTGAGCGGGAGGTCTGGGGTTCGAATCCCGCCAGGGCCGTCCTCACTGACTGAGGATTTTTTCATGTTTTCCTCAGTCTTCATTACTGGAAAAGGCCGGGGAGATATCCTAAACTTAAGCCTGGAACGTTTCCTTCCTTAAAAAAAAAATCCTTTCCCAATATACCATTTCATTTCATGTATCATCAGTGTCCACCGTCTGTGGTGCCTGTAGTAAAAACGGGCGTTAAACACCATTCAAAAAAAAAAACAGACGCTTTAGTGAAATGTTCTAACAATTGTGTTATACTTAATAAAATTTGCTTTCTTATAGTGCTATCTACAAACAAACCATTTAATTTGATAGAGTCCGCAGTTAAATTTTGTAACTTTATACTAATGAACCTTTACTCGAATTACCTAGATTGCTTCAACTATGCTGCATTAATACATAAATATTGTGCACAAGTATCCATTAATATTTTATGGGCTACTGGAAGTACTGCCAGTAACTTTGGGAATATAATTCTGAAAGTATGAATATGCTGAAAAGTTTAGATGCACGTGTTTTAAACTTAACTGAAAGCTATTCTTAACGAGCTTGCATCAGTTTTAGTTGTGATATATAGCAGTGACCTCCAATTAAAAATCATCTTCTAGCATTACCTCACATAAGTAAGCGAAAAACAGAGCTGTATGCAGAATTGCAAAGAACCCCAAAACTCTTACAGACCTGTGCAATAAGTAGTGCAAATATATTGTATTTTAGATTAAAAAAATTATCCTTATGAAATAAATTCGGAAAGTTTTCTTTTATTTTTCGCAACTGTAAACATATTATGCAGTTCGTATTTATTTGAAACAAAAATGTATTAAAAGTTTGAAAGCAAATCTCAACTTTTAGTTCTAAATCTTGCCCGCTCATTTCGTGTTTGCATATACCGGTGCAGCCTGTGGCAATTCCGCTTCCCAAAACTTTCCTTGTAGAAGGTACTGAAATGCTTGTCCTCCATCTAATTAATCTGGAATTGCATTGAGAAAACACATTATGATTGATACGATTAAGTTCGATAACCGCAATATTTCTGATTTCATTGCCGTTTTCCGTTACATTCTGAAACTTCCAATGCTAATTTCCGGAGTAATTTTAATAACGAATTTTCATTTTTTTTTTGTGTCAATTTCCTCTGTTAAACTGTACCTTTTTACCCGTATTTTTGTTCTACATTGAAAAAGTGAATTCAAAATTTTCCACGCTATTGTGGATTGCAATTCTCAAAGAAGGCAAGTGATCAAGAATAGTTCTGAATTAATTTAACACGCACATGGCGAGCTGTAGGCATTTAAAATAGCTGTTACATACACGCACACAATAAATGCATTGTTCTGCAACCAAACCAGTGCTAACCATCTTTGCTGTCTTCAGATAGCAGGGAATAGGCTCTCTCAAGGGCATGGCAAAGTGCGAAAGCAGAGCTGAAGTACGGACGCCGCCGGTTCCGGTACGTCCTGTAGCAGAGACGCAAAACACCGCGCGAACGGACAAGGTTTATAGCTGATTTTGACTTGCTTTTAACTCAAACCACGAAGAGCAACATAAACATATCATATAAAGCCACACTACTGCCCTATGTAGAATACCATTGATACTTTTCCACCTGAATAAGAAAACCACCAATATATCGCATATTCTTCCACATCATAATTTTGCTTGAGAATTCTTGAGGTGCATGTTTTCTATGAACAGCAATATCATTTACTGAAAGATGCAGAAGGAATGTTACGTAAAATCCAATTAGCAAATATTTAGCGAAATTCTTCATCTCGCACCGTTCTGGTTCAGAACATTTGATTTAATCTTGGGATCAAGTATATTGGATAATTCGGAAAAAAGAGAACACTCAACAATTTGTAATGTCTATAACAAACTAAAAGCAAACCATCGACCTCCAATTATGCAAATAAAATTAGACAAAGTATTTATGCTTGATACTGAGAACAGAGCTCTATTTTGGAATAGCAAATAGTCAAGTAATATGTATTTATGAGCACGTACAGATCTAGGAACAAACTTAAACCATTTGTAGATCACGTATTTACATTTTCACGCTCTTTGTGTATTAGTAACATATTCAATGTACAGTGGAAAGAAAGGTTTGTGAATGAAGCCTGTTGTATTTTGTTTCAAATAAAATGACTATATCTTGAGCTCTAAAGATAAATATATTTCTGTCATTCTAGGAATCTAATAAAACCTCGTAATAGCACTTTTAATTTGCCACATTATATTTCCCAGAACTGATTGTTCATATAGAATGAAAGGGAAAAAAATAGTTTTTGTTCACATTCAGCTATTCAGCAAACTGCTATTGCTGTTTTCATATTTTTCTTTTATATCTTGATAGATCTTTAGAAACTTATTCATTATTCATTAATATTGATAGACTTTAGTTATGTATACAGCTTTATGATTGTAGAAGCAATCCAACATCAAAATAAAATAGTTTCACAAAAATAAATATTACATGTTTCCTTGAAAATGGTCTTCTCTTTTCCAATTATGGCAGCTTCATCTTCACATGCATTTTTCAAATAGTTTCACTGTTCTTTAATTTATTACTGATAACAGAATGTTCACACATTTGTGATTCCTGACTAGTTCCTTGATACAGCTAAACTCAATATGGAGAAGGTATGAAGTACTTTTCGAGTATCTAGATAAGTTTTTGACGATGTCTGCAATGAATCAGCGCTAATAAATTATATCGTGTTTATAGGTTAAACAGGCATTTCATAAGTGTCATTAATTTAAAAATGTTGTTCAAATAAACTTTAATTAACTAATGACAGTTAAGAGTATCATTTTTAAACATAGAACAATAATTTAAAAAGCTTTCACCACACATCACAAATCTGAATTTTAATGACTGTGTACCATATATGATTTTAATATTTGAAACCATATTTCGAGCGTACTTATGCTAAACAGACAACATTATTTGTATGCCTGAAGATCTTAATGTCTACTATAGGCGATCTGAAACTAATCCTCTGAACACTTGCATTTCATTTCCTCAGGGTTTCCATTTAGCTGCCCTTAGCAATCCACGCCAGTGAACCTTAAACGCCGCACATCAGCGTTAAGTTGGAGCAGTCTTAAAATAAGCCTTCGCATTAAGTGTTCATTGTTACAAATGCCGATATGCATGGGACTGAATGTGCCATGAGCGGGGGAGGGTGCGACATTGCATGACAAATCGGCTGAGGTTCGGATTTCGGTCCCGCCACAATCAGCGCCACAACGTCCATGATATTGCGAGCTCGAGAAAGATAAACGAGCAGCAATATCCTGCAGCTAGTACCTTAGCCAGATTCTCACAAGAGGGAAAGAGAGCGCCAAATTAAGGTATGACACGAATTATGGCTTCTATTCCCGGGAACCATTGCAGCAGATAAAATTCTACACTCTACATTCTGTGTAATTAATAACAGATGTAAAGGTCGCGAAACTGAAATGCATACAGAAACGAAGTTTATAGAGTAAGCATAGAATAATGCAAATAATATAACCCATTACTGCAAAATTATCGCAAATTAAGCAAGCGCCCCTTGCTTGCTCTCTTGTTTTGGTCCGTTTGCTTCTCTAGTTCTATTGTTGGAATGAATTTGCAGAATGTCTTAATCCTGTTGCAACCCACTGCTCGATCTGAGATATACTTAACCACAGGATTGGTATTTTAACTGTAGAAAGGAATTTTCGACTCTTTGGGTAAAATACTAAAATATGCACAAAATACCTACACAAATTTGATCTGAGATATACTTAACCACAGGATTGGTATTTTAAATGTAGAAAGGGATTTTCGACTCTTTGGGTAAAATACTAAAATATGCACGAAATACCTACAAATAATTGATCTGAGATATACTTAACCACAGGATTGGTATTTTAACTGTAGAAAGGGATTTTTGACTCTTTGGGTAAAATACTAAAATATGCACAAAATACCTACAAATATTTGCACTATAACTTCTTATGACGATTTTATTGTTATTACTAAAGTATATAATTAACTTAAGAAACAATTATTTTAATTCAGCAGATATTAAAAGAAAAAAGTGTCTGTATTATGTGCAGACATTGCTTCTAATACACCTACTATTCACTGCATTTTACTGCAGGGCGACATTCTGGCAACAATTGGCAATAAATTACCACAATTACAACAAACCACTCTCTCATCTTAATGCCTGTCACTCATCAGTACTGGTTTACTTGGCGGGCGGTGGGGGTGTTCGTGCTTTGTTTGTATTCATTTAGTAGTTTAAGTATACCTAAATTGATGTTAAGTGCTTAAGAGTTCTGATGCCTGCTTATCATCCTACTGTGTTGGAAATAGATGAAATATAAAGAAAAATAATGCGTAGAATTCGTAAATGTTCAACTGAATAATGAAAATGCGGTTATTGTGACACGTATAAGGCAACTAATCACATTAATGTTTCTTATTTGTAAATTAATTTTAAACTATTATTAATCAACATCAAAGGGGTTGAA
This sequence comes from Metallyticus violacea, assembly GCA_030762175.1. Lineage (NCBI taxonomy): Eukaryota > Metazoa > Arthropoda > Insecta > Mantodea > Metallyticidae > Metallyticus > Metallyticus violacea. The sequence continues at coordinate 84,202,601 of CM060846.1, read as the reverse complement.
TTTGACTAAGTATGTAGTTTAAAAATGAGTTTGGATTAAGTTAACAATTGTTTGTATGCACTTGGTATAAAGTTGTGAGTTTTTAATAAGTAAAAACGTAATAATACAATATAATGTGAATTATAAATTAATGCTTTAAATCAGCAAAGTGCTACTGTAATTTCTTCAGAACAAGTTAAAAATTAAGTTACTACACCATATATAAAAAGGGTTCTTTACTTTATGTATATTACACGTAAATGGCACATTAATTATCTGAGGGTAACATACTTGCCCACACTGCTCATCACATACGGCGGTTTCTTTTCGGGTGAGACTACCTCTCAATCATGACACCTTTTAGACTCAGAAAGTCCATATTAGTTCGTGATTTAGAAATGGGCATGTTGACCAAACACTGTACACCTTATAGATACTTACAGCAGAGGTGGGCTGGGCCGACTGAAACTAGGGGTTTTCAACCCGCATTCCTAGTGGCTGTCACAAATACAGAATCGTCATAGCATTACGTCATCCATCGATAATGCACTGGGATCCTCCGGTACTGATCTTTAAGGGCATAGTATAACTCAGTTTTCACTCAGCGTGCCCATCCCTGGCCTACGGGAAAATAGCCTTGCCTTAGGATGGATAAAACTACAATCAATTCTTACTTTCCCCGTGGAAAAAGAAAGAGAGATAAGAAATGAAACCAAGAAAGGAAATAACCAACATAGTAGTGGTGATATGCAGTCATTCAACAAGCATCTATCTAGGACTACTCGATTATAAATGTACATAGACAGATCTCTCGTTTGGAACCATACCCGGCTTAAAGAGGATTTGCTTGTCACCGAGAAGAACGCTGATTACCGGCGGAATCGAATATTCATAATCCCTTAAATTCAAGCGCATAGATTTCTCATTTAAATTATAACTGCTGTAACCACATACCTTCGTCGCAGAATACGTTGGAAATGATGTCCTTGTTCTGCCACATATCTCTGACACTTTTTAACAAAATATGCCTTAACACTCAATTTTTCAGCCTCTGAAAGTGCAGGAATTTCTCTTCTTACAGGCCCTATAATTATGTAGGCAATCACAGCACACAAGATCATACAATGGCATTTCTTGTACAAGATTCGGTTTTTCAGCACTGCAGTATCTATTGTTTTGTGTCGCTACGTGGCCATGTACATAAAACCATGCTTCGTCCGTAAAAAAAAGTAAACACGGATCAATAGAGCGACCATTAACGTTATTCAACACCGAATTGCAAAAATTAACTCTAATCACATTATCGCGTGGTTGCAATTCCTGAACCACAGTTACAGGTTTTTAATGTTAAAAGTTTAGTGGCATTCCAAGCCGAGGTTTGGGAAATTCCTGAATCCTCTGCAGATATTTCTTTGAACTTCGTTCTAACTTTTCTCCGATGTCATTTAGTTTTTTTTTTTTTTTTTTTTTTTTTTTTTTCCCTCTGTAAGTACACGGCGCTACGCTTTCGGTTTATCAAGAATAGATTCCTTTTCCCTAAACCTATTTACAAGATTACGAACAGTTTCTCTGTGAACCGCAAGAACAGCAGGGAATCTGTCTAGAAATTGCCGTTTCACTTCTCTGCAACAGTTTATCACATACACGAGTACATGAAGATTCTGTGTACTAAAGTATATGTGTTTCCTGCCATTATAACAGTACTAACACACCATAATACTGAAACACATGGTCTCAGAACTTCTATACAGCACAAACTTCACGTCAAGTGATTAGCGGCATACGGAGAGGAGGGAAAGTGGAGGGGGAAATAGAACCGGTTAGATACAGCGCAGGTCACGTTAAGCCGGCCATGTGTCCAAACGAATACTCTGTAGTATATTTTTATTAATTACAGGGTTACATAAAGTTTCAGACTTATTTTACTGTACAAAATCCACGAGTGATATCACTCTCGCACGTATACCATACTGAAGAGAAAAGCGCCAAGTTAGTTTGTACAGCATTTACTGTCATCATGTAGTTGCATAAATCGTCCATAGTTGACGTTATTTGCAAAGATGGTGACGTCCTGTGCCGAGGAAGCTTTCTATGTGTTAGAATGTCATACCACTATGTGTACCACGGATGTTGGATAGAAATTTAGGACTAAATTTGTAACAGCCACCAAGCAGAAAATGGAATGCTAAATGTGTAAGAACGTGTTGTTTGTGCCCTCAGCAAAGAAGTGGCGTAAAGAGAATATGGAGCGAGTGAGAGAGGAATTCACTTGAAGCTCAAAGATTTCGGTGAGTAGAATGTTCAGGGAAATCCAAATGCAGGTAAAGTGGAAAGTTCTGCCTGTAAAACTAACTGTTAATCCAAACAAACCCAGTTAAGACATAAGTTAATAAAGAAACTCACCTTCAGTTATTCTGTCAGTTAATTTTCAGCGAGAAAGGGGCACAAATGGAACCACCAATGTTGCATTTTAGGTACCCGTAAACCTAAGTAATTCATCTAATATCAACGTGTTTTCTGTACAGTGTCGCGCCAAAAAAAGTCACGAACCTTTCTTCTTCTCTGAAGTGTTTGTGACCGAACATGCTATAACTATGGCTGATACCCCAAATGCAGGAAGATTCATATACTTTCTTCTTCCAGCAAGATGGGTCCCATCCCTTTTCCATAATGACGTTCGTGCAAATCTGAACACAGAGATGCGTCAGCGCTGGAGCAGGGGGCAGTTGCTTGATGCAATGGCCACCGCAACAAGGTCCCCCGATTCGATAGCGTGTATCCTCTGTGGATACATACAGAGCTATGTGAATGTGCCGCCTTTGCCCCGAGATGTGAAGAAATTCAAGCAGTGAATTATGGTCAGAAGATATTTTGGGAAATGTGTGGCAAGAGTTGGATTATCGTGTGGATATATATCGGGTCATACTCGATATTATTAATATATAGCAAATTTGGGGAGTTTCTCTTCACAATGCTGTGAGAGTGATATCAGTTGTGCGTGAAGTATGGAAATGTTCCGACATTTAAACTCTCTATATCTAGATAGCTGACTTTCAAATGCGTACATATGGAAAGGTTATGAAAACTATCTCTTTGGTTACATTATCATAAGACCGTTATCACCCAATCTGTACAGCTGCAAATCGGTCCTTGTCATACAGGTTTTTATCTCTGACATTCCTGATGGAATTAAAGCCAATATGGTTTTATTGTATTCTGTATTATTGTATTCTGGTCTTTTACTCATTACTCTCTAGCAACAAGTACGGAATTAAAACACTATTTCCTGAGAGTTGCCTCTAATTCTATTCTGTTGAATGAATGGTAAAGAAATATCATTTCACAACCGAAGTTGTTTAATAGGTAAGTGCAATCTCTTAAATGATATTAGATTCTGTTAAGCGACCATTCTTTCTATTAGCACGCTGTGAATTTCTACTTCTGATGTTCATCACAGTCTTTAGGGACACGGATAATCGACGAAGCCTTTTAAAGATGGAAACAAAAGTTCTAGCTCTCCTCGTTGCAGGCGGCCTCGAGCAGCCTCAACTGAACACAGCAAGAAAAGAGTTGACGTGTTAATAAGGGGTGACAGACGCATGAGGGTGAACGAAATAGCCGCACAGCTAGGAATACGGCACAATGCAGTTCAGGAGATGACTGACAGCTTGGAATATCGAAAAATATATATGCCCTCTGGGTGCCACGTTTACTGCCTAATGAGTAGAAAGTTCAGCACAAAAACATCACGTCATAACGGTTTGAGAGCTATCGAAATGATGAAGGCTTTTGCTCAGTATTGTCACAGAAGATGAAAGCTGCTTTCACCATTTCGGAACTAAAGCGGAATTTCAGAGTGTGGAATGGTATCATCGGTATTCAACAGTAAGAAAAGAATTTTGAACACCGTCTTTTGTCACGCGTATACTGATTAAATTTACCTGGTATGTTCAAACAATCAAGAGACTGCATAAAGTACTGTGTGATAGAATTTCAGGAAGTAGGAAAAGGTTTTTATAAAATATAAAATATTTTGTTTTCTTATCTTGGAAGTAGCTGCCGGGCCAAATTGCTCACAAAATTTCCATCATATTCCATTTATCTCTTTGATTTGTGAAGGACCAGCTAGGGTTGCCAACTATGTATTTCAGAAAATACGCCAGCTTATTTATATTTGCCGTTTCTCCTTAAACTCTGCAGTAATATTCCTTGAGTCACTAGTATGCATATGATATGATATTCGAAATCGATAACAATCAAACATCGGACCGTAGCTTCCGGTTCCAATTAACATTTCCTGGTTACTGTTTAGGGCTTTACGTTGTAGGTGCTCGTTGTGAATTGAGTTTCAATATCTGGTTCCTCGTGTGAATTCTGAAAATCAACGGTCTTATTAACTACGCCTAAACTGAAATGAAAATACATGTACATACAGCAGAAAAACTGGGAAAGAGCTTTTGAATGACTGAATTCTGTTAATAATAAAACAATGCAAATGGCATTTCTCACTTTGTTTGCGGGAATTCAGCGTAAGGCTTGGAGGTAATACAAACTGCGACCAACATGGAAATACCAAAGGTATACACAAATAATTAAAAATCTTCAATTAATTGGACTTCTGTTCCAAATAGTGCTACTGAATTTAGTAAACTGCGGCTGGGGAATTAGCTGTAGTATGCCATAACGTGAAACATAACCTCAGTTAAAGCAGCATAGTCTGTGGGAGTTAACTTAAGAACATAAATTTTGTAGATTCCGATGCATATTTGTAGAACAAGGGCAAGTCGTTTGTTAAGAAAGTATATTTTGAAAACTACGTTAAGAATTTCATCGAAACCATATCAAGATTTATTTTTAATTAATTATAATCAATTGGATAGAGAAACATTGCGCGTTATGATAGAATATCATTAGCTGACCATGATACTTAATCGGCGTTCTGTAATTTATTTACAATGTTAGTGATATTCATTAAAAAAATAAGCTGCACTCTAGCGTTTGTCTGTAAATCCTAAGCCTCGTTTTAATATTAAGTGACTCTCGCATTGTAACTCGGTCGCTTAGATATTCTCAGTCTCTTTTGCCACACTTTTACGATTCATCACATTTGCAATTACATTCGATATGCTATTGTAGTTAGTGGGGGAGGAATTTTTAGATTCAATTGACAATTGACGGATTGATGTCGATTTTCTCTTCTCCTGCTGCCTATGGAATATCGCGTCAGTGGATTGCTGGAATTTTATGATCCTCTCAAGCCTATAGGAGAGGACTAGGATTTATGTATGCACAATACGAACATATTGTAGAGCTTGCAATAACACGATTTATTTATATTTAAGTAAGTTTATTTTTCAAGGGCTGCCTTTAAGTTCTGAGAATATTGATTAGTGTTGGCCACTAACCCGATGGATTCTAGTCTTATCACTTCCCGGTAATTACACTAAGTCTTTCACCGTACCATGGTTCTTCTCTTTGTACACCATTTTAGATCTAGCTCCCTGTTAACAGTTTACTTCTTTCTCCTCCAAAAACTAAGCGATCGACTGCACTTTTTACCCTTTATTGCCTCTCTTTTTCTCCTAGGTTTCTTTACGTAATGTTGGCTACAATTTATGACACCCACAATGTTCTGCTGCATCAATAGGTTTTTTTATTGCCCGGCCTATCCTGGATTTTAACGAAAACTAACCCTTCATACAATACCTAGGGATCTGACCCACTCTTTTTCCAAATACTTAGAGACGACTCTTCGTATACAAAGCTTCTTACAAACACCAAAGGTTCATAGGACCATCTGGTTCTTCTGTCCCGTTCCCAAAAAACACTTCCTGGTTTATGTCTAAAAGTTTTGTAGACAATTTGTTCTAACACTCAGGAAAGCAAAATGACTTTAACTATTAATATATTCACATATAAGATATACAAATTAATGATTATAGGATTTATAATACATATAACTAATTATGCTAATATCAATAATATAAACATGAAGGTTGGAGCCATTTTATACTGTCTCACATTGACTCCAATTTTAGAGACCAGCATTTGATACATATTCATAATAAATTCGAACCAGTTGGAGGACGGTGTATACATATTAGTCTATAGTTTCACTAATGTTCTGATCCTTTGAGAAGAGACCCCTTTTTATAATGAAATCGTCTCCTGAATTCCATTACTAGGAATATTTAGAATGCATGCAATTTAATTAATTCTGAAACAAAACAAAGACACAATTTAAAAGGTGGGCCACAATTGTCAATAGATAAAGCTTTAATAACAAATACCATTTGAATTATTAGTTAGTGGTTGATATATACAAAGTTTTGCATAGCAACGTACATTGTAACCTCATTCGTATAATGAGGTTACTAATCTCATATAAATGTCATTACATCCCAGTTACAATATTTAAGTGAACTACTGCTACTACTGAACGCTAATAACATAAAACATAAATTGTTTAACCGGTGAAAAAGTATTTATTTCTGTGACTACAAGGAGGAAACGTACCTTAAAAAATAAGAAAGTCAAAAGAAGCAATATAATATGCACTTTTCATATATTCTGGAGATGAACCTAATGCTGTTTTTACTCGTGTATTTTATATTTATTCAGCAAAGCATATATTAATACAGCCTGGAAATTGGCATTATACCTTTTGTGAGTGAAATACAAGTATTCCAATTTGTCACGCTCATCTATGTCAAAAATGTAGAAGTCCGGCAATTAGAGGCAAACCAGATATCTTGTTATTTGGACTTCTGCAAGCTGTGAATCACCTGCAATCTTCGTGAGTGTAGTGGAATTATCCATATTGGTACTCTATTCGTTAACGTTTTCAAATCAAACCTCCCTATATCTTTTCTTATATTACCGCAGACAATTAATAATTTCCTTTTCTGCGTTTGAAAGTTGGGATTGCTAGTCAGTCAGGCACAGCGTTGTCCCTGTTCAACCCACACATTAAGTTTCTACCATCTGACCGATAGGTGACAGTGGTAGCAGTGTGTGGAAACCGCTCTAAAAAGAAGGTTTATATATTCAGGGTAGCTTTCTTTTGTAAGACGTCAAAATGGTCCGCAGGAGAAACGCATTGCAGGTACAATAAAGGATTATAATAATATTGCATTGCTCTATCCAAAAGAACGAAGATGGGTTTTCACTTTTCAAAAGGGTCGTGATGTCTTTAACCGTTCGGGAGCTGAGCTACCTTGCAAGCCACAGACCAAAGGCATATTGTCCAAATGTAGAACTTGTTGAAAATAGATTGACTCGAATTGTGTATCGGATTGGCAGTGCAGACAGATATTTCACTAAAGACATAATGAGAAAATCTGCTAGTGTCTGGCTAGTGAGTCCTGTCACAAACATTCTAGAATGAGATGGGAAACGGGTAAAATGACATTCACTACCTTCAAGCGAAACACAATGCAAATCCTCATTATGGTTTGTGGTTTTCACTGAAAACTTCGGACCTGTTTCATGTTCTTTTTCTTACAAATCCATTCGTTGTTTGGAGATAGAGCCCTCAGTACTGGACATAAGTATTGGGTTATTAGAAATCGAGAGTGTTCCCTACAATTTTTATTTGTGTGAGAATTTTTAAGCATTTAAAATAATGTTATCAGTGTTTTACTTAACATACCGGTACTTTCGCTAGTGTTCCGCGTTTTTCTAAATTGTGTGTGAAAACCAGGACAATTTTTGCAGTCAGATGCGAGAAAAGATATTACACACACTCAGGAATATGAAGCGCTGAAAACAGGAAAGCCAACAGGATATCATGAGAAAAACAGCTGTACCTACTGGCAAGTATATAGGATGTTCATTTAAAAAAAAAGTCTGACGCGACTGGAACTGCATTGAAAACTCAGAGGAAAAGAGATGAAGTTCATCCCCTAGTTATATATACATTCACTGTTTTGGCTTTTAAGAACAGTTTACTCCATTTGTAAGACCCATTTTCACCCTAGGTTAAATGACATACGGGAGGTTTAAACGGAAGTTTATATATTTCATTAAAGAAAATGGGCTTTGAATTGTTAACATTATGTTACGTACCAAACAAACTGGGCTGTACATATCTCTATGGAAAGAACTGATGTTATGTAGAAAAGACTTCACTTTTCTTAAAACAATGAAAGAAATTTGCAGACCTATAATATATTTAGACAAGACATGAGTTAATGCAAATCATGCTAAGAACAAGGTATATTAACTATTCTACATCACATTATAATGATGTGGCCTAACATTTAAAACATTCCTTTTATTGTTATATCACCCTAAAATATGAAATATAAATGCAAGTACTACTTTGAACGAGTTACTGGTACCTGTGAGGTTTAAAACAGGACACTTTTTGTATGCATAATAATATTATTATAGCTGTTATTATTGTTATTATTATTATTATTATTATTATTTTAGCTAGTTATTTTTATTATTATTATTTTAGCTAGTTTATAGCAGCATTTGCAATTAGTGGATTTAATTTTTGTACTTTCTTGACAATTTAACAGTGAAATGAATATGTTCATGCATAAATGGCAACTGTAATATTATTGTCTGCTAGCGGGCTCTATGTTCAATGAAGCACAATTGATGCGACGAGGCCAGATTGTGTATTTCGACCTATAATTAGTGGCAGCCATTCAACAGTGCGTACTGTTGAGAGGGTAAATGCTTCTTTTCCTGAAGTGTTTGAGACAGAATTCGCAAACACACCATAGCGAGTCCCTCACCATCTTGCAGAAGTCCAAAAATGCCACTCATTCACTGCATCAGATATGCATTTGAACCGTGCCTACATGAAGACCCAAGTTCTGCACCCATGGCAGTCTTTCAGCAGTGAGAATGTGCATGGGATTCCTTGGTCACTTGTACTGTGATTGAAGGTTTAGCTATTACAGGAACTTCATGGAATACACTTACGACGTGTAATTTGGCGCTAGAGACCCGAATTTGTGCAAAGGCAACCGATTACATTGTCATGCAGCTGCTATTTCATCACTTCTGAAATGGGAGACACTGGAAAATCCACTGTATTCTCCCGATATGTCGGCTAGCGATTTTGACCCGTTTTTTTAAGATGAATGAACCTTTACCATGTGGAAGATTCCGAGTAAGACATACCATGGGAAAACGACGTCATTGACGGAGTCCTACGCCTTCCAGCAATATGACATGAATAGGGAATGTGTAAAGCATCTGTGGGAAAGTGGGAGCACATGTGTAACAAATTTATTTATTAATAATTGCTGATTAATATTTATGATATAGTCATCGTAAAAATACACTCTAAGTACACCTGAGATTTGTGACTGTATAAAAAGTACCAATCTTAAGTTATTATGAAACAAATATTCTATGAAATATTCTAGTTCAACATAGAGCAGTTGAATCATCTTCACAAGATCACACGTTTATGTGATCTTCTACAAATGTTCTTACTGGGAAGAAAATACTTCAGTTTTCTGAGAAGGCTCTCCTGCCATTTATATGTACAAGGGTGAATCATTAAGTAAGGCAAAATAATTTTTCCCCGCGATGTTATTTTATCTGGGACTGTGAAATTTTGCATACGTATAGTTTATAGTTCGTGCTAGAGGCATCATATGTTCCTTCAAGTATAACTCTTGCGACAGAAGTGAGAACTACGTCGCAAAGATAGTACGCATGTTATTGTCATAAACTTGAAAACAGCAAAGAGGTATGGTGTTTTTTTTTTTTTTTTGTGGGCGAAAAGACAAAACCCGAGTGAAATAAACAGGAAGACTGTTAGCAACTTAGGAACTTAGCAACATTTCCAGGTGATGCACATTCTTTGAATAAGTTTATGTGAACCTTAATGACTTGCCCGGTTCCAGGCAACCGGTAACAGCTACAACACAACGAAATGTCAAGCCATTGAGAATTCAATTCTGAAAACCGGTAAATCAGCTGCGAAACTTGTCACGAGTTGTTCTAAATTTCTTACGGTCTGGTGTACGATATCGTAGATGACGCACTAAATTTTCGTAAAGTTAGTGCCCGCTGGGTACCGAAAAAACTTGACAGATGGCCAGAAAGGCAAGCGAATAACATGCTTGGACCACTTACGTCGTTATGCTGCAGGAGGGCATGCCGTGACTGGTGATGAATTTTGGGCATACCGCTATACTCCTAAAACAAAACAGGCCTCAATGGAGTGAAATGTCTCGATTCCACAGAAAAAAAAAACTAAGATGACGAATACTGCGGAAAGAGTTCTGGTCACCGTGTTCTGGAATATGCATGGCTTTCTGTTGGGGAAAATTCTTACTCGTACACAAGGAGAGTAGTAAGGGTACCTTTTACGGCTAATTTTATTGCAGGTAGCTGCATTATCGACATTTAGGGATAGGGTTGGCAATCCCACAACACTTGGCTGCATTACCGACATTTGTAGGTTTTCTTACTGACCTTCTTGGTATGCAAAACTCAGGAAACAAAGACCAGCCGGAGAATGGATATTATTATAAAACTAGCGGAAACACTGACCTTCAAAGATTTATTGGGAAGGGATTGTTGTTATTGAATGGTAGATCGAGGCAATTTGTATGGTTGTAAACATGTGTAAAAATATTTTTCGTTTAAATAAGATGTTATGCTGTAATCAAAGAATATTTTCGCTCCGCTTTCCACTTTTAACACAACAGCAAAGCAGACAACTGTTTAACTTTGTAAAAATAAGAAATGTTGCGCGAAAAAATAAAATTGGGCGAAAAAAATAATTGGTCTGATATAGTATACCTACTATTTATGGTTACGTTGCAATGCTAAGGGACGTAAATGTTCGTTAATGTCCAATATTTATAGGAAAAAATGTATGAAATAACTCGACTGGGAGTTGTTTATCCCGTTTCTACTAAACGCAGTGAAGAGTGCAGAGTCACGATCGGAAGGATTCTACCTGCCCGGGCGCCACGAGGGATTGTGGCTGTTTGAACAAGAATAAAAGACCCTAATGAATTTTCTCCCTACCCAGAGTCTGGTATTTCTGACAAAAGGGGTTTTGCCTGTTAATGGATTTTTAATGTTTTCCCATGGGTCAGGTATTTCTCACCTGATAATGGCTTTTCATTGTTCTCCCCAGAGTCAGATATTCCAGACAAAAATATTCCCTAATGGTATTTAAATCTTTTCCTTTGGAAGTGGTATTTCCTTTAAAGTTATAAGGGATACCTTATTTCACTGCTTCGGGCTAAGAGGTGGTGAAGGCATGAACAGTAAAATAAACCAATCTCATTGCTTGAAACTTCGCCGGCCTTTAGGTGGCAGTAACAGAATATGTGTCGAAATAACACATGTTTTCACCCAATCTCCTAATGCAGGAATATAGCTACATTCTTCCACGGGCCTTTGAGTATGTTGCTATAATGGTCATAGTTGTGAAATTTAACATGGATTCAGTTCACTATGCCTCCATACCACGTACATCACCTCCTCTGTAGTAGATACATCTGCGATTGGGTCGTTAAGAAGATCTATGAGCCTATGCGTTTCATAAGCACACAAGTGAACATGTTGTCTCCTTGGCCTTATTTTCCCCAAAAGGAGTTTAATATGAGTTTTGGCAACTTTCGCCTGCCAGGATTACTCTCAAAGGCGTCTTTATCCAGTGAAACGCTTTCCTTTTCCAAAAATCGTTCCCCTTACTGATGTTTCATAGCAGTAGTATAGCAGTCTTTGGGACAACCGGAGGCTTTGGTTTTAATTTTCAGAAACTGGCTAAAATTGTCCTGAAAGCTGCTCGTTTAATCAGTGGTGGGGTCATAGCGCGTGTCATGTCATGTTCCCATATTTCATACACATGAATCACCCTATAACCTTCCTCTAGTGCGACTTTAACTTCATCCTCAACCTAGAAACCTGTCATACATCTTTCATCTTTTGTATTTCCGCACTCTATCAAATTGTCCATCTCTGTGCCTGTGCGACAAAGTGGAAACTTAAGTTTACCGCTAATGAGCGATGGCAGGACAGAATGGTATAGTCTTTCCGGGGGAAGAATTTTGCATTCCACAATACCACCCTCTACAACTTCCAAATTTGTAAAATTATGCACGTGTATTTTAAGATGGTCCACTGGATAAGTTTGGTCTTGTTGACAAATGGGTACAAACTGCAAGTAGTAGTAAAAAGTTTTCATGTCTCTAGGAGCCTCGCAGTAGGTTTTCGTATAATTTGTACGTTCGCCATAGAAGGCATTTCGGGGATTGAGAGGTTCGACTTTAGGAAAAGATTTGACAAATTCTGCCAGATTCCTATCAGCCTTCATCATGGCGTTAATCTCTCACTCCCACATCTCGATTATTTTAGGCGATTTAATGTTCGAAGCATACGTCAAAACATTATTTTTTTCACTAGAATTTCGCATCATAATTGTTTTGGAATGATTTCCATGCTACAAAACGTGTTTCCATTAGAAACGAAATTTAGAACTATGTCTATAAATCCAAATTATATTCTCGTATTTAAAAATGGAGATAAAATGCAAGTTGATAAGTTTTGCCAATAGATTGTGCCAAAGTACTCTAGATTTCTGTTAGAGGCGTTTGAGAAGGCTGCAGTAAACCGTAACGGCTATCTAATGCTGGTTTGCACGCAATACAGCCCTAATCAATACTGGTATCGAACCGGCGTCATCCCGGGAGAAACGCTTTCTTATTATATACCCAATTTGAAAGTATATTAGTACGAGTATCGAACAGAGTACCTTTTGTTGATCACATTCTAATGGCTTTACGACCATAAGGATTTAGAAAGAAGGTCCATTGTTAACAATGTGCAAAATCCCCTCCCACTGCGGAGATCTTAAATAACTACGCACATTTCCGTCATTTTTGTACAAACACAAGCAGGATGGGGCATTGCTAAACTATATAGCCCACTAATAGGAAGGCAGCACGCAAAATTGACGGTGCTAAGGCAAACCCCGCTTTGCGGTAAAAACTATTGAAAAGCACTAACTCTGAGCTAACAAAGGTAATTTCCGAGTGTGTACTCAAAGTATGTAGAGATCATGTCAGTAGGTCTATAAAATATTTGCAGGGCTTAAAGAAACAAAGTTTGCAAGATAAAGTTTATTAACAAAGGGCTTTCCTTAAAGAAGAATAAAAATATTTATGTACGCAAATGCGACGTTTTACCCGCATTTCTACTTCTTACATTTACTGGCTTCACTGGGTAGTTTACTTGTATCAAAATTTAAATAATTTTGATTAAATAAATAAAATACAGTAAGAACATTATTGTACCTTCACAGCCAAGAACAATCAAAAAGCTTCATCTCGCATAAAAATTAGTTACTCAATTAATCAGAGAAACGAATAAAGTGCTGCGTTCACATTTGCCAGCTCCCAAAAATGGCGACTGATAAGATATGCTTTGGGAAACTATCTCCATTTTATGTCACACGTGAAAGAACCATACTTTGATTCGAAACATGATAACGATAATTATGTTCCACGACATTGAGGTAAAAACGGAACCAAAGCCAGCAAAGGGAAAAGTAAATAAAAACCGTTGCGGGTAATAAAGGCCAGTTATAAATTTCACAGACAATTATAGTAACCGCTGTACAAACAAGTTAGTATGAAGGAATGAAGCTTGTTGAAAAAAGTCCATTTCAAGCCTGAGCACTACGCGGGTTTTGATATGGCAGCTAAACTTCGCAAGGTTAGAAACATACTAAAATTAAAGATGAAGTCATTTCTTTGAACCGAAGATTATCAATTCACAAGCCGATAAAGTAAAGATTTCGCTCCAGAAAGTATTATGTGACTAACATGGGCGACCTGTGGGAAGCCGATCTAAATATAATAAATAATGTTAAAGGGCACAACAGGCCTTACGTTTCCATTTTGATGGTGATTGGCGTTTTTTCTAAATAAACTTTGGCAATACACTTAAAATTAAAAGTTGGCACAGAAATTACACAAACGTTTAAAACTGTGTTGTCGCTATCCCAAGGTGTTGCAAACCGATAAAGAACCGAGCTCACCAACAAAGCTTTATAACATTTTTAGCCAAACACGCTAAAGTAAAACACTGCAAATATAAATGGTAAAGCCAGAGCTGTAGGGCTTTTCAATAGGACCTTAAAGACAAACTTTGGAAATATTTCACGCATAAAAACACTTATAAATACGCAAAAGTTCTTCCTGCTCTTTTACAGATTTACAATAATTCCTTTCACTGGTTCATAAATATGGCTCCAAAGTATATCAATAAAGGCCACATTTTGCAGACGTACGAACATATTTGTGGTGAAATTGGTTGCGCGGCGAAAGACTTCAATTTAATGTAGGAGATCATGTGAGCATAGCTAAAAGAGAACTTTGAAAAGTTTCATTTGTCTAATTTTTCTGCTAACCCTAAGCAAATTGACAAGGTGATGCAGAGTGCCCCGATTGTGTGTAAATTAACGGATTTCGACGTCAAAGCCATGGACGCATCTTTTACTACGAGGAGTTAAAAAAGGTTGATCTTCAGATATCTATCAAAAATAGATAAATCACTCGACTCTAGAAGTCGTGGTCGCAATAAGTAAAATTTGCTTAGGCAGAGAGGTTATCCAAAAAAGTTTCTTGGGTCCTGGCTTCAACTATTGATTAAAGCAAAGTCATGAGTAGTCGGAAGATTTAACGGCCGGAGTCAGACTTATAACTATAAGTTTCTTCCGGGCTTGGAAGTCGTGGTCTGTTGTAATCAAGGAGTCCAAACATTTCAACCCCACCTGCGGAGGACATCTTCAGTGGCGCGGTCTGAGTCCTCTGGGCGAAGGTTCTGGCACGAAGGTTCTGTTTAAGTCGTATCATGAATATGTTGAAAATACACCGCTTTCTGTCTACGCCCCTCTATACATTTACACTTTTAGGTACGTACGCTTGTGATCAATCTTCCTCGGTAAACTTGCATAATAAACAGCTTCCCATAGCAGTGGTCGCCAACGCCGATCCTAGCACGAAACCAGGCAAGCATCGGTTCTGTATCTTTATTGCTAAGATGGGCGGGAAATTATTTGGATAGCTAAGAAAATGGTTTTCTTTCCCCTCATATTCTTTTCTGAATCCATGCTGCGTACACGACAGGGTTAGTATCGACACAAATTATGCATTTTGTTTCTCGATTAATATTTTCAATTGTATTAATGCTGTGCTAATTTCGATATTTTCACCTTTTTTAGAAGGCGCTTGCGACTGCCTAGAACCTTCGGCTTGCCAGTTGCTCTGAGAGAACTAAACAGGTAGGTCGTCATTATATTTGTGCTTGTGCCTACTTGGTCAAAAATGTGTGCTAAAAATCGACCATTCTTGTTTATAGTATCTTAGAGGTTGAACAAGACAACCCTGCATAACGCAACCCGGTACCAGGACGACGCTGCACAGCAAAGGGGCAAAGCGACTTGCAACCTGGACCACTATCAGATATGTTCATCTTGAATCATAATCAGACCAATTTTCTGTGCTTGGTGTTTCTGCCTATGGGTACAAGGTCGTGATGACCGTACCTAATTGTTGGCGAAGCAAATGGGGGTCCTGGGATCGACAGATAGTCAGAAATTTGTTGAGGCGATACCTGCAATTCAAAGGTTTACTTTTCATCTAAAAGAGTGGCGGCTAAGCAGCCGACAATACATGTTATTCAGAATGTATTTGGTTTCTTAAACATTATCATCAATATGATGAAAAATGCATATCTCTGAAAGTGGAGGAATGGAGAACATTAGAGAGCTTACAGCGAATGGTCGCGAAATCATGTATCACAAGAAGAAAGGAGACACAGAGTTGCAAAATCAAATAATAGCCTATCAAAAGAATTTGCTTCACACCCATGCTCCCAGGGAGCCGTTTGATAAAATGAATTACACCTAATGCACAAAGTATATTCCTTTGTCACCTTTAAAATGCTACTGGAGATGGAGCATTTTCTAAAATACAAACTTATGAAAGAGACGATACACTCTCTACATGTCCAGACAGATTTGCGCAGAACACCTAAATGACTTCACGCGCAGCTTTTAACAGTTCTACGACACTGTGGCGCCGGAGCAGGTCTTCTCCCTCCCATCCTTGAGCGAGATGAACCGGATTACTATACACCAAGCAGGAAGTTGTGCTAAAGTTTCAGCAAAATGGTCAATGTCTCGCAATGCTCGAGCCCAAAGAATGTCATCTTCGAGCCGTAGGGGAGAACACCATCTTTACATTATCATTTCCCTGTAGACGTGTACGCGGTATGACTAGAATTTACATCGGAAGCAAAAGGTTTTTTGCGCCTTATCCTCGCTGCAACCAACAGTACAGCCTCTCCTGCTCGCCATCCACATTGACGGACCACCCCCTCCTACAAAACACTGTCCAATGTATGTTAGTACAGAGAAACTAGCGGAACAGACAACATGATCCACAACGCGCTACGCCAGCTAGCTGAAGTGTCGCACAACTCTGATTTTGTCACTGTGTCTACGCTGCAGAGAACGTGCCTTGCATTGTGCTAAGGCGCCCAGGATCCTTGTACGATTCAAGTACGAGAAAGAATTATTTCTATCCACAATATTCAAAAAGTTTTCTCATCGTCCTCTGAACGCTTTTGACATTTACTCGTGCACTGAGGAGAGGAGGCTCTCTGAAACGGCTACCGGAGGGACGTCTTATACTTACGCCCATGTAAAGCATGGCGTGCTAAAGTAACCCAGTAGGAATCGTCAACTATCCCATTCTCAAACTCGCTTTTGACAACCAAAATTACGTCACAATAAGTGGGGAGTATCCAGCAAACTCCGCCAAAATCTGCTTCCTTAGCGAGGCCAAAACAATCGCAGTCAAACTCGTCATCAACATCGCAGACCTCTAGGAAGTCAAATGCTTGCCCTCAAAAGAACTCCACTACGGTATAGACGCTAGCTGTACCATCTACCTTGGTACCGCCAACAAGATGCCAGCCATAGTCTACAAGATCATGTAGTTGGGGAGTTTCTTCACCACCGCCATTGGCGATTTAATCGTACCCATTTCCATTCCGTTGGTCCAGGAATACCTGAACAAAAATTTTTCCACACGCTACTCACCTGCATCCCCACACACTTCGATGATCAAATAGAGAGCAGCAGCGACAATTATGTAACGTTTACCAAAAGGACATATAACATATATTTTAAAATAATTTTTGTGCGGATAACTTTCAATATTTTCCCCATTGCGTTACCCGCCATTTTTCCATATAATGTGTAAAATGGTGTATGTAACAAACTCACTACCATTTTGTATAATCAATTGTTTGTAATTTGTATAATAAATAAAAGAAAATTCTGCGGTTTGGCTTTTTGCGGGGTTTTGCATGCCATTGAAGGTAAGGTAAGGTAAGGAAGCAGCCTACAACATGTCGATAATGCAGCCGTGTGTTGCGGGATTGCAACAGTTCGGTAATGCAACTATCTGCAATAAAATTAGCCGGAGAAGGGATCTATGCTACTAAAGGGCCACTATGAATGCTGTATCGAATGAAAGAACATCGTGAATTTGCGCAGCAACCTTCATGATAAACGCCATGCTCCAAATGTCAGACTTCTCCATGACAATACTCGCTTCCATGTTGCTGCTTCTGTCCGTATCAAACTCGTGAAATTTGGTTGGGAGGTGCTCCAGCACTCACCAAACACTCCAGACTTTGCACCCTCAGACTTTCATCTAATTGGCTCAATGAAGAAATTCCTAGGCGGGCAACGCTTTAATTCTGAAGTGCGCATGGCTGTGCGCAGATGGCTATACTCCCAAAAGACGGAGTTTTATGAACAGAGTATATTGAAACTAGTGCCACGATGGGAGAAATGTGTTGAGAAACTTGGTTTCTTCTTTGAAAAGTAACTAACAATGACTTCATTGTGCGTGAATTATTTTTTCTATTAACTCTTATTAAAATATGTTACCTAATGATACACCCTCATATATGCAGATAATAAGATTTTCTGTAAACAGTTAACTATTATGAAAATACTCTTGATATTATAACCAAAATGTAGATGTAAAACCAAAGGTTAGTATTAATTCTAGTTTTCTTTTACATTATCATTTTCTATAATCCTCATTATAGAATATTACACATTATGGCAAGAGATGTAGCGTTCTACATTAAAAATATAAAATGAAGTATAATGTCATTCCTGTAGAAAAAAATTATTGGTGTTATTCAGAAGTGCCAACTTGATTTAGACGGTGTGATGATCTTCCATCAATATGTTTGTAGTTGGAAAATGTTGGATTTTCAGTGTATTCCAGTTTGCCCTGCTCTCATTCCTTCAACGTTATCCCCATCATCATCATCATCATCTAGTACGCGACTAGACCATCGGACCGCACTCTGCCACTGGAGAAATTAGTTGGTTGCCAACATCAGGTACTGCTAATATTATTCACAGTGAGCAAAGTAAACACATAAATGAAGGTCATAAAATTATTACATTCCGAAAGAATTAACATTAGTAAAATTGGTCCAGCATCATTGTAAGGAATGAAAGTTTGTAAATTATTAATGTTTATATTTTTCTTCACATCATCTTTTTCTAATTTATAGAGTTCAAAACCAAACGCTGTTTGCACTAGTTGTTTGTATTAGATAATGAGAATTAATAACAGTTGACAGTTATTGACAATTTATTAAAACTATATGTATTTAGAACCTTAGACAGAAACTGAATAATAATCGAAAAGTATACATGCATATGATCACTATATAGGATGTTTCAGAACCCTGCCGACAAATTTTCTGGGAATATTTCGGCTGGTTATATGAACATTATTGATATATGGATATATTTGAACCTCCATGGGGTGTCGATCAGTGTACGGCGCGGTGCTATATACTGTATGATGATGTTCATGGCTGACATTTTGAATTCTTACTCTAAATTGCATTAACTTGTAATTATAAAATTTCTTTAAAAAAACGCTAAATATTTTAGTGACGAGTCTGTTGGTTTTTAACAGTAATTTTTAAGGAGGTATATCACCCATAAGTGTCACATCAAACATTCAAATATCTATCCCGAACTCTTGCTAAAACTTATCGGTAGAGTTTTGAAATATATATAACGAACAAATTTCCATACAACTTTTATAAGCAGTTATCGCAAATACTTTCTTGGAGCCCTTGAATCAACACAATGAACACGTCGTGTGTGTAGAATCTGTTTTATGAACCTTAAGAAAAATTTAGTACTATTTTTGGAAGACAAATGTTTTAGAATTTATCACATTTCTCCCACCACATACAAAGCTTTGCTGTTCCGTTATTTTTACATTCCACTGATGTTTATTTAGAGATCATATAGCCTAAATTTAATATGTTAGAACAAAAGAATACAAATAGGTTTCTAACCATAACAGCTACCGATATCTCTTTTCTGACATAACAATGCATATGTTAAATTTTAATACGTTTGTTTCGTGTGCATAACAAAGTATTTTCTGGATGATGATACTCTCTACGAAAGAAAACTCAAGATAAAAGGGAAAAAAAAATATTCTAGCAAGAAGAAAGCAGTAGACGTACTACATGCAAAACAGGTATCTCTTATACATCTTAGTGTTGATTTATGACTTTACACAACCCCTATTTGCTTTTGTGCCATTTCTCGTGATATCAACATGTGCCAGCTGTGGTATCACTTATACCGAGTACATAAAAATGACAATTCTTTAAATTACACCATCGGATATTAAGACTGACACACCGATTTTTTCGTGCATATTTATTGAAGAAGTAACGTTCACAAATCATGGCCAAGTCAACGTTAGAATTGTGCACTTTGGTTAGTAAAATAATTCATTTAAGTCACCAAATAAAACGTTAACGTTAGTGAAATACTATAAAACTACTTTCCATAGACGGTGAGTATATCAACTACTACCGATGTTAAGAGGAGCATATGGTATCAGTATGAATACCAGTAGAATTATTTTCTGTGAAGAAAAAATATCTACAAGGATATACAAAATACACCAGAAGACATAAAATGGCACATTGATACAAGCTGTTCTAAAATGTCTTCTGAAAGTTTATGTATAGCGATCTATGCATGAAAGAAGGGAAACTTGTATTGTTGGTAATGGCCATAAGAACAAAATGAATAAATATAAGCGGAAACATACAGCCAAGATAGTCAGCAACCTACGGTACATACCCTGGTAGTAAGAGGCGAATGCAGCAGACAACACAGTTTTAAATTTTCAAATAACGACATACCAAAGAATATTTGAAAAAGGGTCGCACAAAAAATTCGATTTTTATTATAATCTTATTTGCTTTTATTTTTACTGTCAATAGGCATTGCTACATTTTAAAACCAAACTTAAATGAACACACTGATCATTGCTGGAATCTCTGTAATGAATTATGTTTGTGAACCTCTCTCAGGACTTACATTCTGTGAAAACAACGCATCAATTGCATATCAGGTTTTGGAAATATTTGCCGAGATTCGCCCGGAATTTTGCTATGTTTCAACTTGTAGAACTGAGTGACAGGTTAATTACTGCATTGATTTTGAACTAATGTTATCCTGCATAAATAGTGAAGATCACAGAAATTAATTATATTTCAGAGTTTGAAATCGCTTCAGCAAATTATTCTGTTACTGTAGGATGTCATCTTTTGAAATGCACCATAGACTGTATAGTACACCGAATTCTAAGCACGTAGAAATCGCGTATAAATTGTAGGTCTATAAGCCCAAGAAATGAAACTGACAATTGAGCTTAATTGGGCTATAAAATAGTCTGTCCAAAATAAAACAATCAGTTTGTTTTATAATTTATAACTTGCTTTAACTATATAGTAATGTATATAAATATTATTTAAACTTTATTTTGAAAATGGGGGATAAAATAAACAGTTGATGTGTGAAAACGAAAGACATCAAAAGTGAAAATAGGTCATATCTGCCTTTAAGTGTATATGCACTGAAAATATCAAAATTTATGTTCTGAAAATATTTTGGAAAGTACGGAGAAGCATTCTGCACAGGAAATAAATATATACAATTACATTATAATGCAAATTATGACATACACATTAATAAATTGCCACTAAACCTAATACATTTAACATAAGCTAATTGAAGCCCTAAATCACTCCTGCGGAATATATTTATTTAACAGTGTTTTGACCACATTACTAAATTGTCATTGTTCTGTATACATTTCACTCAACGAAACTATTTATCAATTTGCAGTAAGACAAATCTCTTGTAACTTTTAGAACCTTTAAATAAATTATGAATTGTTAAAATTCATTATTAAAATCCAGAAATGTGCCGAAAATAAGCCGTGAACTAAAATCAGGATGAAATTAACTTAGTTTGGTATTTATGTAATAAAAAATCAAGGTTACCTAGGTTTGGCTCCATTTTTACTCTTAATGTAGTTAAAAATGCTATACAACGAGGCCTAGAATATTTATATTTTGTTAATATTTAAATGTTCAACTATACCCCTAAATGAAAGCTATTTCCAAAGGCACAATACTTTTGACGTAGCTCCAGAATTTCATAATGGGGCAAATGCGATTCTCGGGGGAGAAATCAGATATTATATTATGTAAGCATAGACAATTTTAGGCGACCGCCTGTGGTGCCTCAGTAGTAAAAACGGGCGTTAAAGACTATTCAAAAACCTTTTAGGCGTACAGAGGCTTCAGATATATTTATATAAACTGAAAAGAATTACTACCAACACTGTCATAAACATCGATTCCAGCGAGATAAATTCAAGCTCTAAATTAAATTTGTAATTAACATAAAAAAGGGAGAAATGAAAGAAAAAAATAGCAAATAAACGTTAAGTTAACCAAATTAAGCAAGGGTAAGTTAAGGTTATGTTTTACTATGCTTCGTATAGGTCATTGTC
This sequence comes from Metallyticus violacea, assembly GCA_030762175.1. Classification (NCBI taxonomy): domain Eukaryota; kingdom Metazoa; phylum Arthropoda; class Insecta; order Mantodea; family Metallyticidae; genus Metallyticus; species Metallyticus violacea. Next base: position 84,180,687 of record CM060846.1, on the reverse strand, counting down.
GTCGTCGTCGTCGTCGTCGTCGTCGTCGTCGTCGTCGTCGTCGTGACCACCACCACCACCATCGACTTACAAGGATTGAACTAAGGCCTTTTCCGGATCCTGACGGACAATATAAATCATCACTCTCAACACCAACGGAAGTCAAAAGGATAGGTGGTCAGCTCATCGCTTCAAGTGCCATCTAATATGATGACATATCATTTGGATGTGAATTGGCCACTAATTTTATTCAGGTATCACTTTTTCCGATATGGAGTTCCTTAACCTGCTTCTTGAATATACTGATCTTAAAACTGTCATTGTGTCTTCGCTAAATGACGGTTCTTTTACAATTTACCATAATACTTGAAAGGACTAGGGATGTGATCTATACAGAATTTTCTGGCTATAACACTCCCTTGTCCTTGTGCATTATGTTACTGTTCTTCTAAACAATGTTTTATTATTCTGGCAAAAGTTTTCATTATGGGACTCGTTATACTCAAATTTAGTTCTGACATTTTCTACCTCCCTTTTCGTTTATTGATTTGATATATACTAATTTCATCTCTTTTTGTATTTCTTCTGGTAGTAAAATCTTTCTATACAATTTTGTCAGTTGCGTTGTTAACTTAATTCGTCTATAGGTATTTTAACATTTACAAATGAATGTCCCCTGAGCCAGCCTTACCAGTTTCCGCTATAGATAGAAAGTACTTCACATCTTCTTTTGACCATTCCTAGCCCATAATCCTATGGATGCAATCACTATCATTTTTAAATTCAGATTTCCTTTATTCCATAAATTATCATAATTTTCTAACCACTGATTGAGGGTTATCAACTAACATTCCTTTTCTTCTCTGTATTTCTGTTGGCTGCTTTCAGAAATTTCCAAGCTGCAGCTGATTGTTTCATACCTATCTATAATTTATAACGGTACATTATTTATTTCGTTATTTACCCCTCTAACTTAATTTGGATCTATACTTTTTCTATTTATGTACATTTGATGTCCTCGTTTGTCCATGTATTTAACCTTCTTTGATAAGCTTGCCTTTTATCTTCTGTAATAAATTATTCATTACGATTGTTGTTATTAATATAAATAAATGAAAAATATAAATATAAATTATTCCGTTATATTAAAAGTAATGTTTTACCACAGTAAGGGAAACTGTGTGCAAAGGCTAGGCAGTAATAATGATGATAAACAAGTTAATTTTAAAAAGTTCAGAACACACAGACACAAAATCAATAGTAATCATGTTTAACATTGTGGCAAGCGTCAAACCTATTTGCTCTGCATTTAGAATGAGAATAAAATAAAGTAAAATAATATTGATGATAAGAAAATTAGAGGGAACGAAGGATTTTTGCTCTACAATTAAGAATACCATCAAAGCCTGCTTCAGTTCTACTTTAAATACAAGTTAGTGCCAAAAGCCTCTCTACTCTTAACATACAGTTGGATCCTAAGGATACCTAGCTTTCGGCAACTTTTCACTTTAAGGAACAACCTCAGAATAAAACCACAATCAGGCAATTTGTTCCCATTGGAATCTTAATATAAGCTCATTAATTCAAAAGATGACATATTAACGATATCCCATCAGCTGCTTCCATGCATGTAACTATAGTGCAAGGTGATGGTATAGCGTATAAAGTATACCTAATGTTCTAAACCCAAATGTCAAATACTAGCATTGGAAGTAAAATCGATTCTTTCGCATGTATATCTCCAACACTCAATGGTCACGTGATGGTTCCCGCCTATCAGGGATATATAAAAGTCGAAAATAGCTGTTAAGCCAGTCTCTGGTACTTTTTTCGGCGGCTGCACAAAAGAAGAGAGATAATGGGGAGAAAAACCAACATTTTCAGCCCTTGAAGATGTTAATGCAGTAAGGACAAAATCCTAAACAAAGGCAAGAGAATATGAAATTTATACTTATCCGTTCAAGCTGGTACCGCAGTCAATAGGAGTCAGCAAATCCGCAGTTATGATAGTCGCATAAGTTATAACACATAAACACTTAAAAAGTTCATTTACTCACCAATATCGAGTAATAGGATGCTGGAACTGCATCACTTCATTTTCCATACATTTCTGTCATTGGCTTACGAAATTAACCATTACTCTCTACAGTTCCCTCTGAGAAATGGAGGAAGTTTCTTAACTAATATTATTTTTCAGTCCGTGAAATGTGTGTGGATTTGTTATATATACTTTTACTTAATGCCTCTCGGAGATAAAAATCGCAGGGTGTAAAATCAGGGGATCGAGGGAGCCATATGTTTTAAGTGATGACTATATCGTTGAATATTTTACTAATTGCATGCGAGGGGGCGTGGGCTGTAGGTGCCGTTGCAGACTCGTGTTAAAAAGGCGCGAACCTACATTCCTTCACAATTAAATAACAGAAAAGGGATTGCAAAATTTCTTTACATGCCTATCTCTATTAATTGGTTACTACGAGTAACCATCACAAGTCGATTCTGTACTCGTATGAATCGTAAATAAATACTCTTTAGGGGCAGGATACCTGGATTGAGCCATATTAACGTAATTGATACGCCTAATAAATATTTAGTACACTGCTACACAAAACATAAAAACACGTCTGCATGATCCTAGAGTGAAGCCGTATGGAGCTGACCTCCCATCCGGCTCCCCGGCCGGCATGCAAGAATGGGAACCAGACGAGAACCGCAGAACTCGGAAACCGCGTCAACTGTACGTGAAGCGGTCCTGTGAAGGAAAAATCGCGCAGTACTTTATTTGGCGGTTGTATTTTCATACGTATAACTATAATCGTACAGTTAGGGTAAGTAAAACGGGAGCTGGTTCAGTTGCACCAGATCAACTTCAAAAAAACTTTGCACTATGATCAGTTAAAGTATCTTTAATTCAATGACAATTATTTTACCGTAAATTTATTTGTAAAATTAAAAAGAATTGTCTAAAATAGGTAGACAGCTCGGCACGGCACGGGACAGTTAGCTAGTGGCGTTTTATAGCCTTCTTGTGCTAGTGTCAGCGAAATATGCAAAGCTATGCGCATGCGCAGTGTTATAAACAAATATTGAGTGATGCAATTTATTTTGACTTTAGCTCGAGTTTGAAAAGAATGACATCACTATTGCGTAACGAGTTTCTATTAATAAGCAGGTGATGTAGTTCTGAGAATTCACATTGGGGGGTGGTAATGCGAACGAGAAAACGAGGAATGTTACTATCACGTCTTAGTTTAAGTCAGTTTGTTCAAAAAATGCGGTCGTGTTGGTTCTTTAACCACTCGCTAGGTGCGCTGAGTAGCAACTATGTCATTCAATGAAAATAACTCACAGTAAAGTCCGAATAAATTTTATCACCCAATACAGTGTTCATTTGGAAATTAGGCAATCACTACTATTAATGCAATTAATGTGTTTAGACTCTAATTTACAAACAACATGAAGTCAAACGTTTGGTGACTAACAATTTTCGATCATACACAATGGTTTCAATATTTCTATATTAATTGTAATGAAATCTGCTTACGTATTACGAGCTCCAGACCATGTATATGTAAAAGTGTTATGACTGAAAAGCAATTATAAATAAACAAGAAACCGTTGAATTTCTCTAGGGTAGTAGTAAGTGAATTTATCTGGAAGCTCATACCCTCAATGATATTTATTAGGGCTATTTCAAGAATAAAATAATAATTTAAATGTAATTTCCGTAAACTTGGCAAATAAAATTGTTAATGCATGTGTATTATGGATACTTAAGCTTTTCAAGCCATCGAGCAACAGATGAAAGTCAGTAATGCCAAAAGAGAATAGCCATATTCCGGTTTGGGACAATTTCATCAATAGAATAAGAATGAAATAGACGAAATTCGACTATTTCAGTCGCTACCTTTAGATTTACTAATACCAAACGAGGAAAAAAAAATATTTTACTGTTCAGACATGTATATTAAGATTTATAGTTGCTTTCGCAAATATTGTTAAACAATTTATAAAATGGTTTCAGGCTGTTTGACTGCATACGCAAACAATTGCTTAAGTAAATACACATTTAGTTAAATTTAAAATCATTAAAAAAACAGAAAAGTGATCAGTGGTGCATTATTAGTGGAGAAGTAGATTTGGCTACACTGACCACAAAACAAACGCATGTCGCGTGATAAAACGGATTTGACATTTTTTGCTCCATAATTTCATTGCGATATTCAGCTGTGATTGGTCAAAATTCAAAATTTTGTTTCGTTTCATTGGTCTATTTTAAAATGATGTCACACAAGTAAAATAGTCATTATAATTATATCCAGGTTGACTTAATTGATAATTCTACCATGTTTCATGAGTGCGGTCTGATCCGACTGAAACAGTTCCTTTTAAGATACCTAATGAAAGGCAGGTAGAGGAAATTCGATTCGCATTGGTGAAGATTAAAAACGTGCAAAAATTTTACTATTACTTAAGGTTTTATATGTTTATTATACTATATATTATTATTCGGAACCTTCTTCCTGCATATGTAAACCAATGTCAAGGACATAAATGCAGACATATAAAAGTTATATATTCATATAATTTTAAAAAATCCAAAGTTTTCACCTTATAAATTATTACAGCCTACTTCGTTTTTGAAAGTGTGTATTATTGTTTATAAATTATCTCCTGAACTCTCTCAGTCTTCTTTTGCCAATATTTTCTTGTTTTTTTAGTGTTTAACGCCCGTTTTAACTACTGAGGCACCACAGGCAGCTCTTGCCAATATTTTACAGCACATTACATTTTTAAGGGTATAAATTAACTTAGGCAGACAAAGACTTCAAAAGACCCATTCTAGAAGCGAAATAAAAAATGTGTCTAAAGTACGCAGCTACAGAAACAGGTTATAAATAACAGGTACGCAGTGTATCACAAAAGCAAGAAGAACCCCCACGGGTGGCTGAGGACGTTAAGGCGCGAACTCGTGAGCGGAAGGTGTGGGGTTGGAATCCTCCCAGAACCGTTCTCCCTGACTGTTTTTTTTTCAGGTTTTCCTCAGTCCTCATAACTGGTAAATGCCCGGGAGATACCCTAAGCTTAGGCCTGGAACGTTTGTTTCCTTAAAAAAAATATCCTTTCCCAATTTATCATTTCATCTCATGTATCATCAATGTCCACCACCTGTAGTGCCTCAGTAATAAAAGCGGGCGTTAAACAATACTCAAAAAAAGCAATAAGAAGCATATTATGTACCGCTACATTTTAATAATTAATAATAATAATTTGCTCATACTTGCAGTACCCAGTTGTAGCGGGATACTCCTATAGAAATAGTACACTATAATTATAAGATATTACGATGTAATCGCTTATTAACATGTGTCTTGAAATGCGGTATGTATATCTAGCATAAAATTGTATTTGCGTACACGACTTCCTGGAGCTATACATAAGGACGTCTTTTGTATTCGCGGAAGACCCTTCCATTAAGGCTACTGTTAAAAAGGTTCTTGAGGTAACAATGGAAGATAGAAAACAGGAAGGTTTCCCTTTTGTGCTGTGACCTCCAAAAAGGGAAGCAATCACCATGAAGTAACTACCAACGAACGAAAGTCTAGAGACAACGAAATGAGATAGCCACTCAGAGAACAGTACTTAAAGTTTGATTTCTAGAATATCTCAAAGCCGGGTTTATGCAACCAATAAGGAAATAAAGTTTAGGACCTTCTGGAAAATTCTGAAATTTGAATCCATGTAGCGTGATGCCAATTTTGAGGCATTCCAGGCAGTTTTTCAGGTTACAGTTTACAGCTTTCGGTATATCTAAGAACTAAACACACGCGAGTAATTTCAAATGCAGCACGTCGAAGACACAAAAGAATGATCTATTCTAGTGAAGTGAAAGAAGAGAGTGTTTTGTATAATCTGGTGCAACGCCAGTATATTGAGATATCGCTAGCTCAAGTCATAGAAACATAGTTGTTTGTAGCCCTGACAGTGAAAATTAAATTCTACAGCGTGAGGTTCCGAGGAAACAAATGGTCATTGAATTAGATCACAAGCTTGAGGAGCGATTGAAATAGCGAACTGTGTCCGACGAATAATAGCGAGAAAAGTCTAGTCTCATTCCTTGCCGGTGGCTCAGTCAGTCAGGAACCACGATCAAAGTACTGAAAATAAATGGCAAGTGGAAATATCCATGTATTTCATTTAATAACTCCCAACCGAAGTCCTTTTCTCCCTTGGTTGAATCCAAAGAGAGCTCCGAAGAAAGCCCGAGCTCATCACCACATCTGTAAGTAGCCAGATATGGTGAGTACGACTTCGAGCTAGCTGGGGTATCTCGGAAGAATCAAAATTCTGTCAGTGAGGAACAGATCAAACCATTTCGTTAATTCACCGCCATTTCAATATAAACCAAAGGCTATTAAAAGCAAATAATCAATCTCAATAATAAATAAATCCTCACACATAACCGCCGCAAATTGGCGCCAAAACGTGGAAGGGAATTGAAAAAGTGGGAAAAGACATCAGAGAACGTTATCGAAAGAGCAGGAAGCACGAGGAAGGCAGAGAAGATCGTAGCAGTGGCAAACGGGACCAGCCGGAGAGAGGGCAGCCGCTAGCAAACTGAGCCAGTTGCACGACGCACCGAAGAGATTGCCTGTAAGTGTACAGCTTGCGCTAAAGGCGCGGAGCAGAATACAGCTGTTCGCGATACCAACACCAACGCAATAGGATGCAATGGGATCTTCAGTAAGGAATTGAAGTCGCCGATCAATTGCCATAACAATGGAACAACAACAAGGTACAAGAACAAAGTTGCCAATAGTTGGAACTTGAAAAATATAAATAATAATAAATTCAGTGAAATTGTTAACAATTCTATCTGTGGTTTATGAGGTTAAGAAGCAGAGCTAGAATTAGAAACATATACTATTCCATATACTAGATAGGGTAGGAACTGTAAATGATGTGGCAATGAGAGTGAAATGTCAACGGAGGAATAGAATAACATGTTGCAAACCATTGCCAAGATCTTAAAGAATGTTCAACGGGCACTTAATGCGAAATTTGAGAATGGTTCAAAAGAAAATAGTGAAAATTTGCAGGAACTTAAGGAGAAATTTGAGCAGGGTGAAAAGAAAATAGTGAAAAATTGCAGGAACTTAACAGAAAAATTCATCAGGGCTTAAAAGAAAGTAGTGAGAGATTAGAAAGGAGAATTGAGGCATTCCAGGCAAAATTTTCGGAGAAAATGGAGGCAAACATACAAGAAGTTAAAACAATGCAGATAGAGTTAATAACTCATCTCCAGGACCATCGGGGAAAATGGGAGGGAGGGATTGGTAACGTTAGGCAAGATATCACAGGAGTAAGGGATGAAATGGACCAAATTAGTGATAAGATGGGTGATATGGATAAGGTCAGAGAAGCGTTCAATCAATTGAACATTAAGGTGGCTGTAGGGATTAGAGAAGGGCAGACGAAGGTCTATGGTAAATGCGCAGACCTGGAAACTCATACGAACCAGGAACTAAGAGCATTAAATTAATTTTTGAATCCCTTGAAAATAACCACAGCCTACTTAGTAGAAACTTGTCAGAACTCAAAGACACTCGAAGCAATGGGGGTTACTTAACCTCTACTTTAAGTATAAGTTCCAATGTTCAGCCCGAAAGGAGTCAAGGCGAGGTTACGAGTGGTAATCCACCTACACACGTAACTGAAATCTCAAATCCGGGCAGCCCTAATGCTAATGCTCACATACCAATCTTATCAAGCATAAACTGTAATGTATGTCAAGTCAATTATTGCATGAGGTAACTCCATCGGATTTCTGTCTCGAATGAGGTGATAACCCATGGATCTTCATCCACGAGCACGAGAATTTCTTTCGTCTGAAGCACGTCTCGGAGGACATGACAGTAATATTGGTGCAGAAAAGCTTAAATGGCCAAGCCTCTAACTGGCATAAGTTGACGTTGGCAGAGAGTACCTTGTACCTTATACAGTAACTTTAAGCAATATTCCTTGCGCGATATTGGGATCCCAGAAAGCAAAACTCGATACGGCTGGAAATATCAAACGGGAGGTAAAATGTCCAACTAGGATTTATCATGGTGGGTTACTTTCTCGCAATGGGGAAGAAATGTAAGCTTTTAGAACCACCACTCGCCGACTGCGAATCTTTAATAACCAACTACTACCCGGACCATAATAGCAATCTTTTCATTTTGGCAAATCCAAGAAACTTGTGGAGATTATTGATCTGTTAACTGCATTTGACATGCAGGGACCTAGGTACCAGGACTACCACCAAAGTGAACGCCCTGATGAAGAATTTGAGAGACTCGCCGATCTGGGAGGATAAATCTGGTCATTTCGGGGGCGGGGCACACATCCCAAGGCATCGGGCACCCCAAGAAAATCCCCTACCCAGATGGCCTACGATTAACTACCTTCACACCGAGTTTAATGGAAGAAACGGCGGAGATCGCCCACATCGATCTGCACCCTATCACAAATCCTGGAGCCATGGCAACTGCCGAGGCGGAGGAAATAGTCAGAGAACATGGCAAATTCCGAGGTCACCAAGAAGGTAGCAGAATCGACGAACACTTCTGGCAACCGATGAACATGCCAGGGCAAGGAAGTGAAGTTGACCGGCCAAGGTCACCAGTTGAAGCAAGCAAGAACAATAAGCAAACTCAAGGGCAGAATCTCGAAAGAAATTCAGGAAAAGGAATTCCTGGTTCCATGCAGCCCGTTTAGGAACTGGGAATACGTAAGGAAAATGGAATGACGTCAGAAATACCCTCAAAAAGGCCCTCTACACTTCTTTAATAAAGAAAATAGGAAACCACCCTAACAGCTGAAGTAAATGAGGAAAAATATGCAACACTCAAAGTAAGAGTAACATTTGGCATGAAACCACTACTTGATTCTGGCGAGTCTCATAGTGTCTGTAATGAACAACTCTATCACCAACTCGTGGCCAATAATATCAAAATTATGTACTTTCCACTGTACGGTATTTATTGTACTGTAGCTGTCGAGAAGAAACGAGAAAGAGTTAATTTTCAACTTATGGCTGGTATAGAAATTGACCAGCAACTTTTTGATGTGATGTTTCAGTCATGCCTTGCCTGTCACGGAAGTCATTTTTGGATATGATTTATTTTACATGTGGGGAACTTCAATTAACTTTGCAGATAAGAGTTTGAGTATAAAGGGAGCCGCGACGAAGATATTCATTCCATTCATCGACGAAGAAGGAAGGTTAGAAAGCGTGGTGTCAAACATAGAGAAAGATCCCCAAGATGAAATGTTGTTTTTTAGAATACGTGAACATTGGAGTGACTAACGTAGCCATAGAAGTAAAAGAAGATTATTTTCCATTAGGCCACGAGGAAGGATTATGCAGCAATTCTGTCCACAGCTCAGAAGAGTATAATGAAAGCACGAGTATTTCGCTGAAACGAGGAAACCCGACTTGCATCGCCATGGGAGCAAAAGAAATTGTATGATATTCACTAAACATGCAAGCCGAAAATTGAAACTGGTACGCGAGCAGGCAGCATGAGCGCGTGAACTATCACCCCGGCAGCGCACAAAATTACAGGCAATTTTAATTAATAATATCGATGTACTTTCTGAGTTGCCAGGAATATGCAATAGGTATACGTATTCTTTCCAAATTAAGGATCTGAAACTATTCACTTATAAACATCGACTCCATACCCATTGTCCTTAGAAACCAGGTCGACCAGTTCATAAACAAGATGTTGGAAGACGGGGTTATGGAGCTCACAAAATCCTTTTATATGAATCCATTGTGTTGGGTGAAGAAGAGGGATGGAAGCTTACGTATAACCTTTGATGCTAGACGTGTAAACAGCTGTACAATTCACGACAACTTCCGCCCTCCGGGAATGGACCACTTGCCCTCGAGGTTGATCGAGGAAATTATTTCTCTATCCTCGATTTGACATCGGCATTTTGGCAAGTTCAACTGGATGAATCTAGCAGGAAATACACCGCATTCATTCATAATGGCAAAAGTTACCAGTTTACCAGGTGTGTGTTTGGTCTCTTGAGAGCACCAGTGTGCTATAAGACCCCTTTACGAAGTATTTGAAGATACTACCAAAGACATCACCGCACAATATATGGACGATTTTTTAATTTTCGGAGATAATATTAAGGATCAACTGGAAAATATAAATTTTATTTTGAAAATATTTAGGAAAAGTGATATGACAGTGAAGTTAAAAAAAAAAAAAGACATAGTTCTTAAAAAAAAATCTGGGATTTTTTATTTCTGAAGAAGGTATAAGGCCAAATCCAGTGAAAGCCAGTCGCGCTTCTTAATTATGTCGTAGAAGCAGCTCCATTAAGGGATCTAATGAAGAAAGGAGTGAAATGGCGTTGGACACAAGAGAAACAGCGTGAATTTGAACGAATCAAGGATTTGTTCAATAATTCAATACTGCTAGAAAGGCCAATGGAAAACTTATATTATATACATGGACGCGTCTAGTGAAGAATTTGGGGCGGTGCCAATGCAAAAGCATGAGGATGAGACAGAACACGTGATTGCGACAGTGTCACGGGCCTGCTCAAAAATGGAGGCTCAGTCCTGCATAATTGAATTAGAGATAGCATCCGTATATTTCGCATTGAAAAAGTTCTGTTTATTAGTCTATAATTGTCATATAGCGCTGAGAATATACCACATAAGTCTTTCTTTTATAAATCAGTGTAAACTAACAAGCCCTAAGATTTCTCTTTATATTAATGAGATAATGTCGTATGGCATAAAGATTGAACATATTCCGAGCAAGCTGAATATATTCAGTGATGTACTATCTCAATTGAATCAATGTGGGAATGTGCTCGAGGCCATTTCTCGCCCTAACCACGAGATCATCTTAATGAAATTGCGAAATACGATCGGGAAATCACTGCGGCAGGATTTTAAAAAGTTGGGGGCTCTTCAACCTGGCGATAATGAACTGACAAGAATTATCAACGACGCTCCTGAATTGAACACTCAAACAACAGGAACGTAAGCGATGCATAAATCCGTGCTATACAAACTACATGGGCAAGACTTTCAACTTTGGAAACCAGTGATCCCAAAGGGGTTGACGAGAAACTAATCCACGCATTTCGTGTAATACTCGGGTACAGAGTGAGTTTGTCTAACCATTTCGGAACACTTTTATATACAAGTATAGCGTAAACTATTAGGAAGATTCTCACGACATGCGAGCTGTGCCAAAAGGCAAAACCTTTAAACATCAAATTTGATAGTGCTCCTGGAACTGTAATTCGGGACCGCCAACATGCACTTGTAACCATTGACACTCATGGCGAGATGCCACGTGGCCAACTTGGTTACAAGTATATTTTATTAATATAAAACGTTTTTACGAAATTCGTGAAAAATTATCAACTCAAGGCCGTACCAGCAGAACATGTTTAAAAAAGATCACAGAATCCTACATACCGTGATACGGAAGGATAGAGGCAATCCTATCTAACAATGTGACAGTCTTTACTAGAAAATTTTTCAAACAAACCTTGGATGATCTAAATATAACTATTGCATAATATCACTATCCCCAGGGAAATGCAACAGAGAGGATTATACAAGACATAGGTGTGTAATTAAGAATTCTCTGTCACCAGCGCCATAGAGATTGGGTTCGCTTCTACCCGATCATTGAAAATATTTTAAATGTGTCAGTAAATCCAGCGACTAGATCCCCCCCCCTCTAATGCGGAAAGAACCGCAGCCGTTAATAGAAGGACTAATGACGTCCATAGAAAAGAAGGATCTTAGCTTACTGATGCGGAAGTATGCCAATGAATATACCAGAAGATTAAGGAAAATCAGGAAAACGCTGTTTAAGAACGACACGATTAGGATCCGATTTAATTTTAGTGAAAGATAAAATTTATCCAGTTTACTTCACGGCAGGCCCGTGAGAATTGAACTGTTGTATAAAGGTCGTTATGTCATTACCCAAAAGCTTGGCACATATACATTTGAGGTGAAACAAGTCAAAAATAAAAAATTGCAGGGGCGCTATAATAAGTAGCTTTTGCGTCCATAAGGAGAAAAATAAGGGAACGATAGGCAATCAATAGTAAAATGTGTATTAAACTTCAAAATAAGGGAGCAGAAGAAAAGTCGAACAAAATTCCAGACGTCTTGCTTATCGTCAGAAGGAGAATAGCCATCGGTATAGGGGAGTGTGAGATTCAATGCCTTCTTGGTAAACAATCTTTATATAGAAAATCCGGTTTTGGCTAGCAGGTCAAAAACAACTCTTGAAAAGTAGGTCAACGAACGCCAAGTCAGCCACAAACTTTAGTAAGGAAAGGAAAGCAAAATCTCTCACCGCACATTGAAGATTATGGTCTTTTCGCCTTAATAGTCTCCCCCATAATGCAACTCGTGGTTATTTACAATAGAAATGCATCTTGGCATAAGGAGTTAAAAACCTCATGTTTTAATAGTAATGAGCAAAATTTGGTAATAGCAATGGCAGTCAGAAATAAGTTTTAACTATTTGTATAGATAGAAAATGAAATTTGTAAACATAGTTTAGGTAAAGAAGACATGCTAACACGATAGTGTTGCGAGAAATGAAAGACCGTAGAGAGTCAGTACACGGAATAAAGACATAATGAAAGTGATAGTGCTGAGAGAATTCACATTGTGGAGTGCAACAGTGCTTAAAATAATACAAATGAACAATAAACCCAGTTTCCGTTCACAGAACTGAAATATAACGTATTTTCTATAATCCTAGCCAACCATGATGTCCTTAGAGACAAGAGGCTATCAAAGGAAAATTTGAGGATAATGGAAGATCAATTGTATACAGAACTAATAGTATATTGTGTAAAATTTAGCTATAAGTACTTTCGAGCTATCTGGATACTTTCGGGGGCATTCCGGTCCGAAATATCTTTTCAAAATATCAAGACATTTCAGTCTGGAGGGCATATAAAGCTGGAGATCCAAATTCGATTTCCATAAGTAGTACACCATAATTATAAGATATTGCGATGTAATCGCTTATTAAAATGTGTCTTGAAATGCGGTATGAACATCTAGCATAAAAATGTATCTTCGTACGCGACTTCCTGGAGCCATCCGTAAGGACATCTTTTGTACTCGCGGAAGACCCTTCTATTATGACTACTGTTAAAAAAGTCCTTGAGGAAACAATGTAATGTAGAAGGCAGGAAGGTTTCCCTTTTGTGCTGTGATCTCCAAAAAAGAAAGCAATCACTATGAAGTAATCTCAATCGCAGCACGTCGAAGACACAAAAGAATTAGCTATTCTAGTGAAGTGAAAGAAGGAAGATGATGATGATTGTTTATGGGCGCATAACAGCTATGGTCATTAACGCCCAATGTGCCAGAATTAAAAAAATAAATAATTAACACAAATACAGTGCATAAGTTAATTAACAGCCGCACTTTGTGCAATAAAATATAACCCCATAACAAATAACAAGGGTATAAAGTTCCACAAACGAAAGACTGGTACTAAAACATAGCCGCAATAGCGGAAAAACACAGTCTTGTAATGGTCTAAAATTGTATCAATAAAATCCCAAAACAAACAACAAAGGTAATATTGACTATAACAAATAAAGACTGGTGTTAAAACACATCAGTAAGAGCTGAAAACAAACCAGCTTTATAAAAGTCTAAAATGGTAACAATAAAGCCCCGAAACAAACAACAAGGGCAATATGCAACACAATAATTAAAGACTGGTACTAAAACGATTCAGCAAAAGCTGAAATAACAACAGTCTTAAAATAGTCTAAAAATGCCGTCATGAGTAAAAAGATAGAACCTCACACCTTGCTCCAAAAACCACAAACACGGATAAAACGGAGCACTCGCTCAACAGCGACCACATCATCTGCTAGTAAGTCCTCAATAGAGGAGGGCAAACCTAGGGTATGTCTAAAAGCTGCCAGATGATGGCATTCAATTAAAATGTGACGCACTGTAAAGGGGTGGTCACAATGAGGGCAAGCTGGAGATGGTTGACATTAAAAATGTGATGGTGACTAAAACGGCAATGTCCAATTCTCAGACGAGCTAAAATCACTTCTTCGCGACGAACTGCGCGAGAAGAAGTCGAACAGTCAAAGGGGGGCGGTTTTACATTTCCGAAGCTTATTCGTTGGTATTAAATTCCACTCATCGCGCCAGCGCGAGAGAATGTGTCGTCGTAAAGAATGTTTAAAATCCCCGAAGTAAAAACGGTGAACATACTTAGCATGGTCTAAAAGTGTGGATTTAGCTGCAACATCTATGGCCTCGTTACCTGAGAGTCCCACATGTCCAGGAACGCATAGCAGTGCTACCCTGACGCCAGCATCAAGAAGCGTAAACACTGCATCCTGCATCTGCTGCACACGAGGGTGGTAGTTGCACAGTTGTATAAAAGATAAAAGGGCACACGAAAATCGGAACAAATAACACTGCTCCCCAGCCCCTGATCAGAAATAAATAAAATCGCCCAATATATTGCATAAAGTTCAGTCATTAAAATATGTCGCAACGCTAAGGCCATACGTAAAACTTGCTCCATTAAAAACAAAAGTACATCCTACTCCTGTGTCAGATTTCGAGCCGTCGGTATATATAAAATTCCAACCATTAAAAGAAGCAACGATCTCGCTAAAATGACGACGAATTACAGGTGCTACGGTCAAAGACTTTGGACAGGACATAGGTCCAAGAACGGGGGCCTCTGCTGAAAGCCAAGGGGGAGAAATATTTTCCATGGCTAGGAAAAAAGCAGGTAATTCCGGGTCCAAGGTACTTAACAGCTCCTGAAAACGAAAACCAGGAAGTCTAGGATTAAAAGACCGAGCACAATAAAATGGAGCGAGAGATACATTAAAAACGGCTCATACGTGGGATGACGTGGTTGCACAGCTAAACCATAAGCAGCAAGTAAAAGATCCTTACGATAAAACAACGGAGGTTCTCCAGACTCCGCACATAAACTTGACACAGTACTAGTTGGGAATGCTTCAATGGCAACACGTATACATCAATGATGAATGGGGTTAAGGCGACGAAGAACGGAAGGTTGCGCAGAGTCATAAACAACACACCCATAATCCAGTTTGTACCGGATAAGACAGCGGTAAATCGTAAAGGAACTGTCCGGTCAGCTCCCCCAGGACGTACCACTTTTTTTTTTGATTGATTTATTTATGGACGCTCTTTAACAGCTCAGGTCATCAGCGTCCCATTCAACTCAGAGCGTGAAACGGCCGACAAATTTTGCTCAGAGGCCCCTCTTTCAGGCTTGAGGTTCTTTTTCGTGCCGTAAATCTACGACACGGGACCCACGGCTTTACTTACCTTCCGAAGGAAGCCATACTTAGGATTTTTACGCCCGAAAAAATCCATCGGTCCTGGCCGGGTTCGAACCCGCGATATTGGATTTAGGAGGCAAGTATGGTAACCACTATACCACGTACCACTTAAAACACGTAACAAACAAAGAGAACATTCACACTTGCCTCTGAGTTGCGCTATATGCGATGACCAGCATCATTTCCGGTCAAAGATCAAGTCAAGGAATTTAACTTCGTTTGCGAAAGAGAGAGCGTCTGGGCCAAGATCGAGAAATGGTGGAGGATACTCCTTACGGCGCCAGAAGTTCAAACAGACGGTCTTCTCTGTGGAGAAACGGAACCCATGATTGACACCCCAAGCGTAAAGGCGGTCGAGACAGCATTGAGGGCGGCGTTCTAAAAGACACGTTCTCCGTGAGGAAAAAAATCGCCAAATTTCAACAAACAACGACGATTGAATTCCTGGCGGTAGACACTCAGCAATGGAATTAATGGCGATGGTAAACAGTGTGCAACTAAGTACCGAGCCCTGCTGTACACTGTTCTCTTGAGTAAAATGAGAAGATAAAACTGATCCCATGCGAACATTAAAAACCCGATCTTCCATAAACTCCCGAATAAAAACAGACATCCGACCACATGTACGCCATTCATGAAGCGTACGCAGGATACCGCCCTTCCAACGGTATCGTAAGCCTTCTCCAAACCAAAGCAGACAAGCAACAGTTTGGTTCTTTCTAGAAAATCCGTCCATAATATGGGTGGAAAGAGACACAAGATGGTCGATTGATGAGCGATGACGACGAAAGTCGCACTGAACGTTCGCCAATAAGTACCTTGACTCCAACCACCACATAAGCCGCCCGTTAATCAGCGTAGCATCACCTTGCAGACGCATCTGGTGAGGGAAATCGGACGGTAACTGGAAGGAAAATGTATCCTTTCCAGGCTTAGGTATAGGAATGACGGCGGCCACTCGCCAAGCGCTAGCAAATGTGCCATTACACCAAATAAAATTAAAATTCTGTAATAATAAAGCCTTACCTTCCTATGCTAAATGCTGTAACATAGCAACATGAATACCATCTGACCCCGGTGCGCAATGCCGAGAAGTAGAAAGGGCATGCTCCAATTCCCTGGCGGTAAAAGGAACGTTATAGCACTCCTCATGGTCGGAGGCAAAAGAGAAACCTTTCGATTCAACCTGCTCCTTTAAAGCGCGAAATGAAGCAGGGTAATTGGCGGAGCTCGAAATATCGGCGAAGTTGCATCCTAAAACATTGGCAACTTCAGTCGGAGAAGTAAGCACACGATTTGATAACCTAAGACTGGGTATAGGCGTAAACCCCGCAACGCGGCGTAGTTGACCCCAAACAACAGACAAAGGCGTTGTGCGGTTAAAAGAAGAGGTAAAAGCAATCCAAGACGCCTTTTTGCTATCCTTAATGACTCGACGGCATTTGGCGCGCAGCTGTTTATAGCGCATCATGTTTGCCAAAGTAGAGTGGCGACGAAAAACTCGCAGAGCACCTCGGGGTGCACGCAACGCATCCCGGCATTCATCGGTCCACCAGGGAACCGGTAAGCGTCTGGGGTGGCAAGACGACCGGGGAATAGCCTGATCTGCGTCATGAAGTATGACCGTTTCGAGGTGCTCGATCAGGGAGTTCGATGGATGGAAAATTCAACCCTGAAAATACGCCAGAGATCGGATGAGGTGTCAATTCGCCTTTGCAATAAGTCATCGTGGCGCGCGCTCAGAATGTGCGTTTGAAGAAAGTACATGTATCTGACACGGAAAGTGGTCACTAGAATATAAATCAGAGATGACGTTCCAGGTAAAATGTACAGCAAGTGAGGTAGAACAAAAGGCTAGGTCCAAGTGAGAAAAACAATGAGTGATATCAGAAATAAAAGTAGGATGACCAGTGTTGAGCAGAATTAGATGGTGGCGATCTAAAAAGTCTGCCAACATGCTACCCCTTGCACACTCCATGTTGGAACCCCATAGGGGATGGTGCGCATTAAAATCCCCCGCAAAGTAGGACAGGGGTTGGTAGCTATAGCAGAAGATTATCCAGATCAACTATTGCGACAGTGGCAGATGGAGGTAAGTAAACAGAGCAGATAGAAAAACTAAGGTCAGAGAAGTGAACTGTAGCTGCAACCACCTGTATAGGAGTCTGGAGGTTAATAAAGGTAGTGTGCACGTCATCGCGGATTAAAATTATAACAAGCCATGCGCGGGAGTGCCATCTGCGGGAGGAATATCAAACCACACCGAAGAGTAACCGCGCATAGTAAAAGTATCTTGTGGTCGAAGTTTACTCTCCTGGAGACACACAAGCAGAGAGTCAGGCGATCGTAAAAGTAACTACAGGTCAGGTCGTTGACTGCGGAGTCCACGCACATTCCACGTATGGATAGCCATTGTTAAAATGATATAAAATAAGTTAAAAATTTACCACCTTACTTTTTGGTCGGTCCAGGGTGAATCAACCGTCCTTTTTTCAGTCGTCTGGGACTAGGTGGTTTTTCAGGAGCAGGTGCACCCTGCTTCATGGCCTCCTCAGAGGGAGGGCTCTCTCGCTGAGAAGCATCCACCGATTCTAGCACCTGGAATCGGTTGGATGTAGAGATAGGCGGTGATGGCAACCGCCCTGCGGGTTTGCTCCCATCATGAGAGCGGGACCTCCGAGGAGGAGGAGAAGAGCTCCTCTGCTTTTCAGCACGAGTGAATGATTTTGAAAAGTCAATCCTAGTGTAGCTGGTCTTAAACTTAATTTCTGAAGCATTAAAAACTGTAGGTTTTGACTTCTCAGTACAGCGCTTCGGAGGAATGGGCGCAGTAGAGACCCGTGTAAAAACAAGGTCGCAGGTTTGCGTACTTCTATCGCACTTCTTGACCGACGAAGAAACTGCGGCGCAGCATGTGTCGGTCTTAGGCACAACGGGTTGGCGAGATTGAAATCGCTTCCGGGCCTCGGTAAAGGATAGCTTTTCCTTTACCCAGCTTTCCTGGATAAAACGCTCCTCTCTAAATCGAGGGCAGTCTAGGGACGATGCCGGATGATCTCCGCGGCAGTTGACGCAGACTGTAGCAGATGAACATGCTCCTTCAAGACTACTTGACCGCAGGATGCACAAATGGAGGTGGCACTCTTGCAAGAAATGCGTATGTGACCAAAGCGCTGGCAAGGAAAACAACGCAAGGGGCTCGGTATATACGGACGCATTTCAATCACCTCGTAGTCCGCTTTAATTCTCTGCGGTAGTTCGACCTTGTTAAAAATGAGGAAAAGAGTTCGGGTAGGCAGCAATTCACCCTATTTCCTCGCCTGCACTCTATATACTGAAGTAACCCCTTGGTCTTCTAAACAGCTCTGGATATCCGGGTCAGACATTCCATCCAGTACATTGGCAGAACTCACTCCTCGCGCCGAATTAAGTGTACCATGTTGCTCAACACGGATGGAATAACCGTGGAGAATCGTCGCCTTGAGCAATGAGTTACTCTGAGACATTCCAGTGGTCTCCACCAAAAGTGATCCATTACGGAGTCGTGTGGAGGATTTCACTGGCTTAGCTATGGTGTCAATGCCCTTCTGAATGACAAACGGGTTTACCCGGGTAAACGATTGGCAGTCTTCTGTTCGACTAATTACCAAGTAACGAAGAAAAGGCTTCTCGGTTCCTTCTTTTACATCCACTATTTTTCTTTTCATATGTATGAAATTGTTTTCATTCACCATAGCGAAATTATCCTCCACCATCGCAACTGTCTCCGATGGTAGGTTGCTTCCTTGGCGCCACCCCAGCTTAGTTTACTCGTTCTGGCCTGAACAAAGTAACCTCAGGGTCACACCTTTCTGTGTGCTGACAAAGGGACCCAATCGCCTGCATGAAGTGAACAGCTCATGCAATGGCCCTTCCCCGGGCCTGGGCTTCACCAGGGGATACGCTCCTGTTCTACATAATAACCCAGTGCTGGGAGTTACGCCGTTACCCAGTCACTTTTTACCGTGTCAAACACGGCGGCATCCTTCTGACAAAGAACGAGTAAAAATTAAAATGGAGGCAAAATTAAAAGGCGTCAAACACGCTTAGCGTGGACGTGCGGGAGCAGCTCGAGTGCCTCGGGGTCGCTACGCCCCGTACCCAAAAAATTGGGCCCCTGAGGGGGAAAGAATAGAATGTTTTGTATAATCTGGTGTAACGCCGGTGTATTGAGATTTCGCTAGCTCAAATTATAGAAACATAGTTGTTTGTAACCCTGACAGTGAAAATTATATTCTACAGCGTGAGGTTCCGAGGAAACAAATGGTCATTGAATCAGATCACAAGCTTGAGGCGCGAGTGAAACAGGGAACTGTGTCCGACGAATAAAGGTGAGAAAACGTCTCATCTCATTCCTTGCCGGTGACTCAGTCAGTAAGAAACCACGATCAAAGTACTGAATAAATGGCAAGTGGAATATATCCAAGTATTTTATTTAATAGCTCCCAACCAAAGTCCTTTTCTCCCTTGGTTGAATCCAAAGAGATTTCCGAAGAAAGCCTGAAATCATCACTACATCTGTAAGCGGCCAGATATGTTGAGTACGGCTTCGAGCTAACTGTGGCATCTCGGAAGAATGAAGATTCTCTCAGTGGGAAATAAATCGAACCATTTCGTTAATTCACCGTCATTTCAATATAAACCAAAAACTATTAAAAACAACTAATTAATCTCAATAATAAATACACCCTCACAAAATACCGCCCCACAATGGTTAAAACTTGTGATAAATCGGTTTTAAAACCTTTCAATAAATAAATGAAGATAATTTTCATATAAAAATACTGCAAATGCAATATAAGTAGTAATGGAGCATTTTCTACCATGAATACGAAGTTGATTTAACATCAACCATACAGTGTAACTGACCATGAACTGTGCCTAGCGTTCCGATGTGAACTACAGTAGGTTTCTGGCATGCAGTCACAAATTCTAACCCCCTCCCTCTGACTTCATATATCGTAATTCACATTTGACTTATACTGATATCTTGTTTTTAAAAGATAGTTCCATCTATAAATATAACTTAAATATAGGAAGAGTTAAGAGTG
Source organism: Metallyticus violacea (assembly GCA_030762175.1). Lineage (NCBI taxonomy): Eukaryota > Metazoa > Arthropoda > Insecta > Mantodea > Metallyticidae > Metallyticus > Metallyticus violacea. The sequence continues at coordinate 84,160,195 of CM060846.1, read as the reverse complement.
TTTTTATTCGACTATCATTTTATCATGTATGATACGCATTTATTTTGCAACTCCTAAAGAAGGATGTGATAAATTCTAATGTGGTATTTGCTGCTGATGGTACAATTCCTGCCTTTTTGCAAAGTAGTACGTGTTTCCTTCATAAAAGTATTAGAATATTGTAATTTTGTCTGTTTGCATTCCAAATTTTCAATCATTTTCATAATAAATGGATCTCGTGTCTTAGATTTACGACTAGTAAAAGAACCTCAAGCCTGAAAAGAAGAGGTCTCTAAACAAAATTTATCAACCGTTTCACGCTCTGAATTGAATGGATCGCTAATGACCTGAGATATTAAAGAGCATCCGTAAATAAACCAAATAAATAAAAGTAATGTAACAAAAATAAAAGTAATTAATTTATAAGAAAATATTTGCAAGCTCGAAGATAACTCAGTTACTGTAATAGGGCTTAATAAGGGAAACAGGAAATCCAAATATCTTTTTCTACCTCCTAATTATTTTAACAAAATAAATATTTTATCTTAAGACACCACAATGGTGCTTAATTTTTTTTGCATGGTTAACTTATTAGAATGTACTGATTGCAGGTACTCAGTGGGTTTGTTTATATTATCTTACCGCAAAATCAGGTGCATAACTAGCGTTGCTCAATTTTTAAATCTGTAACATCAACGCTATGGCAACAATATTAATCTCGTTAATACCTGATTTAATTTTTAACATATTTTTCAGATGAATTTTGGTCCAAATGCTTCGAGTTATGAAAAAATGTAAAAGAAAATTATTTATTTTATTTTCTTGTATCTGTCCGCTATTATAATTGGAACGTATGAATTTCAACACATTAAGATATTTCAGCACATGATATATAATGCTGAAGTATTTTTTCGGACAAACACGTCCAAGATCAACATAGTACTAGAAAAGTTTGTTCCAGTTATAGCATGAAATCACCACATACAATTATGGGACTGAGTTTAATCATGGGACTGAGTTTCATTCACTCCTATATATTTGGTAGTTTACATAATATTGAAATCAAATTCAATTTTTTTTCTTTGGCTGGAAAGCACTTTGGACCCAAGTAATACTTAGTATTTGCAAAGCGATTTCCTTATATTTAGCTTTGTTAGACTAAGGAGATGTTAAAAGTTAATAGGCAGTTTGACCCTATCTTAACATTAAAATAACAAAAACTGTGTTTTATTAACAAATGTTAATTTTAACAACGTATTAACCCTACTGTTAACTTAACACCACTTTTCCCTTGTGTTAAAAATTTAACAACTTATAAAATTTCGAAAATGGCTGCCGTGAATCCAGTATAGACGTCGAAATTCTATATTTGTATCCATTTAATGTCTTTCTTGACAGAGGAAGAGATGTAATATACAATGACTAACATTTTTACACAAAAGATACATTTTTACTAAGGTACAGAATGTGCAAAGCTGTCGACATAGATTATAGACGAGGTTAGAAAACAGTAAACAAAAGCATGTGTCTCTCCCATTGGTTACTTTGTTGATTTGTTTTTATTTTACCGACGCTCTTTAACATCTCAAGTCATCAATGTCCCATTAAATTCAGGGTGTGAAACGGACGATAAATTTTGCTCTTCTTTCAGGCTTGAGGTTCTTTTACGTTCCGTAAATCTACTACATGCGACCCACAGCTTTACTTCACTTCCGAAGGAAACCATACTTACGATTTTTACGCCCCAAAAAGTTATCGACCCGAAGTTGAAACCGCAATTTTGGGCTTACGAGGCAGTAATGGTTACCACTAGACCACCAGGACCGACCCCGTTGGATACGTAAAGGTTTTATGCCACTGATTTTTTTTTCATTTAATGATTCGGGACACTGCCTATATTTCAAAAGCTACTATTTTCAGGATTATCAGAAAGGATTCCGCAGCAATTAAAGCAAAAAGAGGATGAAACATAGTAGCCCCTTATTTAAAGGAATATTCGCAAATTATGAATAAATTCGCACCATATTCCTAGTGTTCTGGATTGCATTTAATTGTGAGCATGTAAAAGCTCAATATCGTAGAGTCAACACAACCGAAAGTTATTGTATTCCACGGAGTGTTTTTCCATCAATGTACAAGTAATCAGTATTCCTAACCTCTAATCAAGAATGGTTAATGACTGGTCTGGATCAGCTCATAATTTCTTTATACTTCCTAATTCGACAATTATTTACTTTTCAAATATAGAAAAAGTTGTACCTCTGGTCCTCTTAAAATTCTTTTCATGCACCATACTTATAAACTATTCTGTGCATCGAAGTGCATTGAAAAAAAAACTTAAAAGTTCTAACACCTCCGTCTTTGAATCTGTTTATTCACAATTCTTGGGAACCTTAACAAAGTGTTAACTAACGTCATGGTGGAAAAACTTGGTAGAACGCAGAAGTTTTAACACGTTAAACTTTTAACAAACAAATTTTAGTATATTTTTAACATCGATTGATGAAAGCGGCTTGAACACTTGGGAGAATTATTAAAATGTTCTCTTTAGTTTTAGACAAAGCCATACAGTTCTCTGTGCTACCTCCCCAACAAAAAGTATACGTATTCAAGAACTGTGATAGAAATTCACTAAGTGCAATTTTCTGCCATGCTACACAGGTTTTGTAAACCGTTCTTAAAGTACTTTAAATGCATTGGATTAAAGCGACCACTACCTCACTAAAAATATTTATGGCGTGGGTTTGATTATGGTGTGCCACCATCTACCTGTTGGGCAAAGATTAAAAAGAGCTAAATGACCAAATACACTTGCCTTAGAGGAGTACATTTGAGTGAGTTGAAAAATTAGCTCATCATCTAAATGCGTTAGAATATCGTACTCTCGTTGAAGTGACTATAGCAGTTAAAAAGAACGTGCACAGTTCAACTATTTCCGCTTAATTGGGGAACGCGGACACAAAAATTGACTGTTCCTCTTTGTTGCATGAAATGACGGTACCGCAACTGGGAGTCGCAAGGGGGTGGGAGTTTGTCGGTAAAATTAGATAGGGCTGGGGAAAGAAAAACAGCCTCTATTAAAAACTTCCATATCGGTTCCTGCAGAGCATGCGGCAAAACTCTGCTAATTTGCGAGAGTGAGAAGTAATGTAATGGCGGTCTAAAAGTTGGCGTTATCCCCATCTACCATCCCCCTTCCGCACCTAGCTTTACAGATCAGGGCTTGCTTTAGCTGCCGCCAGTTCTTTATACTTTGCGTTGCGTTGGTGTGCGCAGTTTTGGATGAGATAACAACGTTTCCCTTCCTGCTCACGAAATCTCCTGCTGAGGTTTCACGTGTGTATGTGGAGATGTAAAAGAAAGAGACAGAGCGAAAGGAGGGGAAAGAGAGGGTGAAGAGAGCAGCTGCATACGGGGGTATTTGACATCGTTGCCTTTCCGCTCAACTAATTTGTTGACAGAATTTCTTATGCAGAAACGTGGTCCTGACTGCAAACCCTGCGATCAGCTTCGCCGGCAACCCCAGTGAAAGAAAAACAAGAAAGTGATTCTGTAGCGTTCCAGAACATAGGTGAAGGGTGGGAGGAATGAGAGTTGCATGGCCTATCGCCCCGAACTGTGGTGGGACGCCTCTCTACGCTGACTCAAAAGTAAATAGGTAGGAGCGTTAAATAGACACACGTGCTGAGTATCAAAAACATTAATTATAAAATTTATAACGATCGCTGAATTCTCCCCTCTTCCCCAGAGCTGCAATGAAAGCAAGAATACATTAAAGGTACATAGGTATTAATATATCTACTCTATAGTTAGCAAAGAGCCCTAAGATAGTAAAATTATAAAAGTTCATTTAATTATTAGAATGGGCTATTACACTTGGAGAAAAAAATTTTGCCTATTACGTAAAAGTCAAATTTGCGAAATTCAAAGCTGTGCATTTTATACTGACAACTTAAATCAGTGAATAAATTATTTGGACAATTTCTAATATGTTCCCTTGTTCCAACTAGAATGTCCTTTATTTTAATGTTTAAGTGCTGTTACACATGCTTAATCTTCTTTTTATCACATTTATAACGTAACAGTAAGCGGTGTGAATTAATAAAAACATAAAACATTTTATCAAAATGCAAAATGTAAATTAACTAGAGTTTATTTCTATGAATTTGTTCGTGCTGATAAAAAAAACAAACAGTAAATAAAGGACAAGTTTTAGTAAGTGTCATCCAAAAACGAATTTTATAACACTCAGTACTATGAAATATTTATAACACTGCAGCGTTGCCAATTTTGGTTTGATATGGAATGTGATGATGATTTAATATATTTAATCAGATGCAAATGTCATATATAGTATATAATGTATACATTTTTACGCTCCTTGCGGTGACATCAAAGTTAAGTCATTGTGCAATTAGTAACATTAAATAACTGTTAAACAGATTTCTTAAGATTTGTTTGCAAAAATTATTCATGGTGCTAACTCTGTAACGATGTCAGGATGGAAAAATCGGCAATAGATGATCCCATCATCGCGCATAAGTATTTTAAGTATTATAGTTTTAAACAGCAACATATTATGATGTTCTGGCAGAGTCAAAAAGAAAGCGAACCTGTTTAGAAGATTTTATTACAGAGGAATGGAATCTTTTACTAATTTACTACCTTTTATAGTAAATCCTTGGGCAGCTACACACTTCTACCAGTGTTTGTACCACTTTCAAAATAGTCCTTCAGTTGTTTAGATCACTTTCTTTGAAGCGTCTACGTCCTACATCTCTTCACCTCTTCAACCGGAGCAAAGCTCTGCCCCTTGAACAACATTTTGACTTTAGGAAGCAGCTGGACCCAATCTGCGTGAGAAAGTTTGGCCAACTGGAAAAACTGGTGTGCTGGATGTTGTAATGGAGAATCCAATTCTTTCTTGCCACAAATGAGATCTTTTTCGTCGCAATGTATCACTAAGACGACTAAGTGTTGAAACGTTTCTTCATTTACAATGCGACCTTCGGGAATGAATTTGAAATGTACATGTATGTCATGCAAGTCATAATCGATCAACTAGTGCTGCTATTTCCATAGTATGCCATATAGGCCTGGAAACATATACTGCACTCTACGAAGGCAAGGCAGAGAAATTGCCTAAATAGCAGGTAGAAGCAGGCAAAACTCGGTTTATTATAATAATATTAACGAAAAAAATTGAATTGGTATTTTTATCCCCTTAAAATATGTTTTAAAATTACCACTAATTATCACCGGCGCGATATTTATAACATTATCCATAGGTTTAAGTACCGTTTCTTCCGTGCTCCTCCTGGTGATAAATACGCGAAGTCACTGGAGTAAATTTAATTTATAATTACTAATTTACATATTAACATTAAGAGATGTCTAGAATAATGTATGGTGCACTTGTTACAAGTGATTTTATTTTGTTCCAACTCACAAATAAAATAACTTTTTAACACCCACATAACAAATGGCTGTTTTGTAATAAGGGCGCTTTTATTTTTAATGAAACTAACCATATTTTCTCAGCGGAGCATAATTATGCTATTTTAAAATTCACAGTAAATAACTTGCCTTACAAATTTCTCTGTTGCATTTAGACGTTTGTCCTTTGAATACATTATTACACTCATGAAAAAAGTGTTGTGGTAAACATTGACATGTGGACAATACTTTCCCAGTCTATTATCCATTCGAAAGAATATTGTACATAATTCCCTTGAACCAAAAAATGCGTCTATCTAAAAGACTGTAGGCTAGAATTTCAGTGGCTGCCATTAAAGTCTATTGTTAGTCTTAGAACAAATGCTCTAAGTTTGTGAGGAAGGGTTTACCTCCATGGAAGCTGGCTTAGGGGAAAAGGATCCTCATATGCAGACATGCTATTTTTCCAACATTTAGAAACACATATTTTAGAAACTACTAAAGCTACAGCAATAACAGTTTATACAATTAACTGTTGATTTGTAATAAATTCAAATAAACCGAACAGTTTATAAAGTGTCGTTCAATATGTCATTAATATTTTCAAAATTTAAGAATAAAATGTTACAGAGTGGTTCCCTCGCTAGAGGTCCAAACTACTGTCTATAAAAATGTACTTATAATGCCATAAACTAAAAACTAATAACTGCTCCTACATCCACCTCTATATTACTGTGCTAACAAAATACAATACAAATAATACAGCAGTATAAAGCTCAACATATGAAGATATGATTCTATATTACTGAAGCTTAATGAGATCATAAATGCTAATTTTAAATGGTGAAATGTAAAAAGCAAGTTATGTTATTAATTCTACATTTAGCTTAATTGCTTGGTCTAATTAACTGCTGAAAATCGAGTTTCATTTAATTTGATTTTAAGTCATCTGGAAGGCCGTGCTGAACGCGAAATGATGAACCACAGCTACAAATGAATGAATGGTGTTTAACGCCCGTTTTTTGCTATCCTCACCCCTACAGCAGTGATAACTCTAAACATATGCAGTGAAACAAATAGGGGTAACTTAATCACACTTAAAAATGTTATGAAAAGAATTTCATTAATTAATAATAGAGCGGAAATATAACATAAATGTGCTCAATTGAAATATATTGTGTATGTACATTTTAAGGACATTATAAGCAGAGCCCTTAGACCTTGAATATTTTAAATGACTTTTTTTTTGATTGATTTATTTATGGACGCTCTTTAACATCTCAGGTCATCAGCGTCCCATTCAACTAAGGGCGTGAAACGCCCGACAAATTTTGCTCAGAGGCCTCTCTTTCAGGCTTGAGGTTCATTTTCGTGCCGTAAATGTACGACACGGGACCCACGACTTTACTTCCCTTCCGAAGGAAGCCATACTTAGGATTTTTACGCCCGAAAAAATCCATCGGTTCTGGCCGGGTTCGAACCCGCGTTCTTGGGTGTTTAACTGACTTGCACATAGTCCATAAATATCACCGTGGCTCAGATAGAAACAACTCTTTTAATTAGCTTGTCTTGGTTCAAACCTGATTGGAAAAAACGTTGATATCATTTGTAAGTCTTTTAGTAGTAAACATGGGTAATAGAAGTTTAAACATTTTCATATCAATGAAAAAATTTTATGCAGCAATGCTTTACTTGAATTTACAAGAGAGACAAGCAGTGGTTATTTTTTAATCTTAATTCAGGACTTATTAAGAATATTTATATTATATGCTCTTCTTTGCAGGAACTAAAATATAAAAACAGTATATAATATTTTTACCTTATAAAATAGAAGCCCCAAACAATTGCCACACTACTAATGCAGTTATTAAGTTAGGTATATCAAGTTAATGATCCCTTATGTATTTTACGCAAATTACCCAATAGAATAGAAGCTACAGGCAATTATAATAAAATGTGCAATAATAAAATGAAGATGAATTTCATTATATTAAATTTAAGGATGGATGTTCGATACTTTCGACACCTCGATAGTAGAGTAATGTTTTAAATAGCAGATATCAAGAAATTGGTAGCACTTTTAAACCAGACCGCTGACCCAAATCCCCCTCCCCCATGCAGATGATTTTGACGATAGTATGCTCTGCGATACTTATTCTTTAAAAATCACTTACCAAGGAAAAAACACGATGAACTGCAGTTTAAAGTAGGTATATTCGAAAGTGTTATTGCATTCATTTTTATCAAGTTTTTCACTTTTCTCGGATATTAAAAAAATCATGTTCTACCTACAAAAAAAAACCTTATTTCTGAATATGACCGAAATTAGAGACCTTTAGCAAACATATCGTGTGATCTGTTTAACTATCTAATCACAAGTAAATCAATGTAGAAATATATTTCAGTCTCTTTTAGCATGAAAGCTCGTTTTAAACTACTGCCTAGCTGTTATTTTCAAGTTAGTTGATATTTTGAAGTGACAGTGTCATTTGCGGCATTTATAAAAAGATATTTCTTCTTGCGAATTTCGCAACACTAGCAATAATTTGAAGCGGTTTGGTGTATGGCATTCCCGCGTTGCGCTTCAATTTTGGTATGCTCCGGCTGAGTGCTCCGAGTTACGCACCAAATTTGAAGCGGTTTCGTCGGTAGGGACAGGTTGGTCGCCGATTATGATGCTATTTAGTTGCTGATCCCCATATTTTGTAGCGGCTATCGTTGATTGACTATTGCTCGCTTTGCTGTTATCCACACTTTATGACAACAACTCAGGGTTTTGTTCCGCTATTCATATCAACTGTGTAAATAGTTACACGATGCGACACAGGATATAAATATATATATAAAAGATAATTTATTATTCCAAGATTCTTTCTTGTTCTCTGGTATTCTACGCATGATATATCTTAGGTATATCGAAAATAAATTTAATTACCGCGTCTTCAAAGAGACGACTTGAATCTGATTATCTGACTATATGAAATGCACCGTCTCTGACAGACTAATCCTTTGAACTGATAATATGAACTGCACTTCTGAACTGCATATGTCAACTGATGTCAACTGATTGCATCTCGTCACGTGTAGAACTTAAAATTGAGCGCCACAGCGGAGCAAACACCTCCTTATATATTCGATTCAAATTAAATAGACGTTGGCTTCACCAAGTCACAGGGGTCACACAAACATGCGCAAGTTTTGCACCTTACTTTAAAAAATCAAAATATACATTTACTATTAGCTGGTTTAAATTCATCTGCCAACGCATGCCACCCACTACTATTTGAAAGTTTAAAACATTTGTTTACATTGGTTGGTTTAAAGTTACCACAACCGGCCGGTAAGTTCGTTGCTCTTGTACTCGAAAGTCTGAACTTCATTAACCCTCGCTAATGGAAGGTCTTTTACGAAGTGGCATACACTTGTCCCTTTTCTTTGTATAGGGATTTATGACCTCCTTGACTCTGTTATGTTTCAGGCTGGACTACTAATATATGTATGTGTGTGTGTGTGTGTGTGTGTGTGTGTGTGTGGGTGGGTGGGTGCGTGCGTGTAACTTTAATATGTTAAATTGATGTCGTGAAAAGAGGAAGTTCTCAGTTATATATATATATATATATATATATATATATATATATATATATATACACACACACATTACTAATTAAAACGCACAAAGTACGATGATTGGGCTAAAAACATAAACATTATACTTATATTTCAGTGTAAGTGGGCCCTAGTAACTGTGTCAAATTGTAAAAATGTTAAATGTTTCGTAATGAAACACACAGTGAGTGTCGGTCCTGGTGGTGTAGTGCCTAACATACTTGCCTCCTAAACCCAAGGTCGCGGGTTATAACCCGGACAGGACCGATGGATTTTTTCGGGCGTAAAAATCCTAAGTATGGCTTCCTTCGGAAGGTAAGTAAAGTCGTGGGTCCCGTGTTGTACATTTACGGCACGAAAAAGAACCTCAAGCCTGAATGAAGAGGCCTCTGAGCAAAATTTGTCGGCCGTTTCACGCCCTGAGTTGAATGGGACGCTGATGACCTGAGATGTTAAAGAGCTTCCATAATTAAACCAATAAAAAAAAACAGTGAGTGAGTGAGTGAGTGAGTGAGTGAGTGAGTGAGTGAGTGAGTGAGAAAATTCAGATCTATATGTTTGATCCAGCAATACTTTCAAAATAACAAAACATGAGAACATTTTATTTTCTTTGATAAAACTATGACATATTGGAGTTTGAAAATGCATAGATATCGACCCATTTATAATTAAATTTAAACATAATTTTAAGTTTGTTTAGATAATCTAATGTACTTTGCTGTTTGCTGGAGAACAAATTTCTTTCTGTTTATTTTTTATTTTGTAATTTTACTTCTTTATATTTGAAAAAACCGTAAGTTCGGCGATGCTTCTTGCGCTGTTAATAGGAACGAAAACTGAAAAGCAGCTCAAGAATGATTAATCAGTCCAAATTTTGAGCGTATGTACAATTTCATATAGAATAGTATTAGCCACTATAAACCCATAAGGGCAAAGTCATCCTGCAGGTTGCATTCATTAGGTGAGCTAATCCCAAGGAGTGTGACATGGCAGTTTAAACCAATTATTATGTTTATAAATATTCAACTATATTTAAGCTTTGTCGCTCATAAATAATTATTATAAAAATGTAGCACATGGAAATCTTTTTCTGATAACACTACTTGGATTGAGTATTTTATGTTTTAAAGTGATGTCTGTTTTACATGTTGCACACATTTTCAGCGTTTTAAACGTAATTAATTTATTTCGTGTATTTCATAGCTCTGGTTGTTGCTATGTATGGTTAAGGTGCAAATATGAAATTTGCTGAATTTACTGCATGCGATATTTCGTCAACAAGAAAAGTGTTGAGTTTTGTTATTATTTCTGGACAAGCATTAACTTTCTTTAGCACTGAAACATTTATTGCTTAGTTGTGAAGAACTAAGTGACTGAAATAAAGCAATAGAAGATACAAATAGTTAACAAAAGCTTTACAATTGGGAGCACATTTGTTAATATATGACAACTGAGTTTTAATACAAACACGAGCATGTGGAACGGAATGTGGAGAAAAGCAGCTGAGAGCTTTTTGAACGGGGACAGAGCAGGACAGAATGCCCGGCTAGTGTTTGTATGTTGGACAGCTAAGCGTTGATAGTGTCAGAGCCTGGGAGTGATTTACGCGGTACCGGGGGACGCCCCAACCCCCGACCCCCCTTCCACCCACTGAGTCACCATATTAATGAGCTGGCAATGGGCCGTCACGGGCTAATTAAAGCCTTGCTAATTGAGTGGCCCGTGTCAGCGATAGGGGTGAGCTAGGAGGGGTGAGTGAGCACTGACTGGCTTCGTAGGGAAACCCCCAATAGGCTAGGAGTGATTTGTGAGCCCCCATGCACCCCTCAGTCAACCTCTGTGACACTTGAAAAGCGAATAGCAGTTATCGGACTCATCAGCGTACACTGTTACAAAACCAGGTTCTGCCTGCAACACTGGATACATCAATTGCACAGTTTGGGTGTAAATGGGGTAATTATCCTCTACGCCCTCCATTCTCCCTTTCCCAGGCAAACTCATCCCTCTCTTTAATACTGCCGAGTACCATAAAAAGTGGCTACAGTTAACGCAGTGTTACGTATTTGATTTGCATTGCTTTTCATCAATCAGTTTCAGTTAATGATTAATGGTCTTTGGAGAATGTGTTTGAATACATTTGTAATACTCTTACATACAATTGTGTCTTCCTTTTTTACAAGACCTTGATCGAAGATCTGAATGGTCACTTACGTAAATTACCCATTACAAAACGTCATATTATTAATACGATATTCAACCGCGGTTAAGTACTTAATACCTGAATGAGCTTTTCAAGATAGTCAATGTGGCGTTTGTGTGGAAAAGGCTTCCTATTTGCATTAGTAAAACTTAAACGCTTAAATATCTGAAGCACGAACTAATAACCATTTGCCAATGCCCAGTTTGTCACATTTACATTGCTTAGCAAGTAAAATCCTCTTTGCTTCTGGGACTAACTAACACTCTTCCCATTAGTGCAGTACACATTTACATTCTCCTTTCATTAGAAGCGGCTTACTGCTATGATAAAAACTCCCAGAAATTGACTATGGAAGATATTAGCACCATATATGTCATGGGAGAATAAAACGTTTCTAGGACAACACTTCAACAACATTATGATTATAACCAACTCCTCAACTCATAGCATATAAAAGAAAAGCTCCATGGTTTTACTCAAATGAAAAAAGAATAACGAATTAATTATTTGCTTTCTTAAGAAACAATACCAAAATGGAAGTACGCTAAAGGAATTTTCCATGAATTCCCCCAAAATAAGAAATCATATTTATTTTACTTCCTCTCATGGAATTTAAAAAATTAAAACATAAATACAAAAATTTCGAAATGAACAAAAACATTCCAAAAGAAGTGATTGATTTTTACCCACAATAAAATATATACCTTTCCATTTTTTCGAAAAAATAACTGGATTAAAATGAATCAACACCAAATTATTTTTCAAAAATAAATTTTGAAAATACCTAGGTTACTGGCATAATTAAAAAATAAGTTAAGCAGCAGAAGAAAGAAATTTTGAGGTAAGAATGTTAGCTAGACGCCTCCTTATGCACAGTATTTTTCCTAAAGCAAAGCACGAAACGGTGGCTCGTCCTGTAATCTAGCCAGGAGCCGAAAGCTATTTTTTCCAAGATAGCTCGCGAGGCAAGTTGGAAAAAATTCAGGTTGGGAAGGCGACACCATCCACTACAACCAATGATCAATAAATATCCCTATATGCTCTAATGAAATAGCGACAGAGACTATCCAATTAAACGGCAGAGTGTGTTTGAGAGAAAATTCAAGAATAGGTGGACGCCATAAAAAAGGAAAGGAAAAGAGAAGATAGATTACATGATACCATGGAACACTTCATGAGCTTCAAAATTTCATATGGGAACATGCCTGAGCAAATTAATGCATGAAACGGAGTTTGCTCAAAATAGAAATGTCATCTTTTAATCAGAGATTCCCTCCGATAAAAGAGTGTCATAAATATTCATTTGCAACTGCAGAAGATTGAAAAAAGTCATAAAATGTGACAACAAAGCAAAGGAAGAAGGAAAAAGTATGTAGTACAGAAATAACGCCCACTATAAGTATTTTTAATAGTGTTTAACGCCCGTTTTTACTACTAAGGCGCCACAGGTGGTGAACATTAATTATACATGAGATGAAATGATACATTGGTGAAGGATTCTTTTTTAAACGAAGGAAACGTTCCAGGCCTAAGTTCGCCAATTATGAGGACTGAGGAAAACCTGGAAAAACCCTCAGTTATGGAGAATGGTTGTGGGGATTCGCTCCCCAGACCTCCCGCTCACGAGCCCGCACCTTAACGACCTCGGCCACCCGTGGCGGTACAGACGGTGTTGATTGCTCGAACGATGGAAAGGCAGGATGTAGTATGAGAGGTTCAATCTCCAGATGACCTCTTGCTCAATTGCCGTGGTAAGCGAAATCTAACACAGCCACGCCTACCTGTTTTTATCGTGAATATAAGCGTGGCTCGCAATGTAAATGAGAACTATGAAAACGAATTCTTATATCTGCCAGCGTGTTCAGATTTAAAAGCCAACTGATGCCCGTTTGTTTAGTGTGCATCTAAATTCAATTTAGTTTGCTTTAAATATAAATTGAAGAGAGATATTTAGCTGAAAGTATGTTTCCATAATGAATTGCATGCTATGATAACGAAGAAAATACCTGCTACTACTATTGTGAAAAAAATGCCCATGACTGGCATTGGGGATATCCTGGGTTCCGTTCCCGTTTGACTGGGCATCATGGCCTGAGTTTTTTCGTAGTTTCCCTGGTCACTTAGGCGAATGCTTAAATGGATATTTACATTTCAGGAATATTCTACTCTTCCATGTCACATCATTTAATTTCATTGACTCTGTTACATGGTCGAAAATGTCAGGGCATTTGGGTTGGTGCGGAGTGAAGGTGACCTGCGCTTTGGAAACTTTTCTCCGTCCCGAGAGGCTCAAGGTACCACCCGCGTGCGCACATACACCGCCCGTAGATTCTGGCCACGTGGTGCCTCCCGTCAGCTCATCCCTTCCTCCCGGAGGTGCCCACATTAGAGTGTAGGCACCCAGACATGAATAAGACTCAAGTACAGAAATTATCCTCTTCCCCTATACCATAGTTCTATTCATGTTTACTAAATCACACCTTAGATGTTCCACAGTAATTTACAGTCCACTATAATTAAGTGTAAAAATACAACGTCACTGGTATTACAAACAATCGAGTTAAGATACAGTCTTAAAACAGGTGTAAGCTATAAGTAGTACTGTAGTGGTAATGGTGGATTTTTTAAGAAATAAAAGAAGAAAAATCTCTTTTTCTGTCTCTCTTTGCTTCCCTTCAGCGCATGAAAAAGATTGCGTTTGTTTTTGGAAAAGGGGAATTAAACTAATGAAGTAGAATTTATTAACGAGAAAAGCATTTCCCCACTTTCTTCTTGTCATTTTTATTTTATTTTTCTACTTTACTCTCTGTTCCTCCTTCTACTTTGTTCTAAGTTTGCTTTCTTCCATCTTTCTTCTTCTTTTTTTTCTTATTATAAGTTGCATTCGTTAAGGAGAAAAGGAGGCTTTTTATTTTTTTTACTTCTTATCTGCTAAAAATTTAGTTCTTCCATTTCAAGTAAAAAGAAATATAAATGATTAATATTATTTACATCATATCATTGTAATTATAAATGATCTTATTTTTTAACATCTGAGTGGCCCATTAGGCAAATTTCATTGGAAAACTTCTTTGTACTGTAATATATAATATAAATATTTTAATGTTGTTTGCAGCAATTATTGATCAGAATTTAAGGAGTTTCAGAAATGGAAAACTTTTTTTAAGATTAACCCAATTAGCATTTCGGAAAAATTACACTGCTCTCAATGATCGGGTATTTCCTGAACGCATGAAAATACAAAATTTTGTGCAAATATTTTGATATAATTCAAAATGGTTTCCATTAACAATTAATAAATAACGAATAAACATTTTTAATATTCTTAAGCTGGAGTTGGAAAATATGAACATTAAAAACGATGTGAAAATGTGTCGAAGTAGTGAGACAACAAACTGGAAAAAGACATGAGCACAAGACTATTCATCAAGCAGAGTTTGTACAGAAATAAAATTATATGACCAGAGCGCGGGATTGCCAGGACTGGGATCCCAGGTTCGATCACAGTAGCGGCGAAATGGTATTTGTTGACAATATATGATATATGTTCTACAATTTATTTATCTGGGCATAAAGGAAAAGACTTACAAAAACAATTTGTTTTATTTTTCAACATATTTTTAATTATATTATTAGTGTTTTTGTTGCTGTTGTGCTTATTTATGACGCTCTTTAACATCTTAGGTCATCAGCGTCCCTTTTAATTAAGGGTGTGAAACGGCCGATAAATTTTGCTCAGAGGCTTCCTCTTATTTCAGGCTTGAGATTCTTTTTCGTGCCGTACATTACTACACGGGACCAACGGCTTTACTCCCTTTTCCGAATGAAGCCCTGCTTAGTATATTTACGCCCCAAAAAGTCATCACCCCTGGAGAGTTTGAACCCGCAACCTTCAGTTTATGAGACGAGTATGGTTATCACTAGACCACCAGGTCCAATATGTTTAATATAATCCCCTGACGATGGAATTCCCTTCACACACTTTTATGCAAGAGTATTAAGTCCTTAGAAACATTTTCTCCTGATTGATCTGAAAACCAAGAATTTACATTCATCTTGATATCTTCATCACTTGAAAACTGCTACACATGTAGAAATTTCTTGAAAACTCAGAAGAGAACATCCTCCTAGAAACTAAGTCAGTTCATGGTTCAGCTGCTGAAACCCACATTCTTGGATAGTAATCTCTGCTTTGCCTTACCTATGCTTTGGCACATTATATGTAGAAACAGCAATCTGGAAACCGTTTTGCACTGGCCTTGGACATGCTCAATTTGTAGTGAATTATTTTCCAAACTATATCTGCCAAAACGCCAATTTATTCTATCTGGCAAATCTTAATTCGTCTAGTTGTCTGTTTGTCTAAATTAAATTCTCAAAATTCCTGTACATTTCTCAGGAAGTTGCTTCTACAGTCCGCCCAGTGTGGACCGACCACATCTTCAGTGAACTCTACCGCACGGAATAGGGTACTTTATAGTAAGGTGCAGACTGCCATAAGCTGCACAATGCGTTCATGTATTTCCTTTCACTTAAGTCAGAAATTGTAATACCAAACGGTGCTCTAAATCACGCAGTTATTTAAAATTGAACTACTAGACTTACACGAGAACTCTCCAGATACCCTCCTGTCTCTTCCAATTATAGACTTGCACTTGAAACATGTGCAGACATATCAAAATGTTTACAACTCTTTTTCATACTCAGGGAGATAAATAGATTAACATCCTTGAGAAAATGTAACAGGTTTGATCAGGATTCTTTAAATTCTACAGTTTCAGTCCACCTATACATTTAACTTACTTTGCTACGTCTTCTACATTTCACTCTTATGCTTATTTCATTGTTTTGCGGCAATAGATGTAGTCGTGTGATTGGCAAGGCTGTAGTCACGCTTGCCACTCGGTATAAAAGAGTTCCGTAAATAAGAGCATAGTAGAATGCTTAATTCCGTTCTTGTAGTATTCTGTGTGTGTTCTGTGTTACAAAGATTTTTTCAGTCTGCCATGAATGTTGTCACAGATCACGTAACGAAGACACCAAAAAGAAATAAATGTACTATAACACAAATTTATTATTTTCGATAATGCAAGGAATTAAATTGTGGAAAGTGTTTCTTTCATCCTGTCCATCTTACGGTCTAAGGTGACAGTATACACAGATTCTGCATATATATGGTAGATTACAACTGTTTTCCTAAGATTCAGTAATTTGTGGAAATACCTTTACTTTTCCGTTTTATGATAATAACAACTTAGGTTCTTGCAATGTGTGATTTGCCAAACAACCATGGTCCGTAACAGAACACAAAGTATCACGAAATGTTTCTGGCGAGTCTAAAACGAACAGCAGAAAATGAAACTCTCGTCAGAAGCGACCAGTTTATCAGATAGAAGTTCAATGTCCTATTTTAGCTTTGCCACGAGGACATGCGTAGCTGCTAAAAGCAATGCATATCGTTTTTTCAAAATTTTAAATTAGCATATAGAGTAGTTAAAAAGTAATGAATTAAATTCAGTGACTCGTGGGAGCATAGGCCGGGAGAGCACAACTTTACTGAAAATAAGATGTGCAAATTTTATTGTTAGTACTGCTAAATAAAGATTGCAAGATTTTATAATTTTGAAAACTGTAATTAAAATTCATATGTGTACAAAAGCAAGGGAAAGAGGGAGAAATGGAATTTCATAAAAATAACGCACTAATTTAAAAAAAATACATTTTCTTCGATCTCATTCAGAAACCTTGATAGTTCTTTGATTAAAGTTTGGAATCTGGGGAATGAAGTCTTTCTCTATAAAAACATGTTACAAGTGCTAAAGGAATTTCTTAGCAAATGGAGTTTCTCTGGAAAGTGTTTATACTTATGATAGTAGAACATCATCTTTCAGCCGCCAATGCTGAGATAGAAATGGAGGTTAAGATAAAATAATATTACGCACTCATAAAAATTTCTCCACAATTAGCTGTTTCCATGAATTCAAATAAACTCGGAGCAATCGGCTTATTTCTAAAGTTTTCCTTCCAGGCTGGTATACGCCTACAAAGTACCTTATTCAGGAAATTTGTTGCAATGTTATTTAAACTTTTACAGAAGAAATAAAAGCGCTGCTGAAAGATGCGAATAGTGTTTAACGCCCGTTTTTGCTACAGAGGCACCACAGGCGATGGACACTGGTGATACTTGAAATGAAATGATATATTGGGAAAGGATTTATTTTTAAGGAAGGAATCGTTCCAGGCCTAAGTTTAGGGTACCTCCCTGGCATTCGTCATTTATGAGGACTGAGGAAAACCTGGAAAAAACTTCAGTCAGGGAGGACGGTCCAGGCGGGATTCGAACCCCAGACCTCCCGCTCACAGGTACGCGATTTAACGACCTCGGCCACCCGTGGCGGTCTGCAGAAAGATGCACACTAAATTTGAATCTATAACAAGATTGCTGTATTACAAGTTATATAACACCACAAATCCCTTTAGCCTCTCTTTTTTTCTTATATAACACTCTTAAAACTTTCTTTTCTTGTTCTGTGGTGGTTCAGATACAAAACAAACATTAATATCCTCGCTGATTTTTGTGATTGCGTTTTGAAATCATCCAAAAATGACTTACAGATGTGGAAACAAGATCTTTTTTTTATATTTTACCAAACAGAATATCTACATTAACGATCATTCGTTGGAAGAACGAAAGCCAGCAGACAAATATTATGCATTTTAAGAGTTTTATGAAACCTGAGGCTTGGATCACGGTTATAGGGTCACAATGCATTACACCCTGAATTGCATTTGGATATTAAATTATTTCTTCTCGACGGTCATGCATAGTGTTTAGACTTCTAGATTGAAATTTTCACCTTGTGAATACAGATCAAAGTTGAATTCACTGTAAAAAAAAAAAATGTGCAAATGGGCTGCAGATTAGAATATATAACCATTCACTTGAGTTAAAAAAAAAGTGATTTATCATAACTAACGACGAGTTAAGCTGTGAAGCCGGAAATAAAGCTGCCTTTATTAATTTAATAACTAAAAGCTGCAGAGTTATATTTATAAAGGCATTACATTTGATAAGGGTAATTGTTATGTATATGTATAAGGGAATAATTTAGAGATAGGTATAACAGATAGTGAAATAATTTGTAACTTGTACTTATGTGTATGTCATTTGACAGGTGATTGTGTCTTACAAAAGGGTTTTGTATACATTTTGTGGTAAAAGATGTGAGAAAGAGACAAGAGATGTATACCTGACGCCTCGTCCACTGACCACTCCTTAGACAAGGCTGAAGAAAGGGTAAACTATCTTTTGTTAGGTCACAAAACTTCTGCCCAAGGAATACTTAGGAGCTCACAGTAAGAAGACATGTGGCTGTAACGGGACAATAGTTGAACAAAGTCAGACGTAGCAATAATTTATGAGAAAATGGGAATGTCAGAAAGGAGACGAAAATGTTTTATTACAGGAAAACCGGGGGTACAAGTTATTGAAAACAGCCCATAAACAAGTGCGTTATCTCTGAGAACATTTAGAAATCTACAACTAAAGGGAGGCAAAAGATATTGCAATAGAAATCAGCGTGTCAGGAAAGTGCCGAAATTTAGGACAGGCTGTTCTTGGAAAATTCAGGCTCGTGAGAAGATATTGTAGACTAGGAGGGAGAGAATAATTATAGCCAATGGGCATCGGATAAAAGTCAACGAATAAGGAGAACTTAGTTACAAATAAATATTTTTAGGATAGCCAATGATGAACATATAACACGGAAATAGGATAATATACGAGGGAATTTAATTTAGCAAGAGGCGTGGCGATGTGGTAGAAAACTCGACAGAAGTCAGAGATACATTTAGACGAGAAACAGACGACACCATCAGAGGAGAGACACACGAGAGAGACACGAGAGGATTCACTCAATAGATATACGGAAGCAGGCAGTCTAAAGTCATTCTAAAGCGGTCGCAGACATTCTATGTCATTCTAAGGTGATCTTAAAGTCAGTCTAAGCGAGTAGTGGGGTCAGCGACGAGCAGTCAGGAAGTAACCTGCCAAGTTGTAAAATAAATCAAATGTTCAACCAGTGCCGGACTTATTAATACAGTGAACAATCTCCTTCCCCCTCTAATGACTTTAAGTCATTAAAAACAGTCAAAATTTTACCCTGAGATACCATTTAATCCTCCCTACATTGGAACAACTATAAATCCCGTTTCAGTTGGAGAGCTTAGCAGTGTACATAGGCTGCATGAGATAACTTCTTTTGACAAGCAGAAGATAACTAATGTTACATCGTAGGTTTGAGATATAGGTTTATTAGATTAGTTTTACAGGGTACTTTAGCATGAGCAGAGGCATCATTAAATATAACAATAAACTCCCAGAACATTTCTACTTATAATTAACAATGTATCTGTATATCATAACATCTAATATATGAATACCGCATGTGTTGTTTCACCATTTATAATTTAAAAGAAGTCAGCGTGTTTTATTTCTTTTCGAATTTTTTCATGACACATATCCAGAATACATATTAAAAGTTGATTTTGAATGGATTTTGAGGCCTTGATTTTTTAAACTCGACTCTTTAACACTATCAAGTTTAGTTAATTCAACCTTAAAATAAACCCGGGATTGAAGCAGTATCCCCTTGAAGCAATTCAAAACAACCACAAAAATTATACAATTTATTAAAATATCCAAAATATAGCTGTTCTCAGATACCTACTTGTTGTGAAACTCCACATTTTACGTACGCAATGACTATTTGCAAGGCGATGTTGGCATTAGCCGAAAAAACTAAATTTGTAATCTTTTTACCTTCCTGCTTGAAGTCACTACGTGTTAAACATTACCTTTCCCACGTTTTTCCAAGATTTCCTACCCACAACAAAGTATTTGGAAAGTAAAAGAGAGCTTGTTCCACATCACAGCTATATAAAAAATCTTGTTTTTTCAACATCTATGTATTAAAAACCCTTGGATACTTCCTAGGAAATCAGCCTGACTCAAATCAATACTTGGAGTTGATATACCTAGTTTTTAATTTCAATGTTTTCTTCCAATGATTAAAAAGAAAAATACTTGGAATGTTAACTTTGTGTAGTGTTCATTTTTCTACATTCACTTAAAATGAACGAAATAAATCAACTAATTAACACATTCGCATGAAATCTCGTTAGCTTGTCATTCACAAACAGTTAAAATATTTTATTCAATACTGTAACACAAAAGTTTGTGTGTATAAAGCGGGATAAAATAACAAGACATGACGTTTCTGGTGGGGAGCAGTATGGGTCTCTTCTCCGGATAATTTTATTGCAGGTAGCTGCATTGCCGACTTTTTAGGGGCCGCCGGGGTAGGCAATCCCACAACACACAGCTTCCTTACCGATCTTCGGTGGTATGTAAACCCCCCCCCCCAACAAAGACCATCGGAAGAAAGGACATTTTTTATTCGTTATACTGATTACAATTTTACTGTACAAAATGGCCGGAATTTGTTCACTTACCAACCTACAAAACGATTTGGAGGTAAGTGGATTATTTTATGGGAATTTGCTTCCTTACTGACTTTCAGGAGTGAGTAAAGATCAGGTTTATTTTATTTATTAAACAAAATAGTGGGAAATTGCTTTCTTACTGAATTGCAAAGATTTGACGGGAAGGATATTTATTTTATTGATTTGAAAAAATATTAATTAAAATTTGTGTGGGTAAGCACACTTTCATAGGCTAACAGTATATTATTGAATGCTGTTTACAAAATATATTAAAACAAATGTTAAAAAATATTTTCAACTACAGTGAAATAATGCTGAAAATATGTTATGGCTGAAAAGATATGTTTCAAAATGGAATATTTTCACTCCGCGATCGACTTTTAATGCACAAAAAGTTGTTATTACGCAAAACAGTTATGATGCAAAAAAGTATTAGGACACAAAAATATTATGCCAAAAAAAATCGTTTTTTCAGGCAAAAAAAAACGATTTAATTCAAAATATTATGTTGCGCGAAAAAATAGTTTTTAGGTCACCGCTGTGTACGTATTAAAGTTATGTTGCAATGTTAAATTGTGTAAATGTTTGTTCATTTTTAAATTTGATGGGAAAAAATATAAAATAGCCTTTAGAACATACCATAAACGAACTGCTGGGTGTTGTTACCCATTACTTCCAGTGGTCTACTGAGTGTGGTGAATGTTGCATGGCACATGCTTTATGCCTGAAACAGATTTATACCTGCTTGGGTGCAATGGAGGGTCCAGCCTGTCTGAGCAAGACCATTTTTTTCCCTAATGGAATTTCAATGTTCTCCCAGAGTCAGATATTTCTCACAAAAAAGGTTTTTACCTGTTAATGGGTTTTCAATGTTTTCTCTTGGGTCAGGTATTTCTTACCTGTTAATGGATTTTCCATGATTTGGAAGTCCTGTCTAAAAGGCGTTTACCCTAATGGTGCATCAATGTTTTTACCAAGGGTCAGATAAATACAGCATACCTACTTCTTCCCTCCATACCGCTACAGTTGACCGAGTTCATTAAGGCGCAAACTGGTGAGTAGGAGGTCTGGGGTTCGAATCCCGCTAGGACCATCCTCCCTGACTGAGGTTTCTCCCATGTTTTCTTCAGTGCTCAAAATGCCAAATGCCGGGAAGGTACCCTAAACTTAGGCCTGGAACGTTTCGTTCCTTAAAAGTAAATCCTTTCTCAATATATCATTTCATATCATGTATCATCAGTGTCCATCCCCTGTTATACCTCTGTAGTAAAATCGGGCGTTAAACACCATTCATTCATTTCATTTCTTTCCTCCGTTAA
The DNA here is from genome assembly GCA_030762175.1 of Metallyticus violacea. Classification (NCBI taxonomy): domain Eukaryota; kingdom Metazoa; phylum Arthropoda; class Insecta; order Mantodea; family Metallyticidae; genus Metallyticus; species Metallyticus violacea. The sequence goes on along the minus strand of CM060846.1, from coordinate 84,138,151 downwards.
CAGTTACGGGCGAGGGGATACGTGAACGTAAGCTATTGCATGTGCATAGTGGTGACTAAGTCGCTGAAACAAATTTTTGGGTACAAAAGCTAGTCACACTTACAGGATTTATCAATCGCAACAACTCGTGAGACTATACCTTTTTTTTTTAAATACCTATCCACTACAAATATATTAGTCACAAAGAAGAATTTCCTTTTTAACGAAAATTCATGCAGTATAGTATTGTTAGCTTAAAATTCGTGTGATGAGATTGAAGGTTCCATATATGAATTACTACCTAAATATGTGTGGTGACTATTATTGCAAAATTTGTGACAGTTATAGGCATACCCAAACCCACAATTTGTGTTGTATTTACAAACCATATACTGCATAGTACAGTAAAACATCTAATAGATACATTCCTGCGTGCTTACAGTGTCAATGCGCTTGTAAACTCGTAATATACCAAGTCCGAATACACATATACAAAACCATTACAAATCAGCTTACGAATGTCGCCGTTTCGCAACATGCAATTCATATTATTTAGTTTCTCTGTTTAAAATAAGTTTATATAATACAAACGTATCTTTTAAATTTCACGTAATGGCAGTTTTCTAAAAAAACAAAGAAAATTTTAAGTGGATTTCCATATATCGTGTGCAAAATCCAATTAGTGGATATAACCTTTTTTGGTTGTTTGTGGAGACCATTTTAACCAAAGGTACATTTGTTAAATTTTTACTTGAGCATATACAACGTGGAAACATTATCTTGGAGCAAACTGAACCTGTACAACTGTTCTAAAAATCCCGTGTTTTATTCAAAATTATTGTCTTGTCAAGCGCTACGTACTTGCTATCTCCATAATATCACTGTACTCTTTTTTCCATACACACAGCTATGCGTGCAAGTGCAAGCGAACCTAGTGTATTTTTAGTCTTCTTGTTTGTATATGTTTTAGTATGTTTAATTTATAAAATAATAATTTTTGCTAAAAATGTGTTTTGTGTAAACAATACAACGATTAACAATATATGTTAATGTTTTTGTTTTATGCTACCTTTTAATGCATAATAATATCAATTATAGCTATGCTATAATGCAATTATTTTACATAAATAATGCAATTATTTTACATGTTACCAATAGAGTATATTAACCAATGACCGCCACGGGTGGCCGAGGTCGTTAAGGCACGGACTCGTGAGCGGGAGGTCTGCGGTTCGAATCCCGCCAGGACCGTCCTCCCTGACTGGGGTTTTTTCCAGGTTTTCCTCAGTCTTCATAACTGGCAAATGCCGGGGAGGTACCTAAACTTAGGCCTGGAACGCTTCCTTCCTTAAAAAAAATATCCTTTCCCAATTTATCATATCTTCTCATGTATCATCAGTGTCCACCGCCTGTGGTGCCTCAGTAGTGAAAACGGGCGTTAAACACTACTCAAAAAAAAAAATTAACCAATGGGCTAATGTGTCCTACTTATAAAATTTGCTGTGCAATGAACATTATTGATCAGTGTTAATATTTGAAAACCTATACTTGTAAGTGCAAACGAAACTAGAATGGCAGAAAAATGCTATTCTGTAAATTGTACGGCATTCTCACTTACATTACATCCATTATAATAAAATATGCTCATATATGATTTACAATAGTCTTATTTTGTGTCATGTTTACACTTGATTTTATTCCTCTCGACCATCTTCCCCTCCTTGACGATACGTAAGCATTTCATCCGAATGTGCAGTAGTATCTTAAAGATTTGTTTAATTAGTTCGGAGTCTGCGCACAATATCAATTATGGATACGGGCTACCACAATAAAATATTAGAAGAATGTTTGTGTTTTGATTACAATAATTCAGTAATTTTGTAAAAACATGTCGTATACAATGTTTAAATTTATGTTCTGCGAAAAAGGAATATTTTCTTGCGCGATTCACTTTTAACACACGACAATGAAACAAAAAGTTATGCAACTTTTTGTCAAAATAAGCAATATTTCTCAATTATTTTGAAATAATAAGCCGCAAATAAAATGGTATGGGTGTAAATAATTGATAATTTTCCAATATTTTACAATGGTAGCGGTGCGAAACATTTCTGACATATCTCAAACAAAGTGGCTTGGGGTTGCCCCCAGCTCAGCTTTAGGTGGCCGAATATACCAAATCCTGCATCCGATTCCAATACTAGCAATGGTTAGGGGAAGGAGTGTCATGTGAATTGTTTCAAAAGGGGAAATTCGCTCAGCATGTTTTAGTGATGATTATTATTATTATTACTATAATTTAAAGGCCGCAAAACTACAAAGGGCATTAGCGCCCAAACACACTAACGCTGTGCCAAGAATAAAATAATCCATATACACCAAAATTCAGTGCAGAAAAAAGTAACGTTAGCATCATGGGCAATTTAAATAAAAACTCCATAACAAATAATAAGGGTAAAATTGTCAAATATAAACAAAAGACAGGTACTAAAGCCCATGAGTAAGAGCTGGAAACACAACAGCCTGAGAATGGGCTAAAAATGTCGTCATAATTAAAATCATATAAAATCACACCATGTCCAAAAACTACAAACACGGATAAAATGGAGCACTCGCTTAACAGCAACCACGTCATCTGTAAGTTCTTCCTCAATAGAAGCGGGCAAACACAGTGAAAGTCTAAAAGACGCCATATGATGGCATTCAAGTAAAATGTGACGCACTGTAAGAGGGTGGTCACAATTAGGACACACTGAACCCGGTTCACCTTTTAAAAAGGTGAAGGTGACTAAAACAGGAATACGTTAACGTGATAAAATTGTTCTTCGCAACGAACTGCGCGAGAAAGATGACCTATTATAAAGGGTTTATTTGCATTGTCGAAGTTATTATCTTGGAATAAACTCCATTCCTCCCGGCAGCGCGAGAGACAGCCTCAACCTAAAGACTGCTTAAAATCCCCCAATAAAAAGTTCCTTATATTCAGCATAAAAGGAGGATTTCGCAGCGACATCCGCGGCCTCATTACCTGGAAGTCCGACATGTCCAGGTACCCATGGCAGTATCACGCTAACGCCAGGTCAACAAGCGTAAAAACTGCATCCAAATCTTCTGTACAAGAGGATGGTAGGTAGTTGTATAGGTATTTAATAGATAAAGGGCACTGAAGGAATCGGAACAACAACGATGTCCCCCCGCCGCTGTTCCGAAACAAAAAAAAACCACGTGATAAATAGCACAAAGCACCGCCATAAAAATAGATGCCGCAGCGCCAAGGCCAAGCATAGAACTCCATCCGTTAAAAACAAAGGCACAAACATTACCTGTGTCCGATTTCATTTCATCGGTATAAATAAGATTGCGTCTAGTAAAGAAATAAAGGATCTCCTGCGGTCGAAGACTTAGAATATGACGTAAGCCCATAATGAACGGGTTCTCTGCTAAAAGCCAAAGGGGAGAAGAACGTCACCCAGCTAAGAAAAAATTAGACAACTTACGTCCAAGGTCCTCAACTATTCCCGAAAACGAATGGCAGCAGCCCTAGGATTGAAAGAGCGAAAAGCGTAAAATGGAGCGAGCGACATATTAAAAAATGGCTCATTCGTGGACACCGAGGTTGCGCAGCTAATCGACAACCATAAGCACCAAATACAATGTCCCTACGATAAGAAATGGGGGTTCTCCAGACTCTGTACACAGGCTGGACACAGGACTCGTAGGGAATGGACCAATAGCGACGCGGATTCTGCGATGATGAATGGGGTTAAGGCGACGAAGAATTGAAGGTCGCGCAGAGCCATAAATTATACAGCCATAATCTAAATTGGATTCGATTATAGAAAGACAAAAACGTGAAAGAACCTTCCGTTCAACATGTACTGAGCAAAGCAAGTTTGTGGCGATCTAAAAAATGTGCTAACATTCTACCCCTTGCACACTTCGTGGTAAAACCCCATAGGTATGGTGCACATTAAAATCTACCAAAATTAGAACAGGGGATGATAGCTGAGACAGAAGATTAACTAGATCAACCGCTGCAACAGTAGCAGGTGGAGGTAGCTAAATATTGCAGAATGTAAAACTAAGGGCATAAAAGTAAACTGCTGCAATCTGTATAGAAGTCTGAAGGTACAGTGAAGAACTGTGCGCGTTATCTATGATTAGAATTAAATTTCCACCATGCACGGGAGTGCCATCTTCGGGAGCGAGTTCGAACCTCGCCGAAGAGTAACCGCGAAAGATGAACGAATCCTTTGGTCTTATTTTCAAGCGGTGAATAAGTCGATCGTAAAAGCAACTGCAGTTCAGGTGTTCGCCTACGGAGTTCACGCACATTCCTCGAAAGGATAGCCATTGTTAAAATCTTAGTTAAATAAAACTACCTTACTTTTTGGTTGGTCGACGACGAATCAGCTATCCTTTCTTCAGTCGCATGGGACTGAAATTCTGAAATTCTCAGAGCGGGGACTCTCCCGCTGAGAGGTTTCCGCCGATTCCAAAGCCTTAATAAGAACTTAATTGAATACACATTATTTAATTTCAGCCTAAAATTATATAATTGATTTTATTATGATACATAATAATGAAGATATACACATTATTACGTAGTTATTATTAAACATTCTTTCTATTTCTTTCTAGAATCGGTTGGATGTAGAAATAGGCGGTGCCAGCGACCACTTAACCAGTATGATCCCAGACACATCGTGGGAGTTTGACCCATGAGGATGAGAAGGACTCTTCTTCTTCTGAACAGGAATAAACGATTTCAAAATGACAGTCTTTATGTGACTCATATAGAGTTTAATTTCAGGGGCATTAAAGAATACTGTTTAGGGCTTGTCTGTAGATGTTTCACTGAACTTCGGTGCATTAGGGACCCGTGTAAAAACAAGGTCGCAGGTTTGCGTTCTGCTGTCGCACTTCTGGACCGCTAAAAACCTATGCGCTGCATGTACCAGTCTTAGGTTGGCGAGATCACTTCCGGGGCCCGATAAAGGAGTTTTACTTTACCCGATTTTCCTGTATACAGCGCTTCTCTATAAAACGAGGACAATCGCGGTATGAAGCCGGATGATCTCCGTGGCAGCTGACGCATATAGGAAGCGTATGTACATCCTCCTTCATGATTTCCTTGACCGCAGGTTATACAGATGAAAATGGCACCTATATAGGATATGCGTGTTTGGCCAAAGAGCTGCCACTGAAAACTTCGCAATGGGCTGGGGATATACGGGCGGACCTCAATCATCTGTGAGCTAGATTTAATCATCTGCTGTAATTTAACCCTTTTAATGTGAGAAAAAGAGTGCGGGTCGGCTGCAATTCACCCTCTTTCCTCGCCTGCACACAAAGTACTAAAGTGACCCCTTGGTCTTCCAGACAACTCTAGATTTTCGAGTCAGATATGCCGTCTAGTAAGTACATTGGTGGTAACATCTCCTCACGACGAATTTAAAGTTCTATGTTGCTCAATACGGATCGGATAGCCGTGGATACTCGTAGCCTTGAGCTTTGAATTTGTGACGTTCCAAGTATCTCCACCAAGAGAGAACCATTACGAATACGGGTACGGACTTAATGGGTCCAGCTATGGTATCAATGCCTTTCTGAATTATAAACGGATTTACCCTGCTAAACGACTGACCATCTTCAGTATGACTGATTATTCAGTATCGAGGAAATGAGATCTCACATACTTTCTTTAACTTCACTCTTTTGCGTTTTTGTAGTATATGATTATTTTCATGTGCCATGACGAATTTATCTTGCCCCAGTGCAAATGTCTCCAATCGCAGGCTGCTTCCTGGGCGTACCCGGGCTTAGGTGACTTGTCCTGGCTTGAACAAAGTCACCTATGGATCAAAATTCCCCGGGTACAGACAAAGGTACCCAATAGCCTACAGGAAGTTCACAGCTCTTGCAATGACTCCTCCCCGGGCCTGGCCTTTCGTCCTACATAACCCAGTGCGGGAAGTCACGCCATTACCCAGTGCTGAGAATCACGTCATTATCCAGTCACTTTTAGCGCGTCAAACACGTAGGCTACTGCCAAACAAAGAACAGGGAGAAATAGACAGTAAAAACGAAACAAGAGGCTAAATAAAGAGGCGTCAAACACGCTGACCTAGCAGCTCAGGTGCCCCGCACACACAAGTGGGCCCCTGAGCGACTCGTTTCAGTGACAAGGGGAGGAACTCGCTTTGACTTTCACCAGTGGAAAATTAAAATGGTTATCACGAAAATGTTATACTTTATTTTACAATTTTTTCTACATATAGGTAACGTTAGTGATTATTAGAAATAAAAAAAAATTGTTTCACTTGGCAACAAAGATGTAATTAAACATTATGTTCACTGTCGGTACATTAATAATTCATTTAGCATTTTGGAATAGAAATTAAGTGTTTTTAATTTTTCAACAAACCCGTACAGTGTATGTTTACCACAATTTTTGCTATAGTATTTAGAGTAATTAGCATTGAAATATATAAATAATAATATGTATTGATAAACGCAGCAAGCAAAATGATGTACCGATAAATTATTTAATAATTTAATATCAACTAAATAAAATGTTCATAAATAAAATACATCTAAATGCAAAAACAATCTTAAACATTGCTGAACTTTGCAAAAAAGATGGAATTAAAATATTTCACTTTCTGTAAAAAAAAAAAAAAACAATAAATCGACGATAAGGAAGCAGTCTACAACATGTCGATAATGCAACTACCCAAGTCGGTAATGCAGCTATGTGTTTCGGGATTTCCTATCTCCACCCTTTAAGGTCAGTAATGCACTATCTGCATAAAACTATCCGGAAAAGGGACCCATACTACTCAAGCTTACAGAGACTTCAGTTTGCAGGGTGCAAAACAGTTCTCCTATAAATAACAACCGCAAATACAAAAAACGATAAAAATTCCTTACATATTTTGTTTTATGGGCATAAAAGGCTTAATACAGCAGTAATAACAAAGTAAACATTAAACATTTTAAGGTTAGCGCAAAATGGTAACCTCTTAGAAGAGCGCCCTGAATTGAACCTCTTCCTCTGACATTTAAATTATAATCCATTTAACCTCCATATTAGCGCTAATTATATTCCTCAATTAATAATAACAGTAATGTATATCTGGCTTCAATGAAAATATGAATACGGATTTGGTGGTGATACGCCTACTTTTGTACTCCAGCAATAGAGCTACTGATATATAAATATTTAAAAATTTGCAATCAGAAGACAGAGAGCACACACTAGCATTATTTTCCTTAATTTTCATTAAGGAAAATAAGAGAGAGAGAGAACCGTGTGCTTTGAGTGCTTTTATTAATAATAAATGACTTGCCGAATCACGTGCGTAATACCGCCACGGATGGTCGAGGTCGTTAAAGCGCGGACTCGTGAGCGGGAGGACTGGGGTTCGAATCCCACGAGGACCGCCTTCCCTGAATGAGGGTTATTCCAGGTTTTCCTCAGTCCTCATAAATGGCAAATGCCGGGTAGGTACCCTAAAGTTAGGCCTGGAACGTTTCCTGCATTTAAAAAAAGCCTTTCCCATTATATTATTTCATCTCATGTATCACCGCCACGGGTGGCCGAGGTCGTTAAGGCACGGATTCGTGAGCGGGAGGTCTGCGGTTCGAATCCCGCCAGGACCGTCCTCCCTGACTGGGGTTTTTTCCAGGTTTTCCTCAGTCTTCATAACTGGCAAATGCCGGTGGTACCTAAAACTTAGGCCTGGAACGCTTCCTACCTTAAAAAAAAAATATCCTTTCCCAATTTATCATTTCATTTCATGTATCATCAGTGTCCACCGCCTGTGGTGCCTCAGTAGTAAAAACGGGCGTTAAACACTACTCAACAAAAAAAAAAAATCTCATGTATCATCAGTGTCCACCACCTGTGCCTCAGTAAGAAAACGGGCGTAAAACACCATTCAAAAAAGTCCGTAACCGGCGTAAGGCCCACGGACATCCGAAGTTACGGTGTAAGCATGGTTGGTTCACCTGGTGTATGAAACTGAACGTTATACAATGGGAGGTCTATATTGGACAATAATTATACAAGTTCTGTAGGTAAAAGAAATTTAGATGATCCAAGTTTAAGGCGGAAAAGCTGAAAGGAAAGTTATTTTCTTGTTGCCTAATCAGTACATATATATTCAGTAGTTTAAATGCGTACAGTAAACACAATGTAATTCCGCTGACACCGAGCAGCCATCATCGACCTCTCTTTGAGGTATTCGAGTAGGACATCATGTCAAATCTCAACTGAGAGCTCTGGAGTCTAAATAAATAATGCCTGTCGCTGTTCATGTGCTGCGCTGGCAGTGAAGGAATTCTTAGGCTCGCGTTATAAACCTTGATTAATCGTCTTATTATATCAAAGAAACTTTTTCAGGAACAGCAAAAGAACTCACAAGCATATACTAAACTAATCTGGACTATTAATAGAACAGACATTTTCTGATATCTGTAATCTACCGCGCGGTAAGAATTTTCAGTACTCTTTACATCTTATGTCTTTTTTTTTTGTCCTTTTTGGGGGGGGATGGTGTTTAATGCCCATTATTACTACTCAGGCAACACAGGCTGCATCTTAGATCATGATGATGAATTCTTGATATTTACGGTAGCATTTGTTTGCTTTTGGTGAACAGCCGATTCCTTTGTGTTAGCAAACACATCTCTGTCAATAGCAGCTATAAATAAATCTAGTGCTTTTAATACTTTCAACCTGCATAAACTGTTTCTTTATACAAATTATTTGGACATTTTAAGTTTTAAGTTTCTTTCAGCTTAATTCCTTCCCTGCGTTTATTTTACAAATATTGATTGTTATGTTTTCCGAAATCTAAGTCGGCTTATCAGTTAAAAACTATACCTGCGAAAACGTATTCAAACAGCCTAAATGTCTGCACTATTTAGTAATTGCTGGATACATTTAAAAGTATATATTCCGTGAAGGGCAAGAAAAGACAGAAAACCCTAAGCGTTTTTAAGACAGTCGCACTTAAGGTAGGGGAAAGGCTGGGGCTATCATGAGAATAGGTCCACAAATTCTTCGTAATTATACAGACACACACGGCTCAAAAAACAAAAAACTAATGTCGCTGTGTAATATAGAGTGATATATGCAAACGTACTTAAGTACCAAATTCAATATTCTCAGGGATAGAAAAAACTTTCTTTTCGCTCAAAGATATGGAGTAAACTTTGTTAACACTTGTTATATCATTTCACGAGTCCGAGACTAGGAGGTAGAGTACAAATATTTTTAACAGAAATGAATTTAATTTACACTGAATCGCCACGGGTGGCCGAGGTCTTTAAGGCGCGGACTCGTGACCGGGAGGTCTGGGGTTCGAAACCCGCCAGGACCGTCCTCCCTGACTGAGGTTTTTTTCAGGTTTCCATCAATCCTCATAACTGGCAAATGCCGGGTAGATACCCTAAAACTTAGGCCTGGAACTTTTCCTTCCTTAAAAAAAACATTCCTTTCCCAATATATCATTTCATCTCATACATTTCATCAGTGGTCACCTCCTGTGGTGCCATGGTAGTAAAAACGGGCGTTAAACACCATTAAAAAAAATTACACTGCCACTGGTGGCCGAGGTCGCTAAGGTGCGGAATCGTGAGCGGGAGGTGTTGGATTTGATTCCCGCCAGGACAGTCCTGACTGAGGTTTTTCCAGGTTTTCCTGTTTTCATAATAGCCAAATGCCGGGGAGGTACCCTAAACTTAGGCCTGGAACGTTTCCTTCCTTAAAAAATAATCCTTTTGGAATTAATCACCTCATGGCTCATCACTGTCCACGCCTGTGGTGCCTCAGTAGTAAAAACGAGCTTAAACACTATTAAAAAAATAATAATTTCCGTGTCTCCTGCCTAAATGCCAATAACGTTATTTTTACTACTAATTATACTTCTTTTAAAGATTGAGAACATTAGCATGTTGTATAAATGCACAATAATTAGGCTGATCTTGAACATATTGTCATCTTTTCAATGAAATGTTTCTAAAATGATTCAGTTTTCACTTTTGTTTAAGAAAGTGTATCATGTTTTCAATATCTTTAACCTTTGATACTACTTAGCGTTTCTTTTGCCCCAGGTAGCTCAGATTTTGTAAAAAAAAACTCCTTATCTGCATCTTATTTTAACACCTTAACACAGCGAGTATTTTCCAAACAAGTGTAGCTATTTGGCACCTCAACTAAATATTGTTACAATAATGTTCTTTTAGTTTTCAACATGAAAACTTGAAATATGTGGAGATGATTCATGATCAGTTTACATAAAAAATCATTCATTTGTTTCTCGGTAAAAGTTTATTTGCTTGTTATTACTTTTGAGGAAATCACTAGGAACTTCAGGCTTCTTCACCCTGTTCATTTTCTTTCTCAAACCGAAGTGCCAGCAACATGAAAGGAAAGGATGTTAATAGTTTGCAATGAAAGGGATGTGAATAGCAGCGGAATAGATGATGTTTGTTTTGTTCACTAAGTTTGCCGAACCATAATATCAATGATTCTGTACAAGCTTTTGTCAGTTAGTTATGTATTCACATAATCAGGAACCAATTTTGTTGCACCCACTGTTACTATTGATTTCATTCTAGAGATAAAAATCTCTTTCTTTTGCTTCAGGATGTACAGCAAAGTTAACGCGGTTGAGTTGGCTACTAATGCTTTTGTGTGTGTTAATATAAAATTGTTTTTGTATATAGAAAGAAATGATACAAGGGAAATCCTTTGACTTGGCATCTTTGCAGTCACTTGCTATGTTATCTTACATCAGCTTCAGATTTTCTGTGATGGTTACACATCAACTCCATCACCTTTGTCATGAGATTTTCTGGTCTCAATATTATTATCTCGAGATGGGCAAAAAGAGAGATTGGAATTTTTTTCGAAAATATAAATGAACCACTCGATACAAGTGTAATACTGTCTTCTGTACTGTATTTTTCAATGGAAGCTGAATAAATCTTCTGAAAAGATGATTTTTTGTCTCGTTCATATTGACTTTCCTTGACTAAGACAGTTTATCCCTGGGTTATCTCCTATTTTTCTCTTAGTAATTTCTTCATCAGATTTTAGTTTGTTTTTTTTTTCCTGATAGCTCGATTCTTTTTTCACCATTCTTAAAATCATTACTGAATATTTTCGTTCATACCCCAACCTCAGTTTCCTGGAAACATTAAATATGCCTGTATGTATGCTATCTGCTGCGTAACTCTAGTGATTTGCCATGTCTTTCCTGGCAATTATGATATACTATAAATTTGAGCAAAAAATGCAGGTTCTCGATATAATGGTCAAGAGATCAGACTTTTTGAAATTATCCATCTTAGTATAAAGTTGACTGATTAATTTACGAATTTGTAGCCTGAAATAAATTGACTGAAAAATCATTAGACCCAAAAGCCAAGACGTGAGAATAATATGCGAAAGTATTATTTTTATATTTATTAAGAAATGTATCTTGAGAAAAACAAACAACGTGCATTGATTATCCTGTTCCAGGGACATAATACTCAGTCTTCAGTTGTTCAGAGATCCTGCGATCTTGTGTGTCCTTCCTCATTGCACCAATTTGCTTCCTTTATATCACACGTTATATTTTATATTTCTTGTCGCTCCGTACAATGTAAGAATTTTATATTGCAATTTCAAATATGAATATCAGCAACCACAAGTAGAAATAACTAATGAAGCATTTGAAATCAGTTTATGTAAGTATATGGTACTTAGGTATGTTTGGTACAGATTTGAATTAATTTATGTAGATTAGCATGAACATGATATAACTTTTCCTACATCTTGCTTGTAGCACATGGCACCCGAAATTGTAATGTTATCTATTTGACGCAAATTGATACTCATGATTCTTCCTTTTAAATAATATAAATATATTTTGTATTCATAGCTAAATATGAACAAATTGATTTTTTGTATTAAATCTTAGGGGTCCCTGACAGCGAGACATCGTTAAAAGAAGCCCGCGGACAATAAAAATTTGAGGACCGTTGATTTATAAAATGACAGCCAAAAGCAGTATTAAACAGCGAGTAAAACATTTTTGTGTTAAATTTTAGAAGTTCAAAAACTACTTTAAAAATTAGGTGATTTTGTGTCCCCACCGTTTTTGGCAAACAGTGTATTTTTTATTTTTTCCACAAAAATCTGCAAAAGAAAGTATATCCAACAATTCCGTAAACAAACTTGAGTGTGTGTTCTCTCAGTGAGGATGTGGAGTTAAGTTCCCCCACCTAGGGCTGCAAATTTCATCTCTGAAGACCTAAAAAATAATTCACATAGCACGAAAGAGGTGAAAAATAATATCCGGAAAACATCGTCTCTCTCTTTTTCAATGCGAAGCGCGAGGAGATGCATAATTTCTTAAGCAGATGCCAAAAATGTCGTAACCAGAAATCAGACAGCTTCAGTACCTCTTTTCGTATATCGGTGAGGAAGCTACATGTAGCTATTTATATTTAATAATATTTTCATTAATGGCACGAGGTTCGTCGTATACTAAACTGCTTCCGTTTCCTACACTGAAGGCGCGCGCTCCAATAGTTAAGTTACTGCTTCTGGCAGCAATATAATTCAATCTCCCTTCATCTGAGACCTCGTTTAGGCGGTACGGTGCTAGCAAAGCTAACAGAATCTTTCTGACGTTATACACGTTGTTCTGCCTCTGCAGGAATGACAGAAAAACATTTAAACTTATTTAACTCCAAGAAATTTTATTACTTCGCTTACCGAGCAAGCAGCAGAATAGTTTCGTTCAATTAAACTGGTTCTTCCAGCACTAGAAGATATTTAACACAATATGTGGAAAAAGGTAGTGGTTAGACGCGTTAATTCTGAAAGGATATATTAAGAATGACATTGCTATTGTTAGACCACAATATTTATAGCTATTGTGAATCTAAGTGCAAAGCTCGTCGATTCTATGGAAAAATACCGTGTGGAGCAGTTTATAACTTGCTAAACACGCATTTTGTGAAAGAAATTTGAAGTTAAATATTTAATAAAGTAGAAAATAATTATGCATACATAAGGTGATGGTTCTTTAAGGCGGATAAAAGTTCTTTTCGTTTCTCATAAATAAAAAATAAACAAAAGTAACACGAAATGTACAGCATGTCCTTTATGAAGGTATCGGTAGTTTTGTAAGCTGAGTGATTCTGCAATATAATTTAATACTTATTCATTACTTAAGAACCCCGCCTGTGGTGCCTCAGTAGTAAAAATGGGCGTTAAACACTACTCAAAAAAAAATTACTTAAGAACAATAGTAAAATTATGTAACCATTTAAGGAAAATTTTGATTTCTGCAGCGCTACATTCCAACCACAGGTGACACGGACTCGTGCGGCGGGAGGTCTGGGGTTGGAATCCAGCCAGGACCGTCTTTCCTAAATGAAGTTTTTTCCAGGCTTTCCTCGGTTCAAATAAATGACATTTGCCTGGAGTACCCTAAACTTAGGCCTGGTACTCTTCCTTCCCTTAGAAAAAAAGAACTTTTCCCAATGTATCATTTCATCTTGTGTGTCAGTGTCCACCGCCTGTAGCGCCTTAGGAGTTAAAACGGTCGTTAAACATTATTAAAAAGCGCCGTCCTTCATTTGCTTCTAATATTATTAGTAAAACATGCAGAACATTGTGCCAACAAAGTCTACAAGATCTTTAGAATCTATAAATATATGCTTGATAAAATATGGAGTTATAAACCGCAACTGGTAAGGAAATAAACCAGGAAAGCATGGTGTTACCTAGAGGAGAGCAAAGGACGAAAAATTCGGAAGATACTGAAACTTAGCGGAACTACGAATACCTATATACATCAACAGTATGAATAGGTTTTCATGTGTTGGCTTGGGTTTTTTTTTTTAAGGGGCAGGCCATGTGCAATATTCGCCCCAATACAACGCAATTTTGCCATTGTGTCTGCATTTAGTGTGTTTAGGTGATATAACGTAATCTCTGATAATAGAACGCCTCCTAGCAAACAACATGAATTGAATGAGGGAGTTTTTTGTTTGTATATTTGTGGACACTCCTTAACATCTCAGGTCATCAGCGTCCCATTCAACACAGGGCGTGCAAAGGCCGACAAATTTTGCTCAGAGACCTCTTTTTTTCAGGCTTGAAGTTCTTTATCGTGCCGTAAATGTACGACATGGGACCCACAGGCTTTATTTCCCTTCCGAAGGACGCCATTTTTAGGATTTCTACGCCCGAAAAAATCCATCGATCCTGGCCGGGTTTGAATCCGCGACCTTGGGTTTAGAAGGCACGTATGTTTACCACTACACCACCAAGACCGACGAATGAGAGAGGGCTGTGTAGGAATTGAAAAGAAATATCTACACGGATTATATTGCATTTTACTATAACTATTTTGTGGTCCGTATGGCGAACAGCAGAGAGTAGATAAGCATCTTAGGTCCGTTGTTGGTTTCAATTTTCAAGTCACAGCAAAACATCGAATGGATCGCACTAACCGTACCATAAATAGGATTTGGGAAATCTTTTCAAGTGCAGTCATTATAAAAATATTCATATATTCATTTAGATAGCTTTGAAATTTAGAATATGTGGTAATATAAGTTGAAAGTTAAGAAAATATTTTGCCCACATGTTTGTAGTACTTATTATTATAATATTGAATAAAAGTTGTACATTCCAAATATTATCGCCACAAGCTCTGAAAAAGAGAGAAACACAATTTTATTTAGAAATTTGCTTATCCTGTGTTATCTATTGTGTCCTTATAAATTGTTACATGCAATGTAGAATGTGCTGAGCTATGTATCATAAATTTTGCGATTTTTGTTTTATCTAAATCTATAGATAATTTTAGCCTAGAATCTGGTGCGCATAGTAATAAGCATATAATTGATTATTTCAATAAGATAATCAAAATTGTTCCTACAAATTATTGTATGATATCATAGCACACAGATCAGTGGTAGTCATGATTTTATTGACAATGACAGATCGTTAATATTAATTTAAAAGACAATGATCCAAGAATTAATCCCTGTGGGACTTATGTTGTATATTTGCCCAGTTTGAAATACCACAGTAATAATTATCGAAACAAGTTACTTATGCCATTTGTTTACCATTATAAATTTATGAAATGGAGAAATCGAGATCTCCACATAAAGGTTTTCTATTCCTACTATAATTCCATAGTTAATACATTCCAGTGTTTTAGCTAGGTTACAAAAAATTTCACCCAACATGATTTCCTTATTTAATTCCGACAGAATATAAATTGTAAGTATGTTTAAGAGCTGCATTCTCTCTGAAGTTTTTTTCTCCCCTGGATCAAAAACTGTTTTTATGAGAATATTTCAAGATAAGTACACCATACAATATACATTTCCTTTCCAAATTATTATGATTTTTTTAAATAATAAGGGTGCGTAATTACAAACATCGGGTATATTATCATCTTAAACAATGAGTTAATAGTGGAATCCTAAGTCTTCCGGAAAAATGACAAATGACAAATATTCATTATCTTCGAAGGGGGCCTTAAAACTTATCAGCCTCTAACTTGCAAGATAACAGGATTTTTTACTTCGGTACATCTGTCTTAAACATTAATTTTAAATTAATGAAATTAATTCAAATATTTTATTTAATACAGCTTTCTAATACACATGTGCTGTGTGCATTCCATAAAGTGTAATAAGTTAATTTAAAAATATTTAAAAAAAACGGAAATTTATACAAATTCCAAGTATATCGGGATTCTTCTCATTCATTTTTAAAAGTAATCTGTTGCATTTAAACATCGAACGTTTGAAGATGAACCATGTGAACAATGTCCAAAAAGTGCAACAACAGAAGATATCATTGAAAAATACATGATATAGCGTTAGATGTCCGGAGAGTTAAAATACGTGAAACTTCTGAGGCTGTAGGCATTCAAAGGAAGGTGGAGTTATATTTTATATGAAGAATTGCATACAAGAAAGCTTTGAGCAAGATGGGTGCAGATCAAAATCGTACTGGCATGAAGATATCGCAACAGTGTTTGGAGCCTTTTAACAGCAACAGAACAGATTTTGTGCATCCAATTATTAATGGATGAGACTTGAATCCACTGTCACTCATCAGAATCAAAACAGCAGTCAAAACAGTGGACAGCCGGTTGTTCAGCGCCAAAGAAAACAAAGTCGGTTCCATCTCCGGAAATGACTGTGACATCAATATTTTGGAACGTTATATAAATCTTACTTATTAATCTTTAGATGGGCAAAACTATAACCAGAGAGTGATATTTCAGTCTCTTTACCTAAGTAGATGAAAAAATTCACGAAAAAAGATTTAGTTTGTAGAAGAAAAAATAAGTTTTCATCAAGATAATGTGCCTGCTTACGAATGTTTTGAAGATGGGAAAACTGAGATTTTTGAAGTATGAATTGTAGACGCATCCATCCAACTGTCGCAATTTAGAGATTTTGGTCCCACTGACTCATCTGTTCCCAAAATTCAAATTATTTCTCGCTAGCCAGCGTTTTTCACCAAATCAAGAAGCGTTTGAAAACGCTTCAGAGACGGACAATGACACTTGAGATTTCCGGAATTACTATTTTTACCTTAAGAGAGATTATGTTAAGAAATAAAAAGTGACTCCTTCATTGCTAAGCCGAGAACTTTTCAGACTGTGCGCCTGTACGACTAAAAGGTATACCAATGTTGTAACGCAATTAGTTTGTGTTTCGTCAATTTCGGCACCAGACTTAAGAATGTCCACAGGTGAAATTTGACCAAAGTATACAAGAAATACAATTTTTATGTTTAAAGGATAAAAAATAAAATGTCTTACTTAAATGAAAAATAAAAATAAAATAATACTATTAACAATGTAACAAATTAACAGTAATAATAGCAGTAGTTTAGGATAAAACACTTAGATAAAATCACACCTGAAATTGCTATATTTCAAGTGTGACTTTATCTAAGTGCTTTACCCTTGTCTACTTTTATTATTACTGTTAAATTATATGTATACATACATAAATCACGAATTTTAAAGTAAAATTATGTATTCCGAGCTAGCTTATATATCACTTTTTCGCCCGAGGGTGTTTTAAACACCCGTAGAGATTTTTGGATGTTGTAAAATGTTCTAGTTACATTTTAAAATCATTATTTTTCTAACTTTAATTTTTATTTATTTGATTAATTTTAAATAGGAATTTACCATAAAAGCAGTTTTATCCATTTCACCCCCTCCTGCTTTTTGAACATCTAAAGAAAAATGACGAAGAAAAGGTGTTTTGTTTTGTTTTTAAGCATTTTATGTTATTAAATAACACAATAATTAATTTATCAATTGTGAAAAAATTAATTTAGTAAAAAATGTATAAAGCAATTTATTTTCTCATCAACGGCAGTGTCGGTCTTGGTGGTGTAGTGGTTACCCTACTTGCCTCCTACATGGCAACGCGGGTTCGAACCCGGCCAGGATCGATGGATTTTTTCGGGCGTAAAAATTATAAGTATGACTTCCTTCGGAAGAGAAGTAAATCCGTGGGTCTCATGTCGTATATTTACAGCACGAAAAAGTATCTTAAGCCTGAAAGAGAGTCCTCTGAGCAAAATTTATCAACCGTTTCACGCCCTGAGTTGAACGGGACGTTGATGACCTGAGATGTTAAAGAGCGTTCATAAATAAATCAATAAAAAAATCAACGGCGGATAGCGGGAGCATGAAGCCTTGACGCACAACTTAATTACTGCTATATATAAATAATTGAAATGAACGCTCATACGTACATAACTGAACATAAACGTACAACAGAGAGATAATTTAATAAAAATATCGTAGTTACGCACCTCTTTAAAGTAAAAACATGTCTTCAGGTTTTCGTAGCAGCAAACTTGCCGAAGACCCCTCGATCAAAGTTTGGAATTCGCAGAATTGTGTCTGTCTCAGTAGAAGGCATTATATAATTCCTATGTTTTGAAATCACAGTTTGACTAAGATTAATCTGGTGTTGGTTTACCCAGATATTCAATTACACTTTGCTCTTCCAGTGATGACAAAGAAAATAGCTTAGAATGTAATCTTTGCATAGTGATCGTATACTTAACATTCAATTAACATAAAACGAAATAAAGCAACTGTGTACACCCTTTGACAGAACAAAAAAGTCATCTCTAGGACGCAAAATTCTCCTTTGACAGAACAAAAAAAAAAAAAAAGGTCTTCTCTAGGACGCAAAATTCTTCTAAGTCCTACTCGTTACAGCGCGCAGTTCACAAGGTAACCAGTCGCTGGAGCAGTTGTGTTATATGACATGCATTAAAGACGCTGTCTAATTAACTGTGTGGCAGAGTGTGCAGTGATGCCGTTGTTAAGAGCGCAGGTCCGCCTTCCGGTATGAACCGCTTCTTTTTTTTAATAAATCTTTGTAACATATTTTGACAAATTAGATTCGTAATGTTGTTTTCCATACACAAGTCATGAGCAAGCTTTAACGTCACATATTATAACGTTTCCTTCAGTATTTGCTTTATCTAAATCCAAAGTGCTGCACAGGCATTCCTTGCATATGCAAGAAGGACAAGTGAAGGCTTATGGGCACAAATTAAGAATCCTGAGATGTTGCTGCCTCTCATCTACTACTGTAGAAATCTGATATCATCTATGCCCCCCCCCGCCACGGGTGGGCGAGGTCGTTAAGGCGCGGACTTGTGAGCGGGAGTTCTGGAGTTTGAATCCTGCCAGGACCGTCCTTCGTGACTGAGGTTTTTTCCAGGTTTTCCTCAGTCCTCATATATGGCAAATGCCGGGGAGATACCCTAAACTTAGGCCTGGAACGATTCCTTCCTTGAAAATAAATCCTTTCCTAATATATTATTTCATCTCATGTATCATCAGAGTCCATCGCCTGTAGTGCCTCTGTAGCAAAAACGGATGTTAAACACTGTTCATTCACTATCTATGCCCCGAAGATTGAGGGCAGTTATACATGTTGAGGGTTCTCACACGATATCAATTTGTGATTACATCTTTTGTTTTCACTTTAGATGATACATTTTTCTGTTCATGTGTTTATTTAGTTATTTATAAAGAATGCGTTAGTTCGTGATTAGTTTTTGTGTGTGCATAGGTAATATCATAAAGCTCAATGATACGTAATAATAAAAAATATTTAGTCAATATGATCTTTCACATATACACTTAAAAAACCAACAATAGTAAAAAAAAAAAAAAAGCATTATGGTGAATATGAACCCAGAAGGTTACGCAGAAGAGCAATACGTTCTAATGCGCTCGCCCACAGCTACTATACCCTAATTTTCTCTTTCCAGATACTTATGATTGTGATCATTAGTTTACAGGCAAAGCGCCCACTGCAGTGTGCACTCGCTTCGTGCGTTTGTGAATACAGCGTTTACCAACATCCCCGAAATTCTCCGATGGACACGTCTAATTTGGCGATTACTCTTTTTATTACTCTTTTTGTGTGCCTGTGTGTGTGTGTGTGTGTGTGTGTGTGTGTGTGTGTGTGTCAAAGGGTGTATTTCAAAAATGCACGGAAAACTTCACCAGCCTATTCAATAACAGCTTACTGCTAACGAAACAACTGATAATCGCTGCTGATGAGTGTCTGTATGAGAGCATTGTTACTTCAAATTTAATTATTTGATATTGAAATAACTGCAAGTTTTCCCCATAGTTAATATATATGACAGTTACCTTAATATACTGTTTCACTAAAATTATCTAATGGTGTTTTAGAATATTTCATTCGACTTCGTAACGCAACAACAATCAGTCTTATAAAACTGGAGCCATAATTTCTTGGGATCACAAGTGTCGAGAGATGACGTTTCAGGTGGTGCATACACACAAAGGCTTTTGGAGAAGAGACTCTACCGACAGCGTCCTCTCACCTATACCAGTTAAAATACACCAAAAACTTGCCGAGTTCTAGATTTGCAGCGAGGCCTCTACATAAAGTAATCGCAATTAATATGAACATCATATGCATGATTGAGGTCCCATACATATTTATTTCTTTTGTGCATAAAAACGTATTAAGAAAACTTTATAACAAATGAAACGTTGAAATGTTTGGGGGTAGCTCAAACCAGCAACCTCCTAGAAGAGCCGCTTCTCTCAATATCAAATCAATATAATTATAATAATTAAGCATATATTGCTTCATATGCAATATTTAACATATTCTATATAAAATAAACATAAATATTAATTTTAGAAACGCTATTAAATATATAAATATGGAGTTTTGAACATGTGTAATACACCAATAAAGCAGTCTGTGATACATGTTTGGAGATATTTTCTTTAAAATTGCAAAATATAGAAATTTCCCTGTGGGAACACTTAGACTAACCATAGTTATCCCCCAAACTTCCTTTCAGTATGGATTTTATACCTGTTCTATGACTATTTCCAAGCAGCAGTACTTTCTTTCGCATGTTAAAGTTGAGCATTTGAGGATAACCAGTCAACATTAGTTATTCTAAGAACATCGAACCTATTTCTAAGATTTACTATACTATACTTATCTTCTTCAACAGGGGTCAAAACAATTTTGTGCACTCATTCTATTATAATTCATACCACAATATATTTTGCCCACAAAACGCCTTAGACAATCGCCACAATTTGCTATAATATTACATATTTTAGCATTAATTTTTATTTCACTTTTATAAAACCAATCTTGGCAAATAACATGTAATAAAATAAAACTTAACAAATGCAATGTACGAATTAGACCTAATTTCATCACTTCAATACCTTCCGTAAATATACAAAACTGGAAAAAGCAGGAAGCCTTGCTAATATGGAGAGGTGTTGCAATCTATGGTAACAAGTTTAGACGTTCACAACAACGCCGGACTTAAACCTACGAAAGTTACTATAATTTCAGCAGTGAGTGGTTTTTCTTTAATGTTTAAGTCCCATTTTTACTTCTGAGGCATCATTGGCGATATATGAAATGAAATGATAAATTAAGTAATTTTATCTTTTTAAGGAAGAAAGCGTTCCAAGCTTAAGTTCAGGGTACCGCTCCCCATTTTCCATTTATGAGAACTGAGGAAAACGTGGAAAATACCTCAATCATAAATTATGGTCCTGGTGGGAATCGAACCCCAGACCTCCTACTCATGAGACCGTGCCTTAACAACCTCGGCCACCCTGAGTGATGCATATCTAGCTCGCCCGCAGTATGTTCTTCTGTCTGGCACTTAAAATGACGCCGAAAATAGAAAAATTCTGGGAAGGGACACTACTACCCTTTACAATACAAATTACCCTTATTCCGAGATCATCAAGCAATGTAAGAGGCGTAGTTTCACCATATCCAAGAAAGGCATCTCATGTGCGCTTAAGGACCAAGCCTGTTCCATAGGCAAGAAACGGGCAAATGCTCGATCACAGAGATGATATGAAACATTAAGATTCTCGCCCCTGGCCCAAATACAGCAACTGTAAATATCATTATTAACCGGCATTTGAATGTAAGAAAGAGATATGGATGCTTGAGGATAAAGATTCAAACCAAGCCTGTGTCTCAACCCCCAGTGTTTGGAGAATTTGGAGAGATAGAGGATCAGGAATGCATTTTATCCTTTATAGCGACATCTCTGTTAAGTCGGCAATGACTCTCTGTACATTTGTAAAGAGCGTCCGAAATTAAACCAAATCTATACAATTTGGATTATTGAAAAGAGCTCTTGGAAGCAGAAAACCGCTACCTGTGGACGGTCTCTGGACACTTAGACAGCCTGCCAAATAGACGTCTGTACTTCGCATCAGCTTGTGATGCAGAGCGAAACCTCGAGCAGACGCTGCATGGTTTTACATAAGTTAAAGTTGTTTAAATTATTACTATAGGTCGCAATCAACCCTACATATATAAATCCTACAGTCACAGAAACAAATAATTTAATTTAACATTCCTTAAACATCAACAAAAAGGAACCAAATTTAATCTCAAAACTTTATGAAATGTTGTAGATGAAAGAAACAGTCCTTTCTGTTAGCTGAGCAAAATTCTCATTGCTAAAATAACATCTTCCAAATTTATAATTATATTTATGAAGAACACACGTGTTTGAATACCTAACAATAATACTCGTGATAATACATTTTCTTTCAGTGAATCATTTTTATTGGCATGTTAATGAGGTTATCATTGTCAAATCAGATTTTCTTACAGTTGTGTAAGATTCGAAGAAAGACTATTTATCGATTAATGTTCATATGTTTAATTACACCAACTCTAATGTTGGTGGCATGTTACTGACTGTGTTAACCTCTAAGACAGCTGGTAAAGTTATTGGCGCAATGCTTTACTTTAAAACAGATGTTCTTATAACGTTTGTGTTACACCAATTGCTAAATTTTTACAGCATTCATGAAATAACATGAAACTCGCATACGCTGCTCTTCATTGGGTACTTTCTCAGTACCGCCACGGGTGGCCGAGGTCGTTAAGGCGCGGACTCGTGAGAGGGAGGTCTGGGGTTCGAATCCCACTAGGACCGTCCTCCTTGACCGAGGTTTTTCCAGGTTTTCTTCAGTCCTCAGAAGTGGAAAATGCCGGGAAGGTACCCTAAACTTAGGCCTCAAACATTTCCTTCCTTAAAAAAATCCTTTCGTAATATATCATTTCATCTCATGTATCATCAGTGTTCACCGCATGTGGTGCCCCAGTAGTTAAAAAGGACGTTAAACACCATTAAAAAAATTCCGCTCACGCGCTAATTTTCACGAGTGTTCACAATGAAGATTATACACGTGCTGCATACAACGTTTTATATAATTTTAATTTTATATATTAATTGAAATATTTTTAAAAAGTATTAAATGTGATGTTATGACCTAGTAAATATATGTTGCATGGTTTCTTAGTTCTCGTTTCTATGACGATATTATTATTATTATTATTATTATTATTATTATTATTATTATTATTATTATTATTATTATTTTAAGAATTCAAATTAAAATGGATGCTAACTCCGCAAAGTTTGATATTGTAAATATGGATATCGTTCCAGAAGTTATAAAGGAAGATGATTCCTCAAAAATCGAAAAGTGTATACGAAAAGGAGTATGACAAGTTCTGTACAAGCAGAAAAGAGAAACAAGTTAGTTCAACTAATCAAAAACACTTGTTGGCATATCTTTCAGAGCTGATAAATATACAATATTAATATTTATTGATTATTAATATAGTAATTAATAAAAATAATTTTCAGATATGTCTATTTTTAGTCGATATGCCTTCAATGCCCTGGTGTGTGTATTCGAAAGCAAAATCAATGCAGTACGGTCAAGGAAGCTTTCTGTTAATATAATAGAGATTACTAATGGTTCAAGATTAACATTTTGTCATGAAAGAAATTGTAATATGAATAATTAATTAATTGCATTTTCAATGTTTCCAGATAATGGAAATCATAAAGATTATTAATAACTTACATTGTTATTGTAATTTCAAAATATTTGTTTAATAAAATGATTCTCGTGTTTGAATGTTGGTATCCTTGTTAGGGAAAAGATTTTAGCTTTTTCTTACAGTTGCGCTGTTTGAAATTGTGTTGAGAAGGCTGTGATGACTTCACGGAATACTGGTTGCTAGGTAGCCTTTCTGGCACCAGTGCCAGAATTAGGCTAATTGTGCACCATCTATAGCGTCATAAGAAGCATGCTTTAACCGTAGTATAAAAGTATATAGTACGCAATGTTGTTGCTAGAGCAAAAACAAAATTGTTTGTAGCCGTTACTAAACGGTGTGGTTATAACAAGGGGTTGAAATCTGAGTGGCGGATGCAGCAGTGCATCAAAACAGGGGCTCCCGTGGTTTACACTAAGAGCATAGCGGCAGATCAGAACCTCAAGTTAAAATGGACTGAGAATTTTCTCTTTATGTGGAGAGGAAGAGTCATGGTCGTACATCCTAGCGAACTGTAGCAGCACTGAGGTTTTGGGGAAAAAAGTGTCTGCCGCCTTCCTTTACTGACTCTAATAGAGAGAAAGGAGCATGCTGGGCTCTGCTGGCAGGCAAGGATGAGATGCAGGTAGGCAAATTCATGTCCAAGGTGTGACAACTCTGGTCTGAAAACCGGGGGCGGGGGGTATGTGTAGATGATATTGCATTTATTTGTACTGACAAGGGAAAGTATATTTTTATGAAGTTTTTAAAGCTATTATTATTATTATCATCATCATCATCATCATCATCATCATTTTAACTACATTAAGCAATGGAGTTATGACTTGTATACTTATTTATTTGAGAAATGTACTTTTTGTGTATTATGAAAGGCATGGTGAACCCGTGCGAACATTGCAAAGTTAATATTATGTATGTTCGTTTGAATAAATAAATACACCCATTCATTCAACAAGAAATGCTGTGTCTGAAAATAATATATATATATATATATATATATATAGGAACAGTTATTTTGATAAAATAAATTCTCGATTCCACGTGATTATGTGATTTTCAATAGTTGTTGATTTGATTTATTTACGGACGCTTTTTAACATTTCAGTTCATCAGCGTCGCATTCAAATCAGGGCGTGAAACGGCCGACAAATTTTGCTCAAAGAGGAAAGGTAAGCTTGCATCTCTTGATGCGGTTTATGAACTTAAAACACAGATGGAAATGTTAGCATGGGCAAAGAAAAGAGGTTAAGAAAAACGTTTGAAAAAAGTTGGAAGGAGGAGGAAGAAAAGTGAGACCCAGAAGAGATTATTTGGAGGACGATGTGCAGAAACTTGGAGTAAAAAGATGGAGGATAAAAGCAGTGGATCGTTAAGAGTGAGCAATTTCTACAAAGGAAGTCATGGCTACACGTGAAGGGCCGTAGTGCTCCAGGAAGAAAAAGAATATAAAATGGTGTTACATTTTATTGGTTTATATTTACAACAAATTTACATGATTGTAAGAATGCTCATATTAAAAAAATTTAAAATGTTCAAGTATTAATTTAAATTTTGTTTCTTATACTTCATTAAAATATATGGTAATATACTTTTTTAAAATTACAACTTCAAGAGACTAAAGTTTAGTGACCTACTTTAACTATGTACCACTGCCAATCACAATGCACTACATAGTACAGTTCGCAAAAGTTATTTTTACGGGTATTGTTGGATATGAAGTCAAAGTTTGCCTTCTGGTTTCATTTTTCAGTAACAGAATACCTTATTCTGCATAAAAATGTTTTCAGAGTTCAGAATCTTTTCAAGACTTTTCCGGAGTCTGTACCGAATAATATTGAAGCAAACTATTCCGGTGAACTGCATATCTACGGTCAATAGTATACGGGAAAACTAGTAATTAGTTGCATTAGGTTTGGTATTACCGTCCCACTCTAAAGGTTAACGTCGGAGTGCCTTTGATTTGGGCCTTACAGTAGGGCGTGTATTAGTTCCTCTTCGCATTAATCTGGTACTTAGCACAACCAATGAGGTTTATAATCTTATACATCAGTATTTCAGTGAGCATTCCAATTGTATATATCTATATATCTAACGGAAGATAAGGGTACATTGACCACGATACATTAGTGAAACTACGCACGTAGCTTTTTGGCTTGCAACATGCATGTTTCAGGAAAGCTGTTAACTTAAACTTCACTTCCAAATACAAGAATAAAATAACTCCACGAAAGAGTCGATAAGATCATTCCTGCTGATCGCCGGGTAACAAACACTGCTCAGAACAGTAGTCAAATAGATGCCTTTGTTAAAATGTGGGCAAAACCGTTGAAAGTACCGATATTATATCGAAAAGTGAGAAAATAATTATGAAATTCTCTCTACAAAAATTTATGTTTTCTTGTAATTTAAAGAGGAGAAAAACATAGAACACTTTCTTTGATTCTTCCTAATTTTTAATAACAAAGAAAAAATCAACATTTATTTATTACGGTTTATTCAACAGCCGTTCTTCTAAAAGATGTCTGTCCGTCAGTTTTTCAATGCTACAGAACAGCTTAATCTGCTAACTCCATGATAGAGCTACCCTAAAGATGAAACTCCGCTTTTGTACAGAATTCAACTTCTGTTTTCTTGCAATAATGGGTTAGGTAACCATATCCTGCTGTGTAATTGTGTCAGATATTCTCTATACTTAATGTTCGTACATAAGATGAAAGGAAACATACTGCCAATGACGTTATCTTGTTCATTGACTACAGCATTTGATTTAATATCATCAGTCATTTCACCCGTGGAAGATAATAAAGATAATGTGGTAAAACTTGCCAAAGAACAACAGAAGTTATCGTTGAGAACATATCGGCAGTTAGATAATGTAAATAGCGCTCACAATAACCTTAGTTTCAGAATAGAAAAAGATATATTTTGTTGTCCCTATAAAACTGTCGAATTTGGAATCTTGGCGGAATCTTCGTGATTAAGGATGGGCGTTTAAAGTAAAACAAAAACGAATATAGCTTAATCCGCTCCAAGTTGAGTTCTGCCATAGAATCTGTTTAAACAATTTTAGTTGTTTTTATTGGCCTTTGCGATGTATTGCTTTCTATTACAATTTATAGCTTCGGACATGCCTTCAACAGTAATATCTCTGTTGTCCTTTAGTAAAGCTTAGTTGCATTATCTTTTGTGAATCTTCAAAGAGTAAAATGATTGATGCTTTTAATTTTATTTTATGTATGGATATAGGTATAGAAATAGAATAAGATTTTCTTTTTTCCATGCAAGTCACCACTGCACATACTTGTGTATTAAATGAGGGAAAGAGGTATTTAATTTTGATGTTCAAGCTGCTGTATATATATCCAAGACTGCCGTATGTCTGTGGTTAACGTATTCTTTGTTAAGTTTCTTCTTTGTATCTTTTTCGTTCTAAGGAGAGGATTCTGGCAAATTTAAGAGTTTGAGTAGGTCTGGTGGTCGCATGCAGGTATTAATTTCCAAATGTCAAAAGTAGCATTAATAAGGAGGGGGCATTTTAACAACCAAACCGAAAAAGCGGAGAAGTATAAAGCATGCTTGTGCGAGGAAAATAATTATTAAGCTATAGTTTTGTGAAAGCATTTGAAGGGAAAATATGTGCTAATAATGTGGTATTTACAAACATCTGTTCTTACAGCTGCAACTGATCCTGTTGATACGATTCCATAGCAAGGAAAACTCGAAAGTTTGCCATTATGAATTTTACCTCCTGAAAATATACTTGATTAGGTACGTTACGTAAGCAATGGTTCTGGCAGGTCAATTGGGTACAGATGTTAACATTAAACTGACCAGAACCACCGGATGCGACTCATTTGCACAGTTTTGTGCGCGCAGTTAAAGGGAAAGCAATAAAATGAACATTGCTGCAGCAGATACTTTTTCTTCACACACTTTGTGTGTCAGTTTTCCTAAGTGGTGTATGTGATACTTTTATATTTTAAAGTCAGTTGTGTAAATTGCAAAAATAGCATACGTTTCTTAAATCAACTTACAGGAAATAAGCTTTTATTATGTGTCTATTTTGACTTATCAATTTTTGAAAGATTTGTGCCAGATTCAGCCATAATTGAGGAAGAAATCTTGCAATGCTGTTAGTTGAGTTCATACTTTTATATAAACGTATTTAACGTAACCATTTATTTTAAAAAGCCGGTTTTCTCGTTGGTTAAATTTGACACATTTTATTTCAAAAATCTTGAAAGGTCGTGTTTGTGTTATTTACTACATTAAGATATGCACGGTTGTTCACACAAAGCAAACCGCCAAGGGTGGCAGAGATCGTTAAGGCGCAAACTCGTGAGCGGGAGGTCTGGGGTTCCACCAGGATCATCCTCCCTGACAATATTTTTTCCAGGTTTCCCTTAAATGCCGGGGCGGTACTCTAAAACTTAGACCTTGAACGCTTCTTTCCTTTGAAAAAAATATAAAATACTCCTTCATAATTTATCATTTCATCTCATATTCATCAGTGTTTACCGCCTGTGGTGCCTCAGTAGTTAAAACGGGCGTTAAACACTATTAAAAACACTATTTACGGAATGTGTTGTAAGAGTTTGTTATTAATTAAAATTGCCTGCTACTAGCACAGTGCTTACAATTTTAACCACATAGTTATTTTTGGCCTGCGTCTGCACGTGAACGTAGGCCGCTCGGGGTCAAGATCGCGCCAGTCACCGCTCAATCCATGGACTAGCTACCTCTCAATTCTCCTCGTATAGCTTTTATTTATAATGTGTACTCTAGGAGTTGTTCGGAGTGATATCTGTCTACAGCCACACGTTTCTGGCATCTTTTAAACTTTGCATTTACTCGCAACACTCCCGCTTCCGAAATTCTTCCAATTTCTACTATGATATTAGCTATAAGTTCCTATAGTTTTATTTTTACTCCCATTCAACACAATGCACTAGAGTAACATTTACTTCACTAACGCACTGTAATAAAAATGCTAACGTACCAATTGCCTGTCAAAACAAAACTTTTAACCGCAAAATGAGTTATAACAGCATGAGAAAATAATGTTTTAATCTGGTAACAGAAAACTACAACAGTCCACAGGAGCCATCAGTCAGGATCTGTTATTATGACTGACATTTGGTGTGACCTTTGACTAGCGCGCGGTGAGCTGAGCTGCAAATGCAGGCCAAAAATAGTTATCGGTTACTGGATGAACATATGATTTTTACCTGTAATTTTGACTTTTATTTAAATGTGTTCCATTTCCCAAAACTTAACCGCTGATTATTAAATAATAATAATAATAATAATAATAATAATAATAATAATAATAATAATAATAATAATAATTGCTGAAAAAAGTTACCTTTTTTTGGTACCTCGTATAGAATATTAATGTAAGAATACTAAAATCAACATCAACCGAAAGAAACTACAGTTCATTCCGTCCCTATTGGAGCAGATCGACAAACCCCTCTTCCTCTTTGGTACAACACCTTCATTCCCAGAAGAACTAAGGTTCCTCAAGTCATTCTCATATGCTTTACTTAGGATTGCATGAAGTCTCATTTTAATTGTCTCTACATATTTACATCTTTATACTTGATGTCGGTGCTGGTGGTGTAGTGGTAACCATACGTGCCTCCTAGATCCAAGATCGCGGGTTCAATCCCGGCCAGAATTGATGGATTTTTTCGGGAGTGAAAATCCTAAGTATGGCTTCCTTCGGAAGGGAAGTAAAGCCGTTGGACTCATGTCGTAGATTTACGGCATGTAAAATAACCTCAAGCCTGAAAAAAGAGGCTGCAGAGCTAAATTTACCGGCCGTTTCACGCCCTGAATTGAATGGGACGCTGATGATCTAAGATGTTAAAGAGCGTACGTAAATAAACCAAATCAACGTTTATACTATATATACAAATAATTCTGCACATTGAAAATCCTTTAAATATCAAACTGATCTTTATTTATTATTAAAATTATGCAGAAAATTGAAACTCAATAGATGAAATAAAATAATTCAGAGGCTAGTGTGACAAAAAACCGACTATTTTCATATTACACGTTATAAACAATATTAAATCTAAACTGCACTATCAATCCACCGAAAATATAATCAATGTTACAATTTATTTTATTATTCTACTTAATTCCAATATTTTACTAAAGGGGTTTACGATTCTTTTGGAGCTAAATGTAAGGGTTGTTCAATTTAAGCATAAACAGGTATTTTTAAAAGAATGATATATACATTGGACTATCACAATGACGACAAACAGATGACAGTTTGGGAGAGTATACAGATAATAATCACCTTCGCCGTTCAGGTACTTCTTCTTCCCACGTTAAGTTTCTCAATACCTTCCGCAAAGAAGAACGCTGGTTATTAGTGAAACCATTTTTCCACAGCATCATGAACCGCTTACTCTTCAAGGCCTTGTTCAACCGACCAAACACGTGATAGTCGCCTCTGGGGGTTTAGGCGTGCGTTATCGTTGAGCATAAGCACACCTCGTGACAGTTTTTAGGTCATGACCCTACGAAGGTTCTGTAAGGTGCTGCGTTGAACGGAGCATCTTTGCTCAACAATTCATCCACACTCCGTCGTACAGGTTCGACGCATCCATTACATACAACTGTTGCTTCAACCTCTCCTCTACTGAACTAAACTGGAACGCACTTCGTGAACCAGAGTCAAAATTCTTGAGCAAGGACGGAATCACAGAGTAAACTGTAAGAAGTTTTGGTGTTAGATCTTCAGGTAGGTTTTCTAGACACATCGTTTTGAAAAACCTACACATTTAAAGCAACACTTATCTACTGATAGTTTTTCAGGTGCATGGTGAACCGACTTTGAAACACATACAAAGTGCACAGAAATAAAGTCGCGAAGGTTACTTGAACGCATTGACTGGAGTTTGAATTTGGAACAGGTGAATACATGTATTGCGTTATTATATAATCGCGGTGCTCTAGGTAACTAAATAGGGACCCTTGTGTTTCCGGTAGGAATGGGTTCCGAGAAATTCTTAGATTTCTTATCGGAAAATATAAGAACGTTTAAAAACATATTTTTCAATAATATAAAATACTTTGAACACTATCATTGAAAACTGCCAGATAAGCGGCAGCTTGGACCCAAATACAATTGTATATAAGCAAAACTTTCCCAGCAGAATTTTTTTTTTTTTATTTACGGACGTTCATTAACATCTCAGGTCATCAACGTTCCATTCAATTCAGGGCGTGAAATGACCAGTAAATTTTGCTCAGAGGCCTCTCTTTCAGGCTTGAGGTTCTTTCTCGTGCCGTAAATGTACGACACGGGACCCACGGCTTTACTTCCCTTCCGAAGGAAGCCGTACTTAGGATTTTCACTCCCGAAAAAATTCCATCAATTCTGCCCGGGATTGAACCCGCAATTTTGGGTTTAGGAGGCAAGTATGGTTACCACTACACCACCGGGACCGACCCCAGCAGAATGCGATGCCTTACCTGCAATATATGCCAACCAAGTCCGATAAATTTAGATTCAAATTTTAAGTTCCAGTTGATGTTGATACAAAATAGTTTTGGGTTCCCTGAGCTTGGCAGAAGTGAACAAGGAACAGCTGACGAAAAAATATGAGAGCGTCGTCGTAAAGTTAAATATTACTATATCACAATAATGAGCGGAATGTCATTACAGATAACTTTTTTATACAATGAAATTCGGTAGAAAGCTAAAAACTGAATAGACTACTCTGTCAGGTGCAAGAAGGAAAATTTATGATATGTGTTAATTCCTCTTACATGTCAATTCTCCTAAAAAATTTGATAACAGTACCCAAACTGTTTATCAAAGAAAAGAAACAAAAAATCCTACTGTAAGTTCAATGCATTAAGATGTTGAGATAATGTGTTATTCATTATCTCAACAGAATTATGTGTAGTTTAAATTTACACTCGACGTCATACCAGATAGCAAGAAAATATTCTGTTTGTTCTGACGCACGTCGATAGCTAGTGTATCTTTTCCACAACATCCTTGACTTACAGGCATCAATTCATGTATTATTTTCAAGACAATAACTCTAAGGATAAATCGCAGAAACTGGAAGAAAAACTTCTGCAGAATATAGAGGAAGATAAACAATATTTAGAGCAGTCTACAAAAGATAATCGAAGACAACACTGCCAAACGAAGGATCGTCGAAACAAAAGAAATACAAATTGTATTAAATTTAGAAAGTTCGTTTGTGGACTGGCGAAAAAGAAAAAATAATAAACGAAGTAATTTGAATTTAACGCAAATAAAACATTTGAATCATATTTTTGTAACATATTTTATTTCATTCCTTTTCTTAGCCCATCTAAAACCGCCACGGGTGGTGGAGGCCGTTAAGGCGCTGTCTCGTGAGCGGGAGGTTTAGGATTCGAATCTCTCTAGGCCCGTCCTCCCTGACTGAAGTTTTTTCCAGGTTTTCCTCCGTGTCTTCATAAATGGCAAAAGCCGAGGAGCTACCCTAAACTTAGGCTTGGAACATTTCCTCCCTTAAAAATAAATCCTTTCCCAATATGCCATTTCAACTCATGTATCATCAGTGCCCATCGCCTGTGGTGCCTCAGTAGAGCGTTAAACACTATTCATTCATTCCATTAGCCTATCTAAAGATAATGGAAAATAACCTAAAACATACAAAAACATTCATAAACGCCTTCCCTAAACATATTGTTTTTCTGCGCTACATTCCTATGTATTCAATGTATTACATAGGCTATAATGAATTAATTTTTATTTAGTGTAAAGTTAGTTCTACTGCGTTTAATGTTCACCTGTTCTAAGTATATAAGTTTCTATTAATATGCATTAATAGAAAGATATCAAAGAAAGAGTGGAATGTCGGAGTTCCATTGTTATTACCAAAAAATACATTTATGATAGAAGAAATGTCCATAAAGGGGAAATTTTGTTGAAAACACTACATATTTAGTCTTGTTTGTTTTCGCAATTGCTATATAGTCACTCATTCTGAATAGTCCATCAATTCACGAAACATGCTGGTGTTATGTCATTCAAGTCCATGAACTGAAAATAATTAAAAAGGATGAGCATTCCATAGTTGGTACGATAAAAATGAATTAATGAACCCGAAATTCATCTAGCACTCACCGTAGCAGAATGGAGGAAATTTCTAATAAAACGCTTTTGCAGGTAACTTGTCACAATCGGGAACGAACCTCTGTCGCTATCTTTAATCAACTACTACTTTATCTAGGGAAGTGTGCCTAATATTGTTTCGAATTAAAATTATTTTCTTATTAAAATGTTTCTGAAAAACGTGCAAATTGATAGAGAAAAGAATATGTGAGGCTTTTGTTTGAAACATTTGTAGACTAACTGTGGAAAACAGTATGTGCCTCCTGATTGGTGTACGTGTCATTACCACTAACCTATATATGGTTCTACTTCTATTCCTTGTGGTTCAAAACACTCTCGTTAGATGACACTGATATAAGTTTCAAAGGAAACGATAGAAGTGCCTGTGTCATATACAACAAATTTGTAAAGAATAAAAAGTCTCTTAAGTTGTATTGAGGATTGGTTTACTTTCCATGTGATTAGAAAATGTGAAAACTTCAAAATATTTCAAATATGAACAAGTTGAAGGCGCAAAGTACTGAAAAAGGTGTTTTTGCAGAGAAGAAGAAGCTTGTATCGATGTTAACAGTTCATGAATGTAAAATACCATAAATACTATGAAGATGTTTGTAAGTCACTTTATTTTGTAAATAAACATCTATAATGAAGTAAAATTATGCAAAGACTTTAAGTCTCATATCAGGAAAAAATACTATTTAAATACTCTCATTCAAGTTGTGTAATATTCATTTGTGTCTGTTATTACTAATACTGCTTTTGATAATCTTGTAATGCATGCCGATTCCTGGTACTTATTATTCTTTCTGAAGATGTACTGCTTGGCACTTATATCTTTCTCAGGCCTAAAAAAACTCCCTTCATGTTATATTTTGTTACTACAAATTTTCATTTTCACATCACAACAATTAATGCGACAGTTTTAAATAACATAACAGTTTTAAAAGTATAAAATCATTAATAATGGAAGTACAATAATGCTTTCTTTTATTTTTTGGAAAATTTAGTTTTTAGACATATAGTTACCCACGGACGGTCACGTTGTTAATATTTTTTTCATTGCGACTTTTTCATAGATTATCGTCTATAGACATCGATTTAAGTGTTTTAGAATAATGCTAAAAAACAACATATATTAATTTACTGAGAAATGAGAGTTAAGAGTGGCAAATTATTTAGCAACATAATAAATTATTATTACATATAACAAGTAGCACAGTAGTTGATTTTGCAGCTCAACTGCATTTGGAATATGAAAAATGTTGCAATATTAGCATAATTATTGAAATTATTCTTATATACGTTTGCTTATATATCCTTTACTGTTGTTGCTCTGTGAAATCAAAAATTCACTATGTATTAATTGTGAATTTAATAAAGTATACTAAATGTGACTAATAATTCCAATATTACTGCGCTTTAGTAATTCGTCATAGATTTTCTGCCGCATCACCGCTAACTATAGAATGCATAGAGGAAGGAATAGACTCGATGGAAAAAAATAATAATAAAAACACAGCCTGGATTCAGTGTGCCTGTGTTGTGATCAACCAGCTGTACATGATAGGGGGTAATTATATTGTCACCTCCCATCCGTTCCCCTTTGTCTCGTGCGGCCTCCCTCTAGTATCGCTATTTTATTGATGACCCTCGGGCTACAGAAGCCGCCAGCGGCAATTTCCTCTGATCCTGCACTCGCTTCTGACCGTGCCGCCCGCTTCTAAATGTCCAAATTCAATGCCCAATTCACTGATTGCATACAATCCATGTCTGCTAAAAATGAGCACCTTGAAAATTAATCATAAAATGCACCCATTTTACCATGAACAGTATTGTCTCTTTAGGTTTCTCCTGTATATACGATAAGACATTTTGGAGGATGATGGTATAATTTTTCTTCCCTCGAAATGTGTCATTATTTTGAAAGTAATCCAAAAAGATAATCAAGGTTGAACACTCAGATATATTTCTGTATGAAAGAACACCGTATTTCACGTGGTTAGTGTGACATTTAAATGCTTTAATGCTGGCATACAGGAGTATGCAGTTAAGAACTTACCGCCTCACTGTGCAGCGGATCAGCTCACTTTATATAAAAAGAATAAACTGCAGTTAACGAAATGTCTCCTAGACAAAGTAATATCAAATGTGCTCATCACAGAATAGACGACAGCACCTGTGGTGCATATTCAGTTTTAAAACTTTCAAACATTTGTGTTGCTGTACAGTCAAGTTAAGTTTTCTATATAAAATATTTTGATGCCATTCCAAAAATTCAAAACACTAACATTATTTACTCACTTTACCTTTCTTGGTTATTGTTTATACTACAAATTAATCATGTTGTAGTAATAAATTGATGAACCATATAATTTAACTTTTCCTTTCTGGGAATTGATTTGTTATAATTATTATTGCTACTAATATCAGTATTGCGAAATTCAATGTATTTTATTTCAGAAGAATATAGTAAAATTGTTGCGATTTAATAGATTGTGAAAATGGTGTTAAGAAATTCTGTTAAAATAGATCTTTTACTTATTTTGTACCGTGTGTTTCTAAATGTATCCCCAAACTTATGAAAATATTAGAAGAGAGCAATACAAAAAGTTTTTAATCTTAGGTCTAAAATTGTGAACCTATGAAGGATCAAAAAAAAAAAAAGGTTATGAGATGAATTTAAAAATTAAACGAACACATTTCAATATTTCATTAAAACCCCTTTAAATGTGTAGCATCTTGCTTCAATACAAGCTCTCAACAACATGAGTCGGTCCTGGTGGTGTAGTGGTAACCATACTTGCCTTCTAAACCCAAAATCGTGCGTTCAAACCCGGCCAGGACCGATGGATTTTTTCGGGCGTAAAAATCCTAAGTATGGGTTCCTTCGGAAAGGAAGTAAAGCCGTGGTTCCCGTGTCGTACATTTACGGCACGAAAAAGAACCTCAAGCCTGAAATAAGAGACCTCTGAGCAAAATTTGTCAGCCGTTTGATGCCCTGAATTGAATGAGATGCTGATGACCTGAGACCCTAAAAGCGTCCATAAATAAATCAAATCAAAAATCAACAACATGAATGTTTAACACGTTCAACGGCTCCCGGTGTGTGCATAGATGCGCCTGAGCGAGGGCTCTCCTCGACTCAGTTGGGGTCTTCGTAGACCAGGCTCATCATATGCCCCTCTTCTCCTACACACGCAAAATCAAGCGGAATGAAATTGCGAGAATTGCCAGGTTATGCAATGGATCTACCTCGGCCAATGCATTGCTCGCTCAATGTGAGGTTCGAAAGCTGTTGAACTGCAGTAGAATGAGGTAGTGCATCATTGCATTGACACATGTGACAGAATGTCAAGAAGAACCTCCTCCAGCAAAGCCGGTGGTGTGTCTTGCAGGAATTGCAATTAATGCCAAAGTTAAGACGTTTTAACAGAATGCACACATTGATAGTTTTCAACAATGGTTTTCGTAATAAACTGAGAGCTGTAATATTTTTATTACCCTTCAATATGTAATGATTTTCTTAAAAGTTACTTAAAACTATTTTACATAAACTTTTGTTTTTGGTCTCTTCTGTTACCCCTAAAATGTTTAGTATTGAATTTAGTAACTTCCATATTTGCAAATCTTTGTACAGAAGTTGCACCTCCTATAATTATGAGGTATGAAAAGTAATAGTATGCCACTCTATCTGCAAAGTTGTTAAAAATTGGTTAGCATCAAAGTTAGTTCAAATTTAATCAATGAAAGACGTAAAAGAGACATGCTATTAAAGTGCTGTTTCCGAACAAAATTCTATATTTTTATCATTTCTGTGATTGAACGTGTAGGTTTGAGGAAGCAATTACCATATTCTGGTTCTATTTTTCTTTTTCTCCTTCTAATATTAATGGTCTTCCAAAAGATTGTAATAAAATAAAAACTGGAAATTTGGTTTGTTGATTGATATTGCGTAAAGTTAATTGTACCCGTTCAAAGCTACACATTGCAAGTATATTCAAATTGCACCTTTAATGCTTAAACATGTTTTAAATATGAGCGAAGTATTCACACTTGCTCCGGTGTTGGTTTGAAGAAGTTTGCTTAGGCATGAACAGTTGTATAGAGAAGCTATATAATCATTATTTCAACTTCTGCTCCACCAGGAATATCAAGTCTTGTGTGTCCATACTTAATCTATGACAGTTTGTATTTCTTACGCTACTGCATATGAGTGTTCTTTTGCTCTAGTTTATATTAACATTTGTTTGATTCAAAGAAAGCTACAAGCATTCACGATAAGCATGAACTTAACTATATGAGGTATGGTGCATAAGTTTACGGCCTCACCATGTTAGGCAGATGATAGAATAATAGAGGTATCATTTTACAAGTATTCTCCCTTTACTTCATTGCATTTCTCATATTTCTGGATTATCATTTCAATCCCTCTAAATATAGTCTCAAACGTTGTTTGCAAAATGCTAGAAAACAGCTCCTTGAATCTAATATCGTTCATGAATGTCCGCTTTCGAAGATGAGATTTAAGTTTCTAAAACGAGTACTAATCACAAAGTACAGAATCTGGGCTGTACGGTGGACTGCTGCGTTGCTTGGCAGAAGAATGAACTCCTCGACTCACTCTTCTAAGGGAGCTTCACTCTTATTCCATTACTCCAATTTATGCTCTTTTTGAAAGAGGGCCGTAGTAGAAGACCATAGTTTCGTCTCTTGTGACGATGGATTCCAATTCTGCTCTTTCATTATCATGACAAAGGTTCAAAAACTTTTGACAAAATTCCACGCGCACTTGCATTTCAACTGTTGAAAGAATTTGGGGCACCTAACTTACACTGGCCTAATGTATAGGCAAAAAATGACAAAGGATGCAAAAGCTAGTTGCTTTATAAAGCCCCAGTTCTGAAGCTATTTATTTTGCCTTTAGACTCCTATCACTCACAACGAGGGAGATGTTTCTTCTCTCAACATATCCGCTGGTATACCCTCACCTTAGTCATCTTCAAGTATCTGTTTGTCGAAACGAATTTTGATCAATCGTTCACAGTGGAATAGGGAAAGGATGCCCTCGCACACAGAGCATCAAGGCGTTTAATATCACTGGGTTAAAATCTTTTTTGATTAAAAATTGAATCAATGCTCTGTATTCAATGTTGAACATCACACGTCTTATTTAATTGGGTTTTTGCAAGAAAATGAACAACATGACCGGAAAGGAAATGCAGTGTTTATACTCCAAAACATACGAATATCACATATAATCATATATCATTAGATGCTTTCTTTAAAACAGAGAAAATCTATCTCTATTGCTCTCTTTCTCTTCTCAAGTGGATGAAAAGTGAATTTTCATATCATTTACTTTAAGAAAGCAAAAAATGAGTACAGACCCAAGAAAACACATTTCAAAACATTTTCATTCTTCTCCTTTTATATTGTTAACATTCTCGCTTTCTTTTCGTTTATTTGTTTATAGTTCTCATTCAAAACAGACTTTATCTTGTTTTCGAATACATCTTCCTTGTTTCTTTTTTTAACTTACAGGGGAGGAAAAAAATTCAAGTACAGGGTTAAGTTAAAATCATCATTAGATCCGGTGATGTCTTGAACATCTACCTACATCCATTTTTAACCTTGAATACCTTTCTTCATTCTTATCTATTTCCCCAGTTCCCATCTTCCGAGTCTCTATCTTTTGGTTCTAATTATTCCTATCCATGTTAATTTCGATCTTACTTTCTATCTTCTTCCTATAGGATACCATCCTGCACCTTCTTCGGCAGTCTGTCCTCTGTCATTTTTTATTGAGCATGCTATTTTAATTTCTATGTTCACATTCTGTTTTCTAAATATCCCTTCCCTTTCTTTTTCACTCTTTTTATATTTCTTATTTTGTCTTTACGCGAAATGATCGAGGAACGCAGCTAACAAACAATTTTAGTTGAATTTATTTGTTTGAATTATTATTATTTCAAATGAGACTTCAGATATATATGTTGTGCTCTTACCAATAGAGTTGCTTATATTTGTTTTAATTTTAATTGTAATATATTTATCCGATAAAATATAGTTTAATTTTGATTATCTTTCTTGGATAATTCTATCGCGCGCGCGTCTGTGTGTGTGTGTGTGTGTGCGTGTGCGTGCGTGCGTAATTCAGATTTTTTTTTACATTGAAAATAATTTTCATTACATTCATTCATTACTGTCTAATAAATTGTGACCGTGATTCTCGGCAAAATGTATGGATGGAACATTCTATAATGGTGACAACGGCTAATATGTAATATGTATATATTATAAATAATCATGAATAGACGAGATTTCAATAACTGCAAAAATTTAAAAATATACAGAAAGACTAAAGTAACTTTTAATAGCTGGAATTTTTATGATGAAATATAATATAAATTTGCAACATTTTATGAGGAAATCACTCAAATTTCATTAATCTGCAGTCGACATGGATTTGTCCTAAATGTATATTAAATAACTTTGAAATAAGAAGGAAGGAAAAAAACTGACATGGTTTTAAACCTGTTTGTGCTTATTTTGTCTTTATAGATTTGCTGGTTTATATGCAGTTATGCTGATTAATTCCGGGTATGATTTTGAAAAATCCTGAATTTCTTATTGCTTTTCATCTGGGATGTTAGTTATAAAACTCCGTTTACAATGCGTCCTAATCTTAATTTGGTTTAACATTTTATAATAATCTACATATGCATTCCCTAAGGATATTTTTAACACAAAGTAACATTAATAGTAATTTCATGAAAATTTGATGTTATTTTTGCCTTCAACTGCGATTCCATTGGGTGTGAACGTATTGACATTTCAGATAACTCGTACATCATCCTATATCTCAGTCCTGGAAATCTTCTATGCAAATGCTAAACAGTTTTAGAAAATGTATGTTATGCAGCCTTTTGAAATACAAAGTTCATTTTCTTCCAGATGTCGATAAATTTTATTGCAGACTTTATTTGACTCCAAACTATTTTTGACAAATAAAGGACATACAGCTTTGATATACATCGTCTTATTGTTTAGTGTAACTGAATTATACAGCTGAACCTGAGATATTCCTGCCCCTGTTATATTGAAATATTCACACATTGCCCATGTAATAATGCACATGAAAGCCCATATTTAAATACTCGCTTGGCCATTACAATTACAACGCCCATGAGAAATGCATTTAAAATACCCCACATATTTTAAGAAGGGATGAGCATGACTTGTCGAAAATGCGACAGAAATATCAACAAGTATCAAGGAAGAATTGTGGCCTATAGAGAGTGCGGAATGTCATTCACAAAACTTGGTGCTCTTGTTAAGACGAAATGCATTCACAGCGAAACGAATATGAGATCAATGATTCGAGGTAGAACGAACACAAAGAAGAATCCTAATGGCTCCGTCAAACAACCGAACAGGCAAAGAGAGATCTTTTCCGCATGAATATTATAAACACGCAAAGA
Source organism: Metallyticus violacea (assembly GCA_030762175.1). Taxonomy (NCBI): domain Eukaryota; kingdom Metazoa; phylum Arthropoda; class Insecta; order Mantodea; family Metallyticidae; genus Metallyticus; species Metallyticus violacea. The sequence continues at coordinate 84,098,062 of CM060846.1, read as the reverse complement.
AACTTCACTTAAATCAATCATGGACCACTAAAATTTAAATACATAAAATAAGCATGAACTTCAAATGATAATAAATGTGATCTTGGCTTTGCAATTCGGTGAAATTACTGGACTGGCGCAGCAGTTAGCAAATTAACATTAAAAAATATCCAATTTATAAAATTTTCATAATTTTTCTAGAATAAATTAATTAAAGCAAATAATATAACATACTATCTATTTATATGAAAAATTTAATTTTGTTTCAAATAATGTTTAATTTACAATTTGGGAGACAATTTTCATACATGGTTCAATAGAGACATAATAATACATATTCTCAGATTCAATTAACTACTGCAAAAGCAATAATTATCTTTCAACATCATTAATTTTAGTACAACTTAATGTGATTTCAATATATGATTTATATCAATTAGTAAAATATATAGGAAAAGAATGAAAAGGTTTTAAATTGTGAAGACTGCATTCATTCCACTCCATTCACGAAATTTTCAAAGACGTTTCTGTAACTATAATGGTTTTTATTACTCTTGCAATGTATTAAAAGTTTTATAGTTTCTAACAGCAAAACTGCCAACATATGAGAGTCAAATCTTTTCTCTTAGTTATACACTCTATGGATATATCGACCACTGATACTTTGTTTGTGTCGCATGTGTTTTCCTACATGCGTTGCTAAATAAAATATCATCTATCTTCATAAAGAATATTAAAATGTATTTTATTTCTGCAATTTCAAGTGTAATATTAGCGAATATTTATGAACATTTTGGAAAATTTATTCTTGCAATTGCTGTACATTTAAGGAGAAACTGTGAAGTTAACACAAATGTATGTGACCAAGAAAATTGCAGTAACCGGTGATGAGTAACGGCATATCTGAACTACCAGTTCTTCAGGAAAAGCTCAGTGACATACTTTATAAAAATGAAACACACGCCGCGTTTAATAAAGTGAAAGAAATTTCATTTGTAAAATACATCTTACTGAAATGGAGTCTGTGGAAAACTACTCATGCCAGTATCGAGATGTGATGCACTCACTTCACTGAAGAAATCATCTAATTGCTGTGTAGTATGGACTTTTTTGAGTATTGTTTGACGCCCGTTTTTACTACCGAGGCACAACAGGCGGTGGACACTGATGATACATAAAATGAAATGATAAATTGGGAGAGCATTTATTTTAAGGAAGGAAACGTTCCAGACCTAAGTTTAGGGTACCTCCCCGGCATTTGCCAGTTATAAGGACTGGGAAAAACCCTGGAAAAAACTCCAATCGGGGGAACGGTCCCGGTGGGATTGGAACCCCAGACCTCCCGCTCACAAGTTCGCGCCTTAACGACCTCGGCCACCCGTGGCGGTACTATGGACTTGGGAAGTGTGATACTTACGCTGTAGTTTCAGATGACATCTTCCATGATGGTATTACGCGAAGCATTTTTGAAGCTGGCAGTCAATTAACTTAAGGTGAACACAAGCATAGAAATAATAAAGGTATTTTCCGAAAAACGTGCTGTCCAATTTAAACATAAAATAATTCTGCAATTATGACAGATAAAAGAGTGCTATGGACTGAAAGATTTGAACTGGATATTCTTTGGCAGTACTGCACTTTCTTAGAAAGTGACTAAGAAAAATTTGAAAGATTGTGTCAATGACATTCATGTTCCTGTTGGTGATGTAAATTCGCGAAAATCTGAACTTGACAGAGTTTGCAACAGCATCAAAACTGAAGAGGTGACTGCAGATGCATCACATCGGTACAAAAGTCACCAATAACATTATGTGCAAGCGGCATCCAAAACAAAACAAGAAGCGCCTGTGTTAATTCGATCTACACAGTGATGATATGTCACACCCCTGAACTTATGTCACTGATATATTTGTGCGATTAGAGGAAAAATTATAGCATATATTTGTAAAGTAATATTTAACAGAGTTTTTGGACTTTGCGTCACACATCTTGCTTGTTGTTATTAGGAGAAATTTTATTATAAGCTGTGTCTATTCATTTTCTGTCCAACCAATGACGCTAGAATAACTTAATTAAATTAATTAGTAATTAATTGCAAATGTATTTTCTTTTTTTCCTAAATATGAAACGTCATGATCACTATATAAACAGAGAAAATATGACATTTTTTTGTTTCTTCTAAATTAATGACAAAATATGTCCTACCACTTACCCTGAACAAACCCCCTCCCCCAATGAACGTCCTCTGTTTCGTACTGCTTTAGTTTCACCGAATGTTTATTCAACATTTGAGCATTATATTGTTGTACTCATTGTGTTAAAGTTTACAATGGAAGCAATGCTTCAATAAAAATGTAAATCCAGGAAGATATATTTTATGATATGTGGAATAAAAAGCTAAGAGAGCTTAGGCAAATAAAAGATCACATTCGGCAATGCCCAATCAGGTCGCTGAAGAGACATTTTCTTTAAATGTGGTTAATTAATAGGATAGGTAAAATAGCATTAGCCTGAATTGGTGCACTTTTTGATGCAGTGTGTACTCGACCCGTCTACCTCTCTCATCTAGTTACGTCTACTAGGACAGTATTTTTAACATGGCTGCTTACTTGACCAAATGAGTGAAGGAAAATGTAATGAATGAAGTGGATCGATACCCTTACCTTGGAAACCGAGTAAACCATGAACCATAAAAATGGTAAACCACTAACCCATACACTCTTTCATTTTCCCTTACCATACTTATCTGACTCTACTCCGTACCTTGTTCATATCGGCTATGTCTTAAAATAAAACATCCTAGATCTATTTTATTAACAAACATTGAACCATATTAACAACAGCTTTACGTTGCAAAGCAACACTGTTGTCACAGTTTAAGTTACTGTTTCAAATGTTTTATCTAATAATAAAGCTTACTACTCTTGTTTCTTCAAATAGTTGTTGAACGATTTACTTTGGCTGATGCACTCATTTTAAATAATTACTCCTTTAAAGTTTTTGTTACAACATTACTAAATGCAATGGTTAAGTTTATTTCACTTTCACATGTCTGCCAATGTGTTGAAATTTTGAAACGTGTTTAATGCTATCATTCAGTACTACTTTTGATGTATGCCTACTTCATTTATTTTGTTTTAGAATATAGTAGTAACAGCTTCAGCATTTTATAATAAAGTGAGAACCAATAGATATTTGCGTGTTCATTAGTACACAAGTTTCCAATATATGGTAATGCAAGGAATAATTTTCCTCAAAGTCAAGTTTTCCTTTCATTAATTTATAGGTAATAACATTTACTCTCCTGTAGTTCACCGAATTGCTCCTATTAGCATTTTTATGAGAGTGATGTTAGATATCTCCCATTTCAATGGAATTTATCTGTTTATATTATTAAAAATAAATGCTGTTAATAAATCATATTCCATTATACCTCTTGTATCTAATGACGTGATAGTTTTTGCTTATTCGAATGACCTGGCGTATTTCCTCAGTTTTTTTTTCTTCCATATTTTATTCTGTAACTGAAATTTCCTCGTGATATTTATCTCAGTTTTCCAAAATGAATGTCCCTAATGATCCTTCTAAGTTGAGATGTTGGTAATTTGGATCCTCTTTAGCAGTATGGAAGCTTTAACTTGATGTAAAAGAATGCAAGCTTCTAGGCCCCACTATATTCAAACAGTTTTTCTATATTTCAGCATTACCTTGCTTAAATACTATCTACTTCCCAAAATAAGCCATGTTTCTTTAAAGTGGTATTTTTTGACAATGAATAAATAAAAAGCTTATTTGCAGAGAATATTGATAAAAAATAACGAATATATGCCATTAGCAGTATTTCTGCTTCAAGTTAGGCAGTTTGTAGCAGTTCTTCCCATTAACTTCCATACATTCAATCATAATGATGCGTTCCAAGGTCAGGAAGACATTCAATGTTTCCGCAGGAAGATCTTCGAAGGCCTTCACAAATTCATCTACTGTGGATGCAACTTGATGTTCTAGAAACTGTATGGAAAAAGTTTAGCACTTTCCTTTACCAGATCTCTCTTTGTAAATCACAATTTTTGTTAATGAAACAAGTGATCAGAAATGTTCCGCCACTGATAATCTCCTTACTCGTGCCATTGTTTGAATACTAGTCACCTATGATCTCAAACTGTACAATAGTATTCAGATATATGTCGACAAACCTTAACTTGCACTTGCTTAACGCCATGTTCTAAACTGAACAAACAAATAGATAAGAAACTCTAACACTTTATCCAACATTCTAAGCACTCTTTCTATGCTCTGTGACACCCTCTAGTTTAATGCTCTGTGCATACCTAGTTCTTCACTTTCAATTCTGGAGCGAACAAGGCTGTTGCGACTATTAATTTGAAACAGAAGTAGTATGTTAATATATAAGAATGAGTGCCTTTCTGAAAAATATGTCTTGTCAGAAAAAATAATTATATCAACAGCATACAAACGTATAGGAGTAAAAATTTCATGGAAGAAGTTTAGAACAAGGCTAGAGGATATCAATAGGCAAAGAATCTGGGCAGAATGTAAAATGAAAGTCTACTTGAGTCTATCAAATGAAATTAAATTAACCTGAGGTAAAGAGGTATATATGTTTTCGTTCTAGGGAGAAAGACAAGATCGGGAATGACCTGGTTTAGACTGGGAGATTGGAAGGCTCAAAAAGTAACGGATAGTAGTGGTAGGGGAATTTTCCCATTTTGTAGAGGGAATGAGAAATGGGGATGAATTCTACCAAATATACCCAATGGGAACAGCTGAGAAAAAGCTTTTTGCAGAAAATAATTAGAGCAATTAAAGATCAATTGGGATGCTGGAACCTATTTGCGAACCACACTAATTGGTTGAATTGTCATTTTCTTAGTCAATGTGTGCGAAGCTAGAAGCAATTTATTTTTTGTTAGAAATAACTAGAGTAATTGTAAATAACTCTGTAAATACCGTTCTTCCCATTTTAAATGTGCATAGACTTTTAAAGCAATAAAGGTATTGCCACCACCACTACTATGTGTGTGTATGTGCGTGTGTGTGTGTGTGTGAGAGAGAGAGAGAGAGAGAGAGAGAAAATATATAATTTACTCTCGTTGTATTAAATAAAACTGCAAATTGGCAACTACTGTCATCTAAAAAAAATGAAATATACTACAAAGATAATAAATAACACTGAATGATAGCACTGAACAGGTTTAAAATTTGTCAACATATTTGCAGACATCTGAAAGTGAAATAAACTGAACCGTGAATTAAGCAATACTGTGATAAAAACATTAAGGTAAATAGTGGTTTAAATGTGTGTATTAGTCAAATTATTTCTAGAAGGTACTCCTGAATCGTGAAAACTGGAAACTGGAATAAAGAAATAACAAAAATGTTTAACATTTTAAAGAAACAGTAGCAGTAAACTTTATTATAACCAACAGCTCCCACGTTTTGCCTTGACAACCCAATAGGTATTACTTTTCCCTTCCATTAATGCCACTCTTAGATCTTATGTGAACAACTGCCCTTCTCATCATATTGTGGTCCCAATAGTTCTTACAGCATTCTTACATCCTGAATACAGCTGTTCTGTCCTGTCTTGCTGTTAACAAATCACTTATTGATCTGTACTCTCGTGTACGTCTTTATGTTGAAAATATACTTTTCATAGTCTAGCATTGAAATGGTTCACAACTCCAAATAATTATAGCACTGGTTTTTCAATAACATGATTTTAAAATCAGTCAGTAGAAATAATTCCTGAACAAAGGAACTGGCTCTTTAATATCCCTAAGACATCAAAATATTCCTCTAATTCTGTAATTGTAGCTTCTTTACAAGGCACGTTAATTATTTGTATAGCTACTTCCTTATTTAACACTCCTACCACTTAAAAAATTCGGTCTCTTCTCAATTTGTTCCTATTCCCTTTAATCTACCTTTTACCAAAATTTATACATCAAATTCGGTTAATTTTATTGATATCTTTCCAAATATGTATATATTTACCAAGTATTTGAATTTCCCTTTCCCTTTTCTGTTTTAAGATTACTATATCTGCTCTTTACTCTAACTTACAATGAGCAATTAACTACAATATGTGAAAATAGCAGTTGTAAATATTAGAAATTAATATAAAATGCCTAAGAGGGTATATTCTCAGCAATGAAGGTAGATCAATAATGAGCCTAACTACTATCGAAATTTTACTGATCTGCCTATGTCGTTACAAGTTGATCATCGCAACCTTTCAATTTCTTATTCCTGCATGTCCTTAATATACTCATTCTCCCGTATGCTTTGCAGATTAATTTATTTTTATTGGTCAATAAGCATGCTTTCATGTACAGATTGTTATTGGGTAGTGATGTCCTTTTCTTTTTAAATCCACTGTCCTGCCACAGTGGGGTTGAGTTGGCTAAGATATATCGCGGAGGTGACAATGCAAAATTCTGGCTTCTTTCGGGGGGGTGCCATTTTTATTTGATTCGTGTTCTGGAAATCTTTCCAGATCAAAAATGTTTTTAAAAAATGTTTTACAACCGTTTTACTGTTTACTGTATCACATGCGGAGGACATTGATGATGCATGAGATGAAATATAAATATCTTATTTTCGTAGTCAGCTACGCCTGTAGTTTATAGCATGGCGATTTAGTTGGCAAACTATTTTATGTTTGGGAAGAAAGCGTTCTAGGTTTAAATTTAGGGTACCTCTTTGCCATTGATGCGTCTGAGAAAAAACTGAAAAAACTGGGTTAGGGAGAACGGACTTGGAGGAAATCCAAACCCACACATTCTTTTTGCGTTTCCGTGAGTTAAATACGTTATTTCTTAACATTAAAATGCAATATGTGCCTAAGTATATCATCTATTAAATTTTATATTTTATTATATATTTTTTAACTTTTGCTTTCAACTCGTTTTGTTTCGAAATGAGGTCATTGTGCAATTTGTGATATTATCTATAGGTATATAATAAATATAACCCCGATTTATAAGATTTATTTGCATAAGCGATTATGTTGACAACTCCAGAGCCATGTCAGTCTAAAAGAAAATCGGTAATAGCATATTCTATCATTGCAAATGTTTAAATGCATACCATCTATAGTTTCTTTCAGCGAGGAAAAGAATTAAAGAGCAATTTACTATAATGTGTAATACATACGAGAATTTAATTTATAATTTTACTGCCCCAAAATAGATATACAATCATTAATTAACTTTATTATAATATTGCTAATATCATTTTAGTCGTTCCTTCCATGCTTCTTCTATTGCAAAATAAGCGAACTATTTCTTTGAAACAAGAAATGTTTAGGAATGAATATAATAAAATTAACATAAAGTAGTAATTTTTTTGTAAGTAACAAGGACTTTATAAATATAGGATATGATAAAAATGTCAGACGTGATTTTGTTCGCGATTCAGCTTGGCCTACAACCTGGTTTCACAAGGCAGAGGAACAGAGGAACAAAATACGTCACCACATCAGAAATTATCCATAATGTACACGAAGTGGATCTGGAGGATCGCCGATTAAGGATATCCGATTTGCTGAAGTACTGGACATTTCATGGGAACGCTTTGAGATAAGAATTGTGAAAGAAAGGCAAGATGGGTGTTGCGACTGCTGACTCAGGATCAAAGAGAGCACAAATTTCTCATCAAAGTTTGGCACGTTTTCATAGAGATCCCGCCAACTTTATGCGTCGATTTGTGACCACTGTTGTACTTGTAGATCCTGGTGGTGTAGTGGTAACCCACTTACCTCTTAAACCCAAGATCGCACGTTCAATCCGGGCCAGTATCGATGGATTTTTTCGGACGTAAAAATCCTAAGTATGGCTTCCTTTGGAAGAGAAGTAAAACCGAAGGTCCCGTGTCGTACATATACGGCATGTAAAAGAACTTCAAGCCTGAAAGAAGAGGCCTCTGAGAAAAATTTACAGGTCGTTTCGCCCTGAATTGAATGGGACCCTGATGACCTGAGATGTTAAACAGCATCCGTAAATAAAACAAATCAACGAAAGAGACCAACGATGAAACAGGGGTGCACTACTACACACCTCAGAAAAGAGAGAAAGAGTAAAAGGAAGCATCAGGATTCATCTTCTTCAACAAAGAAGACAAAGTATGTGAAATTGACCGAGAACTTCATGACGTCGATTTTCTAGGATGCCAAGGGTGTACCACTAGTTGATTATTTTCCCACAGGAACATCTATGACTGGAGCGTACTGTGCTAACATTTTGGGCTTATTGAAGACAAAAATATCGAAAAAAGTTTGGTTTACCAAAGAAAAAATTAATCTTGCATCAAGGCAATGCTGGCTCTCAAACATGTGCCATTGCAATTGTGAAAATCAATGAATTGGTGCAATCTGCTGTTATATCCACCTTATTCCCCTTGCTTGGCTCTATCGAGTTTCCAACTAATTTAGAGATAAACTGAGAAAATTCCTTGGTAGAATGGTAAAGAGCTTAAATCAGTTGAGGCGTATTTTTATGCCTGCAGGAATGTGACTTTCGTGAAGGGACAAAGGCGTTGCATCATCCCTGGAGAAAGTGCATTAATGCAAGGGAGACTTTCAAAAATTAAGAACTATTAAAAAAAATGTGTTCGTTTCGTGCTTCATTCCAAGAGCTTTTCAAATTACCCTCGTACAAAGGAGGAGATCCACTAACAACCACTGCATTTCAGCTTTCGGTAAGCAGATATCCTTAATTCTTCTGTAATATTTGCTCTTTCTTGTTAGACTTTCCGTAGTTCGGAGCTATTTAAAAATAAAATAATCTGATATGGGCCCACAAATTTTCAGCGTTATCAACAATGACACTCTAATGGTAGAATTTACAATAATCTTGCTAGTTCGTTGTTGCAGAGTAACCTTGTAATAACACATGACAAAAACATCAGGTACTTTGATTTACCATGTTTGTTACGTTTCAGACGGCTTACCTCATCCTCTTCCCCGCACGGTTTTTAAATGTAAAGATACACGATAACCCCATTTTAACATCCACTTGCAATGGAAAGATAAATTAGAATTTCAAGAAAACATTCAACGCATTTCGCAGAGAATTTAAATTACCTCTATTTCCCTCTGTGAACTTGAATTATTTAAAGAAAGAATAGAAAGAGCATAGTATTAGTAAACCAAAATCAGCTTTTCTCTGAAGCTACTGCATGGCTCCAAATCGACCTATGACAATAATAAATTCAAGTCATTGTCAGTAGCTTTATTTCCTAGGAAGTACAATATGCACAACTTAGTTATTGGCTATATTATGAGTTGTATAGCTTTGTTTGTATTCCTCTTCCTTTCATTCGTGGAGTTTCGCCAGAAAACAGCTCAAACACAAATTACTTTGATCAACGTTCCGTACATTTGCAGGCGTCAATTCCCGTTGATCTCTTCTGTGAAGAAAGCCTTGGCGCTTGGATCCCTTTGTCTTGCTTGATATTCTTGTCTACGAGGGAAGACGTTATTGCTCTGGACGTGACGCTCTAATATTTTTCCAGGCTTTTGGTGAACCAGTCGGAAACCCAAAACTTCTGCAGACGACAAGTTTTGCTTTTTGCGATCCCCTTGCTTGTGCATGCCAGTAATTTGCAGACGTTTCCTTAGCCTAGCTTCAATGAATTTGTCAAGTACGAATGCCTTTACATCATCCAAGTGTATTTTCTTCATTCTTTCTTTGCTATTGATTTGATTTTGGGTTTCTCTTCTACGCACTCATGAGATTACGAAGAACAACGTATACGCTTTAAACACATTCCTTAAAGCTTCCAATAACAAGTTTACAATATCCAGGATTTTTAAAAGAATATAAATATCTTATTTTTGTAGTCAGGTGCACCTGTAGTTTGTAACATAGCGATAAGTTAATTCTATATGGAAGATTTCATGTAATTCGGAAGTCACTTGAGCGAACGCCATTATAACTTCAGAACAAATTTCTTAGATCATGATATATCACCACGTTCTATTCTTTTTATATTGTGAGTGTAGTATTTACCTAAGATGGCATGTGAATTACCAATAAATTCGGTTAGAATGTTGACCATCAGGCCTTGTTACAAAGGAATTTTGTTACATGTTAATACTACTGTTAATATTAGCAGATATAATGGAAGGAACCCCCAGGATCAGAACAAAGAAAGCTTATTTTGCCCAATACAACACGTAAACTTTTGTAAGCACTTTCATTAAATGTTTTATTAGTCTTAAAATTTCAAGCCCATAAACACATAAAAAGGTATTCCCTCAAAATAATTAAGTAAAGAAATGCCTATTAGTTATCAAATATAGTGAGTTATTCGAGTTTTGGGCCGCATAGGCGCGGCTGCTTACTTAGTAAGTGCAGATAGGGTTTCCGCATCAAAAGTTAGTATCTTTATTTCAGTGTTTATATTTTTACTGAAAGCATAAAATGATGCTGTATTTAATACTGATAATATGCACTAACTTGTATTAAAACAGAGGTGGCAAACATCACTCTCATTTTGATATTTCTCCAAAATTTTCTTCTGTAAGAACACGGCAGTTTGGGATTGTTTCTTGTCATTGAGAGATCCTTTCTCTCGTACGTCTTAACAAGTTACAGAACGGTTCCTTTACCTGGATCAGACTGCCAAGATAATTTCTTTCGAATCGCCTTATCACTTTTCTGCAGGAATTCTGTTTTACATATGTATCGTGCACATAAACCCATTTCAAGACTTTATGTAGTGGCATAACTAACAAAGAACAATTAGCACACTTTGCACACAATAGAAGACAGAGTAACGCACGAACGCAAAACTCCAACTCCCGTCTTAAAAAGCCTACTTCAAACCAACATTCAAGCTACTACGTGCATATGCATTATATGACCTTTATGGTTGGCTTTTACCAGTAAGCAGCCGAACTCTGCAGGCACGTAACTAAATAATCTCACTGTACAGCAATGTTTTATAACAAATATTTTCCACGATTAATTGTAAAAATGAACACTTTAAAAAAATCACTAAACTCCCCCCAAAAATTCAATATTATAAAAATACAAAAGTTAACAGTGTCTGACCTGTACATACATATTCAAATTTCCTGATTAAAATAAATGTAATACGACGTTGTACACCAAATTGTTTTAAAATTAAAATCTAGTTTCTGAGTCACTGGGCCAATAAATGTGGTGTTGGCTCTAGTCTAACAAATTTATTTAAAAACCGTTGAGCTGAACGACAAGGGTGGCCCAGGTATTTTATCATTATAACAAAGATCTTCGAATAAAATTTTTGAACACCTACTTATGTGTGGCACAAGCCAAGAGGAATAAAACAGAAAAGAAACGCAGGTGAAATTATATAGAATATGGCAATTCCTACCTTGTGTTGTAACAAGAAATTAGTAACATTCAATCAACTGAAATGAAATTTCTCAGAGCAGTTAAAAGATATACAAAATGAGATTATATAAAAAACGAAGCGATACGGGAGGAGTTAGGAATAACGAACAATGCACACAGTTCATAATTCCAAGAAGCCGTGAGTTAAACACGGGACCCACGACTTTACTTCTCTTCCAAAGGAAGTCATACTTATGAATTTTACGCCCGAAAAATATCCTTCGACGCTGGCCGGGATTGAACCCGCTATCTTGGGTCTACTAGGCAAGTATGGTAATTACTAGACCACCAGGACCGGCAGGCTTAATCCATGAAAATGATGAAATCAACATAACATATATAATTTGTATCCCCTTATGTAGATTGAAAATAATCACGTTCCGAAATTAAACCAAAATTGGTAACATTTAAGTAGTTTCTAGTATAAATGCCTTTTGTTAAGAGAAATTCTTTTAGTGTGAACTATAAAAATCATTTGAAATGAGCGAAATTAATGAGATAAAGTAGTTTAAATTAGAAATAAATAAAATTTTATTTTCAAACGACTGATTCCCTCTTTGTATTTGGAGTTAATTTAAAAAATTACACCGCGCATTCCTAATTTTGATATTATTATTTCCTTCCCTTTTGGCTCGATATATTTTGACATTTTTACGGCTCATGAAAGAGCATTTAAAGCAGATTACAGGAGAGAGTATGATATGGACAATGGTTCTACTTAAATATTTCTTTTTAACAGAACAATCGCTTTCTGAAAGTAAGTCGTGCAGTAGTGTTATAATATTATTTCATTACAAAGATTTGTAGGAGATTTTAATGCTGTAAATGTCCATAGAACTCATTTTTATTTAGGCTCAAATTTTCAAACCAGACATATCACTACAGTGAAACATTTTATATTTTGTTTTCGATCTGTTATTAAACATTTTCCAAATTTTCAGGTAGTAAGCGTATCAATTGTAATCATGAGAAGGCTGTACTCGATCTTTTGTTGTTCTTTTATTGAGCTTTTAATTAAATAATAATACCTGCGGCTGGAATGAACAATTGATTTGCTGATATTGTACAGAAAACGATTCTTTGTGGGACTCGCGCACGCATATGTTTATCTCGTGGACATATATGTCAAAGCCTCCTAAACTGATGTACAATCCACTTTTTAATCAATACTAAATTTACCTTCGCTAATTCTGTCACTTTATTTGCAACGTGTGCGGAAGCATGCCTGATAAAATCCAGGACCTAATGGAAATAAAACAATTTCCTATTTGTTAACTAGTATTGCAACACTGATTTTATAGCTAATTTGCATGTTTAAATCTTGTTTGTTCATTTATTCTCTTTTTATTTTCGAAAATGATTTGTACTCAAGCGGCTTATATTAGTCCAAAGCCATATAGGCTTTTGTTTTGGATGCAACCTTTGCTATTGTATCCACGTGAAAGTTTATTAACAGGTAAATTACAGGATGTTTTACGCTAGAAAAGAGGTTTTGGCCTACCATTATTCTAACAAAGAATACGTTAAAAATAATTTCTTATTTTAAGTACAATAAGTTTTAAATTTTCATTTCTACCAGTACTAATATTTTAATTCATCTAATCAATATTACAAAACACAATCTGCTTTTCAATTTAATCTAAATACTATTAACGGAGAATTGAGTGTCTTTTTGCGTAGTTTGAAATTTCTAATCACACTTTGATTAATTAGTTTTAGAGTACTTTGTTTTTTTTTTCTGGCATGTAATAAAACTGTACTGTACTGGAATTGTGAGCATATATATCATGGGTATATTACTTTGTTAAAATAGTTACAGAAAATTCAAACGACTATTTATAGTGTAATATCTTCGGTTAATTTTAAAACTAAGCCTACGTTGTGAGTAATCGGAAGCTTTCACAGCCGGAGTCAGAATTATAACTAGAACTTTCTTCCGGGCTTAGGAGCCGTGGTCTCTTGGAGCTAAGGAGTCCAAACGTTTCATCCTCAACTGCGGAGGACTTCTTCAGTGGCGCGGTGTGAGTCTTCTGGGCGAAGGTCCTGCCACGACCTGCCCAGAAGACTGAGACCGCGCCACTGAAGATGTCCTCCACAGTTGAGGATGAAACGTTTGGACTCCTTAGCTCCAAGAGACCACGGCTCCTAAGCCCGGAAGAAACTTCTAGTTATAATTAAGCCTACGTTAGTATTATTATCAAGAAAAACCCCGGGTTCGAGTGAACAAAATTGTAATTTAATTATTCAATGGTGCTACCATGTTTTCTGTAAAACGCAGGAGTTTCTCACTAAAGGGCGCCGTTTAGTCCCCTTTCGCTAGTCAGTCGAGATTTTGCAGGTGCTTGTACTGCATGATTCGAAGTGGCACTCATCTTGTTCAGAGACCAGTACTGCTTAACTGTAGCGTTTTATAGAAAAATAAACAACGGCATTGAATTCAGAGGTAAGTAAATAACGCATAATAGAAATTTGGAGCACTTTTGTTTATTCAAATCCGTGCAAAGGGTAACTAAACGAAGTTCTTTAGGAAGCAAACCCGATAGTTAAAAAATCAACATTGAATTCAAAGATGAGTAAATCACCAATAACTTAATTGTGTTTGTTCCATCTCTTAAAGTTTTTCTCACGAAATCTATACAATTTCTGGCAATCAGTCAAAAACAATCTAATAATTTTATTTTGTGAAAAGTTAATTTATTCAATAAATTCCTAGCTTTTGGTCGTTTGTAGGATATTGTGACGAAATAAGAAAATCCCTAAAAAGCACAATAGCAAAATATTGTCTAGTATATTACGAAATGTTTAAGCAGAAATTCAACCAATTGCATTAGTCATTGAATCATACAGTTTCTACTAATTTTAGAGCATATTCTCCGATTTTATACTAATCTCCCCTTTTGTAAATTATTTTGAAAAATCAGACATTTCTTATATTTCATTATATCTTAGCATTTAATATTTATACGCCAAGAAAAGAAAACGTACCGACAGAGTGAATGTATTTTGTTACGTCATTGTGTTAAGACTGCATTTGATTTAAAAAAGAGTAAAATAAAAAATTGTGTCTTACAGAGAAGGATGCTATATTTTATAAATATCAAAACACTCAGTTTATAAAGTAAATATCAAGACGCTCAGTTTATAAAGTAGTTGAAATTTATTGTGGAAAATATGATCAAAATGCATTACCTCTTAAGAGATCAAACTATTTAACTTCTCGTCTATTGCCAACGAATATGTCACGCAGTAATGTGCCAGTTTTGTGTTTAGGTCAACCACCCAACTTAATATTTTTCAACAGAAAGTTCTTGCCAATGTATTCATATGTTTAAGATCATAACTGAACTATTGACTTGTCCATTCTTTGTGTAGAATTTTTTAATTCATGTTTTTTCCCCAACACCTGGAAGTAACTGTTATATAACTTCGATGGATATAAAATGAGATTTAAAATCACATAAATATAAACCATTACACTTATCGCCAAAAAATGAACCATACATTAGTCGCACGCGGAATTTCGTCCGAAAACATTTGCAAACAACATATACTCCCAACAATCGGAAGCGACTCCTTCTTTATCTAACTACCATTTTAGCTTCCTTATTAGGTATCTTGTGCAACGTTCACTGTTTATTGAGCCGTTGGGGATTACTGTTCACTTCATTTCAACCGTACTTGATGCGGAGAATAATTCCTATCCACGACAAAGTAACGTTATTACTTATACAGCAACACAGTTGTCTACTTTAAAGAATATTTCAACGTATATGAAATATGGATGATTATGCAAGAGAAAAAGGAAAGAAAGAAAAAAGAAAGAAAAAAAAGAAAGAAAAGAAATAGTTCGTAATGTAATATTATAAATTTTGAACAACAATAAAAACTATGAAGTAGATATATTTGCAGAGAGAGATGAAGAAGATGAACAGGACATTGTGGGAAATAGCGATCATGATTCTGGAAGTGATGAATTGGCTGATGATCTGGCTACATATCAACAAGCTAACATTTCGGGTCAAGCAATGCCACCACTTTTTTTCTCTACTCATATACCATATTCACTTGGAAAGGACAACAACACTGAAAAAGGTTTATGCATTGCCCACCTCAAAATGTGAGAGCAAGGCGGCAGAACATTGTGACACCTTGAGTTAAGGGACAAGTCAAACAGGCTCGTACACCAATCGAGTAATGGGGTATATTTTTTCCAAAGGACATGTTGGAAAATATCGTAGAATATACGAACTGGTGAATTTCTAGACACAGGGAGAACAATAGTAGAGAAAGAGATGCTCAAGGTACCAATATTCCCGAAATAAAGACTCTGCTTGGGTTATTGTAACTTGCAGGAATCACGAAATCCTCACAAGAAAATTTGAATGATTTTTATGCCAAGGATGGTACAGGAGTTGGTTTTTCCTCAGCAGCCTTTAGAAGAGTTAGATTTCTTTCGACATCACTTTGTTTTGATGACATCTCTGGCAGAAATGAGAGCAAGCAGCTTGAAAAGCTGGCACCTTTAACAGATGTTTTTGAATGTTTCAACACAGGCTGCAAGAGTTACTTCTTTGTAGGAGAATGCACTACAATTGACGAAATGCTAGAACTCTTAGGACGATGCAGCTTTCGAGTGTTCATTAAATCAAAACAGGTCAAATATGGCATAAAGATATTTGCCCTTTGTGACGCTAGACTTTTAGTGCAACAAACATGGAGGTGTTGAACAGCAACCCACTAAGCCATTCCAGCAGAACAACACAACCCATCAAATAGTTCTACAGTTAGTTGAACCTATATCAGCAACGGGACAAAACATCACTACAGACAATTGGTTCAGTTCAATGCCCCTATCAGTGGAACTTCATTGTGAGAGGATGTCCATAGTTGATAAAAAAATAAAATGGAAATTCCTGTAGCTTTCACTGAAGGAAAACATCACGAAGAATGCAGTAGTCTTTTTTGGTTTTGGTGAAAAAATTACATCATTATCATACATACAAAGAAGATTCTGAAGTTATTCTGCTCTCTATGCATTTTTCCGATTCTGTAGATGAAACATCTAAAGAATCAAAAAATTCGGAGATACTAACGTTCTATAACTTCACCAAGGAGGCATTGATACAATGGATAAGATGAAGGCTGCGTATTCCATACCAAGGAAGACAATTAGGTAGCCTTTTGCTCTTTTTTTCGCGCTAATGAATATTGGTTGTGTCAACAGCTTTATAGTTTCCGAGGCTAACACCCTGAAAAGTGTGTCCAGAGAGTTTTTGAAGATTTTGACAAACCAACATTGTCTGGATCAAATGAAGGCCAGATTAGCTGTGCAAAAGAGCAAAGATTGGGAGTTTGGTAGTAATGCCTCAAGATCCAGCTACAAAATCCAAACCAGTTTTGGAATCTGGTGGATGTTTCTTTTGCACGAAAAAAAGAAAACAGGAAGACATAATATTCATGTGTTACATGTCACAAGTTTGCTGTGAGATGCACAAAAAGACGGTTACTTGTTGCGAATACTGTGTTCAGCAGGAATCACATGATGAAAACTTGGACACGGTGTAATAAAACCAGAGACTAATTTAAGTAGTTTACTAGTTTTCTGTATATGGAAACGTATTCACCTATCCATTTACATAATTTTGAGTTCTGTATTTTCAGTTTTCAATGTGTACATCTGTGTATCTGTGCATTAATGCCATTTTGCATTTTCTTGAAATATAAAAATGAGCATTTGAAATGATAGAAATAAATATAATAAAATTGCACATTGGAAGTATAAGAAATAATGAGAAATAACCGTCAAGGATTCCTCGCGGGACAAAATGAGTAACAACGAGCGTGTGACTAATGTATGGTTAATTTCCTCAGTTAAATTCATGTTTAATTACATTATGATTTTAAAAATAACAAAAGAAATTTAACCGTGAGATTGTCAAAAGATCAACATGTTGAACTTTTTCATATAATGTAAACTTTTAGCTTCCTTGCACATTTTTCTGAAAGTACAAATAATAATTTCGAAGTTGGCTTCAAGGACTAAATAACTAAATGAAATTTATCTTCAAAGCCTCTCTTGTCACCATTTTTGTCAAGTACTTTTTTTTTAATTTTCTTGTAAATGCTTACAAACTTTGTTTTTGCAGCTGTTCAAAGGAAGCAAGAGAAGTGTACTGCTTTGCTAATTAATGTTGAGTATATATTCGATCATCCAATTATCTGATGACCGACTTGGCGGCGAGGGATTATATGGCTAATAAGTCATTCCTCACGGCCAATTGGTCGGTGGTTGAAACCCAAATCTGAATATCTAAATGATTCTCATGCGCTTGAAAATAAGTTATATATTCATCCATATAACGCCAAAAACGCTGCAACTTCCTATCTCCATTTTAAACACATTTCTCGCATCACTTATGAAAATACCAATTACCATTCTCAATTCCTTTTATGAAATTAAATTTATCTTTTCATGGGTGAAATCCCTAAAGTGTAAGGATATTATTAATTTATGAACCGCATTCAATCACTCTTAAAATAATCTCCTGACCTGCACGGACTCCACACGAACCTACGATTCATAAATAAACGCTCGTTGTGAAATATAATAACTAGGTTCAGTATTCGCTACTTAGTATTCTTAGCAGACTTTACTCTAGGATTATACACGTGTTGTTTCTTTCACTGTTCAAACGACAATGAATGGCGAGAGAATTAGTGTAGCAGTTCGATAAATCCCTTCTACCCGCTCCAACTCATGTAGACGGCTGATCTTGAGCAATGGCTTCACGGCCGATACTCTGTACCCCTGCCGTCGCCTTGATCATCATATATTTGAATGACCCGTTATTATTAGGAGACCACAAATGAATATGAGCTATCTGAAGAGCTCTATCTCAGGTTAGCATAGTGAACTCCAGCAGACTTTGAAACTACTAAAAAGATTGGTACTCTATTTAAGAGACTAGGCAAGAGTCTTTATAAAAAACAAAAATTGATAAAACAAAAATAATATTAGGCAGATCCTAACGGGCCGATTGCTTCAAAAATTCGTTTTTTTAGCTGACACAAAATGTATGTAATTCATTCAGAATAATTAAATAATTCAAAGAAGTTTAATGCGCGTCTTACATTAAATTAAGTTTTAAAAATAAAGGGATGTGCTGTTTATTCATTCTGAAAGAGCTAAGGCCTTCTCTTTCGCTCTATCGATCTAACAATAATTGCACAAAATTTCAATGACAGTGTCACAATTACAACAAACCGTAACAAGGACAATACTCGTACTCATGCTCATAAATTTATAAAACATGGAAGAGATAAATGAATGTATGCTAATGCCTAACCATGAATAATGGAAAATATCAACTTAATAATAATAATAATAATAATAATAATAATAATAGAACAAGCCTTAAAATGGCAATTTATGCACATATAAATCTATGTAAATCATGAAAACGGAAATAATAAATTAATAAATTAAAAAACACTAGCAATATTATGTAGGAGATAGGATTTGCGGTAGGAATATCAATATTAAAATGAAAATTCTTCAGCAGGATAAAACAAAAAATATGTGTAGTGTTGTAACATAAGGTATCTAAAACTAGGGAAATATGTTATTTATAGCAACATTAAACAATTTCTGACGAAACGCTTCCAAAGTTTGGCAGTTTCTGACACTCTGTAGCAATACATTCCAGAGACTGGCAGTGGTTATGGTGAATGATGAGTAAAGTGATATTCGGTGTAATCGTAATAAATATAGTGCCGAGTTTTAGAGTATGGGTTAAGGTTATGAGAGGAAGATAAATTTTGAAAACGAGAAGATGGATAATTTTGAAAATAGCATGTGATAATGAATATTTCTTTCGTATATCAGATGGAACCTAATTTGAAATTAATATGAGTAGAATATTCGAAGGAAAAATTAGAAATTGGAGATGTAATTGTGTATAACACCATTAAAGTTTTCATTAATCGGTAATGAAAATCATTGTTCAAAGTCATCAATGTACGAAACCTGTTAAACACACTATGACATCCCACTAACAAATCTACATCCCTGCAATACAGACTATCTGCGTTGCTAGTGCCCTTCAAGTCATTTGGTTTTATGCATAATATGAAACTATGTGACTCACAGATTATACCCATATATCTTTTGTATGACTGGAGCATTTAAATATAACCGCCATGCTATCTTCTTTTATCATTTGTATATTTTTCATTTTAACTTGAAAATTTTTCTCAAAGGGCACTTAACTCAAAAACTATTATAGATACAGCTATACGTGTTGTGCATGTGTAAACACACTTCTGGTTAAAGTTTTTAACTTGTGAATGCGTGAGAGTTCTGAAAACAAAATATTTCTTTTCAGTTTGCATAAAACAATGACAGCATGTGCAAATATTTTTAAAATCTATACCTTGGTTAAAATGATATTTTATTTTACCAGCAAAAGTAAGTAACAATGTTTCAAATGAAATTTTAAAATCTGAGAAAGGTGAAACTAATGATTTGTGAATAAAGTGCATC
The DNA here is from genome assembly GCA_030762175.1 of Metallyticus violacea. Taxonomy (NCBI): domain Eukaryota; kingdom Metazoa; phylum Arthropoda; class Insecta; order Mantodea; family Metallyticidae; genus Metallyticus; species Metallyticus violacea. Next base: position 84,078,139 of record CM060846.1, on the reverse strand, counting down.
TAAAGCAGCAAAGCTTTTTAAAAAATAATATTTTGGTTAATTAAAATAATTATAAATTATAACAATCAAAGTTATACAAAATGTAATAAAAATTGGTTATTTAAAATTAATATATTAATAAATCGTAAAAATTTCATTTGGATAGACAATTTTTCAGAATACCCAGCATGTGATCTGTTGAGGTTCAGCATGAAAATTGTCATTATGTCTCTAACAAATGTCTTTAATTACTGCTGAAGTTTTAAAGTATAAACATTTAGTTTCATAGAAAAACGAATATTTGTATTTTAAAAATGTAAAATAATCACAGATTTAGGAAAAAATGTGTAAATAAGCATTTCAGATTGTCATCCTAAAAATACTTACTTCCAGAGAAAATTACAAACGTTAATAAACTTAACATGGCGAAGAAGGTATTAAGGACTTCTTACAACCTTCACTTAAGTAAAAAAAAGAATGCGACTATAATTTGTCCTCCAGAATACCTGAACAATTTTGCTAACTGAAAATGATTGGTGTTCGGTTGTTTTTAATGCTTCGTTTTATTAAATATGGAACTATTTTTTAATTTTTGAAGAAAAGAACTAATAATAATAATAATAATAATAATAATAATGTGCCCATTTATAGTCATGCATATGCCGACCAAAAGTTTAAGTTCAGTTTAGTTGCATTTTTAGGCTGGAGGAAATCTAACCTTTACAGGCCAACAATTGCCTTTACATTACAATATCATAATGAACCTAGAGTTCAACAATAGCTACAGGAACATTTTTTTTTTCAATGTATGAGACGGAGTTATAGGGAGAGGGGAAAACATGGGTAAAAAGTATATTTCTACAAACCATAAATAGCTCATTTTAGTTTCCGGGCGGAGGGTCGAAGATTTCCGTCCCTATTTCCTCTCTGACCGACACAAATTGCCCGTAGCTCACTCACGGATATCATTTGAAAAATGCATTTGCTGAAGAGGTATTATAAATAAATTTTCCATTTGTAGTTTAAACTTCAACCCAAAGGCAGCAGAAAGATAATTTAGGCTAATCATACTTTGATGTTGCATAATGTTCAACTCACCTTTGTGTGTACATTCCATATTCTGAAATGTTGTTTTCCAAATTCTTTTCCTTCGGCATCCGTTTCTTTTATGTGTAAATTTATGCAACCAAATAAAGTATAAAATTGTACCTAATATATTTCAAAACTGTAAAACGCTTTCAGTAATTTTCGTCGTAGGGTTCAACAGTATTTCGATTTTAAAACTTATGACCAGAGTACATTTAAAATAAACGAAATTGTTAAATATATTGTTTTGTATAACTCATGATAAAATTATAAGGGAATCAAACAGAAAGTGCATGTTATAAGACTCTAGTGTTACCAAATTTGGTTTAATATGGAATGCGATGAACATTAATCTATTTAAGCGAAAACAAATGACACATTTTACAACGTATTACGAATTTTAAATATTTAATTCCTCAAAATGTTTTGCAATCAGGTCATAGTGCAATTAGTAATAACATGTATCACCTATTAAGCTGATTTTTAAGATTTACTCGCACAAGGAACTATGGTGGCAGCATGTCATGCTAAATGTAAATCATTGACAGCTGATCCCAAAATTGAGCATGACTAAGTGAATATTATAGCTTCTTTCAGCGGGAGAAAAATACATTTTAAACAAATTTAGTAAAACAATCTTAGTTTGTAATTTTACCCCCGCAAAATATGTTTAAAAACTACTAATTAGCACCGCTGAGTTTTTAGTAGCATTATTTAGAGAATTAAGTAAGGCTTCTTCTGTGCTGAATCTGATGAGAAATATACGAACTACGTACTTATTTGAAACAAGAACGTTTCGCATTGACTAGAATAAATTTAATTTGTAATTACTAATTTATTTATAAGTGTTAAGGGCTGTCTAAAATAAAGGATGTGATTAACAGGTTAAAATTGATTTTATTTTGTCAGTAGGTTAGCCCATTTCGGCTTGCAAATATATACGATATAAAATATCACTTTTAACACATATTATAAACAAATACCTATAGCACCTTTATTAAATATAGCAATTAAATATATTTCAGAGTATATTGCCAAATAAAACTATAATACCTTATTTTTTAAATATTATACCTACTATGGAGTAGAGAAATACATTTGAGACAGATTGAACTAATTAAAGGACTTTAATGCAGTAATGCAGTTTGTAATATAGTTTTATGTAGGTATAAATCAGAAACCAAACGAGTCACATAATTCTAAATATTTTTCATATTCATTATGCTTAAAAATGAAGAACCTCTTTTGAAGCAACAAAGATAATAAAGAACGTATATAGACACTTGCAGGCACTTTTGCCCCGAAGAAGGAAGGTAAGACAAAATTATATTTTTTTATAAAAATTTACAAGTGATTTATATTGACACATAAATAAAAATAAAAGTGTCATAGTTGGGTTTTTAAACGCAATAAGACAAAAGTTAGGACTAGATATGAAAGAAAATTGAATGCAACTTTAGAAATGTAATGTTTGTAAATGAAAAAGAATAAATAATTTTGAGGAAGAACAAGTTTGACAAATATACTGGAACAACAGTGAATAGCAAAGTAATGTTGATTATACATTTGTGAACAAAAACTTACTAGAGCAAGTTAACAGATACAAAAACTTGAAGTTTTGATATCTACTTGAATCATGTTTACTAATAAAATTAAAATTCTGAATATTATAAAATATAATATAATAATATAATAAACTGTAAAATACATGTTTCTGTATATAAATTAATAAGTTTATAGTTGGTATTAAAGCAGAAGCCTGGGCTCAAAAATACTCATAGCATTGAGAGTCAACCAAGTAATAGACCTCTCACAGTACAGAAAATATATGGAGGTTTCCGGCATATGTAACATCAGATGAGAATCGTGGTTCCTGGTTGGAGGAAGACATGGTTGCTCATTTGGTTAGCACGGAAGTCTGAAGATTTGTGTTTCGAATTCTGGATGTGATCCGAATAAAATCTGATTTTGCCTTTCGAACAAAACAAGTACTTCAAGTACATCTTCTTATTGCCATTTACTGAACCAATATTTTGCCTAAATAGTTAAAAATTTAGATTTAAATATAGAAAGGAACAATTCTAAAATTCTATATTGAAAGCTGCATCAGAAGTAATTGGCAAAAGAAACAAAATGAAAAGAAAATTGTGACTGAAGTTATTTAAAGAAAATATTGTACACTTATCAAAAAATAGAAATAAGCAAATATGGATGCATTTAAAATGTGCCAAGGTGAAAAGTGAAACAAATTGCATAAAGAATGTTGGGACAAATATATGAGTAATTTTGAGTATGTAGCCAAAATAAATATTTGCAAAAGTGTGAATATTTTAATCATATCCGAGTAGGAAACAATTACTCTAAATAATACTTGAGAAGACAATTGTCTTCATTGTTTTAAAAACATGTATTATTTTATCTATTAGAAGCTACAATTGAGAAAACTGTATTGTCTTCCCATTAGTCTAGTTATATAGAATATATAAAATATTTAAAAAATCGTAACTGTTAATAAATAGCTTGTAAATCTTAAGTCAGAATATTTAGGGAACAGAACTGATGTTACAAAGCTCATAAAGCGAGAATGTATGTCTGAACAATTAAAGAAGAATAAATTTTTGACTAAGTTTTACAAGCTATTTACTAACATTTTAATTAGGTTAAAGTCAGAAGAAAATATGATTTAGGGAGCAACATCAGGATTTTAAAAAGTGGATTATTTTAGGACTTTATAAAATATAAGAGGGAAATCCAACTCCATTAAAAAGTTCCATGTAATTAATAATACAGCAGAGAGAGAGAGACAGAGAGAGAGAGAGAGAGAGAGAGAGAGAGACAGAGAGACAGAGGAAGAGAGAGAAAGGCGAAGTAAATGCAAGACTTCAATAGTCATCTTAATGAAGGAGAATAGAAAGAAGTAGTTCTGAAATAATGCAGTTTGTGAAAAGAAAACATTGAAAAGAAAATATTGCTAAAATTGTTAATGAATTTATTTAGCTAAAACTTTCTTTTATTCATTTAGATGTATTTTAAAATATTTACCGATATGTTTATCCTGTTTAGGAAAATATAAAAACGCGCAATTTAGGTAATCTTTATTCTATGCATAGCCCCATTTAGAAATTTAGGTCCAGTGTGGCATGGATTAATGTTAACTAATCGAAATGAAATTCGGTATACTTCAGAACAGGTAAAAAAAATTAAATCATCTGATGGGGATGTGGGTTCAAATCAGATATTTTTATTTCACCCCTCACTCCAAAGCTCATTTTTCACATTCCTTGCAGTTCTTGTTTTATCAAAACATCGCATTCAGATGTGGGTCCTGCATTGCTCATTTTGATAGCCTGCGACTTCTGACTTTTACCCACAGCTAAATCGCCGTTGAAGATCAAGGACGAGGTTAAGGAAAATACGAAGAGGTAGACGAAAGTACTCCCCAAAAAATTGCGGACTGGGTAAAGCGAAACAATTATTTGTAAGTATGTCGAGTCTCAAGTGGTGAGGTAAGAGAGCACTGTGATAGACAAGTAACTTGTTTTATACTATCTCAGTCCCAAAATATTAGTAGCTTTTCTTTCGAGAAGTATTTTACATGAGTGAATAAATACAGATTCTTAGTTACAGAGAGTTCGCTTCAAAAATAATAAGTAGATGATATTCCACTGTGAATGTGACTTGCTGATGTTGGAAAGACTGTATGGCAAATTTCTCAACACTTTCCTCTCTTTGCAAGACATTTTTGCTGGCACGGAGCAGGCGATCAGAAATAACTCTTTGCTGGTCATTTCCAATATTCATTTCATCCATTGTTTGAATACTACGCTCCTTTGGTCACAAAAATCACAACAGTATTTCGATGTGTGTCAACAAAACTTCAGATTCATGAAACAGCCACTGCATTTGCCTAATGCGTCTCTCAATTGAACACTCAAATAGATGAGAACCTAACACTTTACGCCCATTTCATAAGCTCTGCACCAGTCTTTAGTTCAATGCTTTGTTCATACCTGATTTTTCACTTTTGTTTCTAGAGGAAATGCGTCACTATTACTAAGTTATTTTGGGTTCGAGCTACAATCCAATGTGTCTGCTTACATTGCTAGAGGACGCAATAGGAGTCACTTATCTGCACTTTAATGTACTCGTTGGTTTTCCATTAAAAAAGCAAATGGTTTAAAAACGTTCTATTTTCAATGAAGAGCTTCTATTTTAGAGGTTTGGATTAATAAATAAATAAGTAAATCAAGTTAGAACTCCAGACGAAAACTGGGTGGGAATCAAACGGTTGAAACCCTTAATGAGACTTTTACAAAAAATACTATTTACCACCACGCATACGCGCGCACTCACCCACTCAACCACACACACACATTCTCTCTCTCTCTCTATTCTAATCACTGGAAAGAAAATGCGCTTTTATTTTATTATTTTGAAATATTGTGTTTTCTTTCCTAATGCACTTTTGCGGTTTTATAAAAATGTAACTCTCTGAATTTAGAATTTCTTAGTTGCAGGGCAGGTCAATTAATTTACCTTTGAATTTCTGTCTAAGATGTACATTACTTTATTTTCGCTATGATGAAATGTTGAAAAAGAGATTATCAATAATTTAAAGATGAAAAATATTAAATAAAATTAAAAAAAAAGCCTTAGAAGAAATTGTACGGCAAATGACCCGTTTCTGAGATAATGTAATTATTCTATTAAAATCTAAAGCAATGAGCACGTTATTATAGCCAGAGCCCGGAAGGGGAAGCATATATTTTGGTTAAAATAGACAGGCAAAGAGGCATTTAAAATACTGAAAAGAGGCAGTAATACAATTAAAATAGGCATTTATTAAAAGTGAAAACAGTGAGTAATATAGCCCATTATTAATGAAAACACGTACTTAAGATGGTTTATAATACCTTTATCACATAATTAAAACCCTTAAGCTTACTTTTCTTGGTTACAACCTACATTATTGTCCTCGCTTTGCCCGCTGAGTCAATGGAATACAGTTGTAGTGAAGGAGTTCATTTAAACCACTTTTAAAATAATACAAAATTCTTACTCAAAAATGCTGTCTTTCAGTCTTCATGCTTTTGATGTTAGCACATAAAAAACGTCTAACCTTAACTGCAACAAGATGTTTTTTCAAGGTATCAACTGTCATAGTCAGCCACTATGTATGAAGAATACATACGAGGACATTTTTCATCATGGTAAAAGAAAGTTCTACTTCCACTGAAGTGATTGGAGCATATTTAAAACAAGTTATTTCTGAAGGACTCGTACAAAATCATATACCAAATTACAATAGCATAAATTCTTAATTCTATGTAAATGAAATTCTACATTCTTACCTGTTACAATCGCCACGGGTAGCCGAGGTCATTAAGGCACGGATTAGTGTTCGGGAGGTCTGGGATTCGAATCCAGCCAGGACCGTTCTCCCTAACTGGTTTTTTTTCCCCAGGTTTTCCTCAGTCTTCAAAACTGACAAATGCCGGGGAGGTACCCCAAACTTAGGCCTGGAACGCTTCCTTCCTTTAAAAAAGAAAAAAAATCCTTTCAAAATATATAATTTCATTTCATATATATAAAGAGCGTCCATAAACAAATCAAATTAATTTCATGTATCACCAGTGTCCACCGCCTGTGGTGCCTCAGTAGTAAAAACGGGCGTTAAACACTACTCAAAAAAAAAAAAATACCAGTTACAACAGAGCATTCACTTTTCAGGACATCATGGAAATGTTGATCAAGACAAAGTAAAGTAGTTTTCAGTAGTCCTGGCGAATGAGCAAAAGATGCAGAAAAGTTTCTGATGAGAGTTCATTTTCTGTTTATGCTTATATAGGGGAATCAGGTTAGTATCTCCCTTACTTCCGTATTGAACACATTGTAAGGACGGTTTATTCCACAGTTCTGCCGCTCTCATTTTTCTCGCTTACAATTGTTGCTTACACTTATGCACATGAGAAGTTACCCCCACCACAAATTTCCTATAATTATCTCGCGCAGACCAATACAAGGTCATTCACCAGGACTATTCAAAATTGCAATATTTAACACATTCTCTCTATTTTCTGGAATTCGTTTGCACGTGGTAACCGTGGGTTCATTTCACTAATGAAAGTTCTGGTATATAAAGTGCTTAAGTGAATGGGTTGAGGAGAAAGTTTGTAACTGCTTGAAAAGAAATAAATATATAACGAGATACTCAATATATATTTTTGTGAGGTGAACATGGCATTAACGTTTTTTATCTTTTTCACTTCGATATATGGCGTGGATTCGCGAGCGAGAGGTCTGGGGTTCGAATCCCGCCAGAACCGTTCTCCCTGATTGAGGTTTTTTTTCCAGGTTTTCCTCATTCCTCATAAATGGTAAATGCCGGAGTTGTACCCTAAACTGAGGCCTTAAAAAAATCCTATCCTAAAATATCATTTCATTTCGTGTATCATCAGTGCCCGTCACCTGTGGTGCCTCAGTAGTAAAAACGAGCGTTAAAAACTATTCAAAAAAAAAAAAAAAAACTTCGATATAGTGAAATTCTTTGTGTGTTTTTAAAACGATTCAAAACAGGCAAAAAAAGGGGGCAGGATAAAAACTGGCCATATTGATCCTAAATGTACTAAAACATGTTAATTTCTATCTGGCTCTTAAAAATCTCCACCCAAATAGAAAAGGCATTTTGCCTAACTTCCGGGCTCTAATTACAGCACGTCCTTTTCTGAGCATGCACAAAAATTAATACCTTTATATCAGAACATTTCACACAGAATTTTTTAATAAATCCACCTGTCTTAGATTTACCTTCGGCACGTTAACAATATCCAGTAATTATACAACTTACTACCTTGTCAGAAGGTGAAAAGAACAGGTAAACTATTTCAAATGCACATAAACTACACATGAGCGTTGAACGTTCCTGGTTGGTCAGATGTATCTGCAAAGCAGATATTACACTTAAAGAAATTCGAAAAAAGCCTGCTATTTTCAATCATTTCAAACGCCATCGGAAAGGGTTTAATTCACATAATTCTTTATCTTTCATTTTCCTATTTTGATAGCCTTAGAAAAGCATAATACAGTTAAATAATCAGGGAAAAGTGTAAAATGAACTTTTTATTTTCAATAACTTCAAATGTCATCGGAAACGTGTTTATTTCTTAAATGGTTTTTTATTTTAGATAACACCTTCTTTTTAATTTTCATAGTTTGATAGCCTTAGAAAAGCACAATACAGTTAAAGAAACTCGAAAAAAGTGTAAAATAAACGTTTTATTTTCAACCATTTCAAACGTCCTCGGAAAGGTGTTTTATTTCCTTAATGATTTCTAATTTCAAATAACTCTTTCTCTTTCATTTTTCTTGTTTGTTAGCCTTAGAAAAGCGTAATACAGATAAAGAAATTCAAAACATTGGTAAGTAAGCCTTTTTGTCTTCATTCATTTTAAACGTCTTCGGATACGTGTTTATTTCCTTAATGATTTATTATTTCAGATAACTCTACTTTCATATTCCTAGTTTGATAGCCTTAGAAAACCATAATACAATTAAAGAAACTCGCAAACATTTTTAAAATAAAACCTTTTTATTTTCAAACAATTCAAACGTCCTCGGAAACATGTTAATTTCCTTAATGATTTTTTTAGTTTAGATAAGTCTTTCTCTTTTATGTTCCTAATTTGATAGCCTTGGAAAAGCATAATACAGTTAAAGAAACTCGAAAAAGTGTAAAATAAACCTTTTATTCTCGATCATTTCAAACGTCCTCGGAAATGTGTTTATTTCCTTAATGATTTTTTTATTTCATTTAACTCTTTGTCTTATATTTTCCTAGTTTGATAGCTATAGAAAAGCATACAACAGTTAAAGAAACTCGAAAAAGTGTAAAATAAACATTTTAGTTTTATTTGTTTCAATCTCGTCGTCAAAGCGTAATTTTTTCTTAAAGTTTTTTTTTAATTCAGATAACTCTCTCTCTTTCATTTTATAGTTTACATCTGTAAAGCAAATTTTCGGGAATTATTGCAAAATAATCTTCTACAGCTGTAAATGCCAATTTATTAAATGGGAGGGGGAAAGAAAGAGTTTCAGCCTTGGAAACAGATGGAAGTCAGAGAGCTAAATCTGGGCAGTGCGGAAGGTGTTCCAACACTTCATACTTCAAATATCTCGTTTTTCCATCGCTCAAACAATTTTGTGATAGGGTTCCTTGTTTTGATGAATGGTGCTTTTTCTTCAGCAAACCGTACATTTTCGTACAGTGTCCATTTAGTTGGTTTAAAAGTTTGAAATAGTACTCTCCTGCTATAGTTCCTCCCTTCTGAAGATAATCAATCAGTAATATTCCTTTATAGTTCCAAAAGACTGGTACCATAACCTTTACTACAGATGGAGCTGACGTTGTACTTTTTATTTATTTAAGGGTTCAGCTTACAGCATAATGCTAATGTCTGAATATAATAACAATTACAAAAGTACAAAGACACACATAAATGCAATAGTCAAATAAACAAGAGTGTCCCTCAAAACATGAAAGAAAGTTTCAGTGAAAATATACAAAAGGAATAAAAGCTAATCTTCAAATGATGCAGTTGGTGATTACAGAAATCTTGAGATAGGCGGGTTTTGATCCTGGTAGAATGAGTGGACCGGTGGTCACTCCTTCAGGAAAGTTTTGAAAGAAGTTCCCGGCCTGGTCAGCGGTTGCTTGTTGGGGACAAACCATGACGCATCAACTACAAACGAACTCTTAATCTGGAAGAACTATTAAGGTTTTATTTTGTCCATTTTGGTGCTGAACGACCAAGACTTCTGTCCAGTGCTTGGACTATTTCAAATCTGGTGTATGAGAGTAGATCCTAAGTTATAAGTCGATGAACAAAATAAATTCTATTGCTTTCTTTAATGGTTGTTCTCTGACAGCATTTAAAAGTAATATAAAATTGTATTTGTAGAAATATATCATTGATCTAATATATATTAATGTAATTAGTGTTCAAATTTAAGTTTTTCAAGAGTACTTGAAATATTGTTTAACTCCTTATTGTATTTAATTAACTAGCTTCGCTTAACTTATTTATATTATTATTGTTCTTATTATTGTTATTATTATTCAAGAAGATAAATATTTAGACCTAAATTTGCTGAATTATATTTTATAAAAATAATAATTACAAATGTATTTGATTAAGTTAATATGTTAAAATTAAGTTGACATGTAATTAATTAGTTTGGCGTATTTAATTAGGCTAAAATTATTTAGCTATATTAGTCTTTAGTTAGGTGAAATGTATTTTATTAAGTTAATATGCGTAAAATTAAGCTGACATGAATTTAGTTAGTATTTGTATTTAACTACATTCATGTATAATTAACTAAATTGACATGTTTTAGTTGGGTTAAATGCAATGACTTACTTTAATATGTGTAAAATTTAATTAACATAATATATTTAATTAGTTTGAGGCATTTATCTACGTTGATAAGTGTGTAAGTAGATTGACGTGTTTCAACTAGGTGAATGCATTTAATTTAATATGTGTAAAATTAAGTAGATACATATTTAATTAGTTTAAGTATTTAACTAGGTTGATGTGTATCTAACAAAATGACATGTTTTCAGTTAGGTGAAATGTATTTAATTAAGTCAACTGGCATGTAAATTACTTTTACACATGTAAATATGTGTAAAATTAATTCAACGTGTATTAAATTAGATATATTTACTTAATTCTATGTTGCATGTATGTAAGTTAACTGGTTTCTTTTTTTTTTTTTAAGTATTTTGCTATGAATAATCACTGTTTTCATTATTCTTCACTGTCACATGGTGTAAGCCCAATCGCAGTTAATAAATACATAGGTACAAAATATTCCCATTGTTGCTATAAGCTCATTTTTTTTTTTCAGTAGTGTTTAACGCCCGTTTTTGCTACAGAGGCATCACAGGCGATGGACACTGATGATACATGAAATGAAATGATATATTGGGAGATCTTGTAAGGAAGGAAACTTTCCAGGACTAAGTTCAAGGTACTTCCCCGGCATTTGCCATTGATGAGGACTGAGCAAAACCTGGGAAAATCCTCAGTCAAGGGGGACGGTCCTGGAGGAAATTGAACCCCAGACCTCCCGCTCACGAGTCCGCGGCTTAACGATCTCGGCCACTCTTGGCGGTGCGATATGTTCATGAAAATGCGTTTTAAATTTGCAGTTGGCAAGTGCGGCACTCATCTTGCGCAAAGCTTTTTAAATACAATTCTCCATATTAAATACAGCGTAAAATTTCTTTGAAATGCCTATAGTTTCGGCAGTTTCACGCAATGTAACTTGCCGGTCGCCTGATGCCATACAATGAATTTTGTTGTTCCACTTGAAGGGCTTACGTCAAATGGATCATCTTCAAGGCTGGTATGTAATGTTTAAATTCAACAGTTCATTAGTTAACAGATGAAAATGAAGGATAACGGTTCTCATAAACTTGTATAAATGCAATATGAATTTCCTTTGAGTTAAATTGTGTTTTACAAGAGCTCAATTCGGTACACTCAGTTTTATCTCAGTTTATTCAATGCTCTCAGCAAGTGTGCTTTCGAAAGTTGAATTAAATAAATATTTGAAACAATGAGTTGATACTGATGCATCAACTTAAAAACAATTATTTTATCAAATTTCATGACTGCTATAGTCGGGTTCAAGAACAGTTCAAAGAACACTCCTACAGCAAAGTCCCATTATTATTATTGTTTTTATTATTACTATTATTATTATTATTATTATTATTATTATTATTATTATTATTATTATTATTATTATTGGCCAATGCTAAAACATCTCTTAAGACTGTGATGAGTGTATAAATTATCACGTTAGTCTAATTTCTCTGGGCCACATTATATATAAATGAATGTATTTACTAACACAAAAATTTAATTTTTTATTACAAGTAAAGAAAATCTACAAAATTAGAACAAAGGTGGAAATGTCAACCTGCAATACATGTACATATCTAAATAATATATTGCTGTATTTGGTTGCTTATCAGTTATCAAAGAAATGTTCATTACAAACGTTCAGCTACAAAATGCCCACTTACTATCGGGTCTGATTCATTTTTCAGATTAAACAGATTAGTGTATTTTTGGAAATGTTTCCTTGCTCGACCCATTTGTGACACTAAATCCATTTCATTCTTTTACTAATAATTAAGATATTGGCATTAGATTTTTAGAGCAGTAGCAGAAACAGCATGGGTATAGAAAGAAATAGCTATGAGGTTAGATATGTGCAGAATCTTTCAGGATGAACAACCTATATATATAAGCATAAATAGATATCATGAACTTCATCATTTAAAAAGAAACACATACATGTTTAACACACAGAAAGGTACAATAAATATTTCAGGCTGATTGTCCGTTTTCACGAAAACATACACGTCGAGTAAAAGAGCCTTAGGCCTAAACTTTGCAAGACGATGATGTTAATTACATATATTATCAAAAAAGATTACATATATTTTACTTTTGACGCTGCTGAAAAAGCTTCAAATTGAATGGATAATGCCACAGATTGTTTGAAGTGCTGTTACCTGTTTGTTAAATTTTAAATTTTATGACATCCTCCAATAATTTTAGAATATTCAAGTATCAGAACAATTTAAAGGCAATGCATACATATTTTACACAATAAATACACGGTTTTATCGTGTTATCAGCTTACATTATATATTTTTATATTTTTTGTATAAATTTCTAGGTAATAATGAATAGTTTAAGCATTAAATAGCCACACAAATCTCCTTCAAAATAGTTTGTCTGTCGTCTGTCACATGCTCCTATTGTAAACAAGGAAAAGAACCCTCTTTATTTCTATCACCAACTACAAGCCAGTGGAAATTTTAAACAGTGATTTCAACTTCGCTCAGAGTATGTTTGTAGTGTAACTGTCGGTATCTGTTTCACAGGCGTATCTGAACAGCTCCGCTTCGCGGCAGTCGAATGTGCAACTGCAGGCAGAAACTAACCGTTGCCACGGGAGCCAAAAAGGGCAGTGACTAAGCAAGGATACATACGTAGCAGCAGGCAATTGTCTTTTTTATTTCCGAGTGCTTAAATCAACTGATTTGTTGAAATGTGGGGAGTTTCTTCAACCATATAAATGTTGCTTTTACGCTCATTCGATGAGTATACACTTATTAATATGCTGTCTACTGTGTCGACAAATTTCACTCGCTTTAGAGAGGTACAGTTTCTTTTCCTCGTAGATCACAGACATCTTTGCTACTCACAGTCATTCTTGCTTATTAATTACACATATTAGTTTAGCTGCTGATTTACCTGTCTGTTTAGTTTTCCCGATATTCTGGTGCTGATGTGGCCATTATTGCTTTCCTTTACTGCAACAGTTCCCATGATGATGTCAGCAGTTGTACGTGCCCTACAGTAAAAGGTTGTTACCGAATTCAGCAAGCTGCGAACCTCAAATTTAAAAAATATATGCAAATTCTCTTGATGGATGCTAGGAAAAAATAACTATTACAGATTTCGTAACATTTAATATAAAACATTTCTCCTGGTAATTTAATAATTACATCAACTAACTTTTTCATAAATCATACTGTCCTTTTACTTTAAAAATAAAAGCTAGGAAAAGTTTCAGTTATTTTGATTACTTAGCACTCAGTATATAAATTCGCTACAATGCAAAAGTTAACACTCAAATACAAACTCACACTTTCCTGATAATCAATATTGACACAAGTGATGCATATCATTACTTTGCAGATGAGGCATAAACATACAGTTTTCTTAATAAGCTTTTCTGGTAGGTTTGACGTCATTTGGGCATTTTCATAACACAAAATTTAAAAGATCTGATCAGTCAAAACACAATGAATTTGTTAAGACGAAAATGAATAACTAAATAATTGAAACGTATTGCAACAGCATTTCCGTAGCCTGAAAAACCAAAAAGGTATATTCGTTTGAGCTTACTTACTGTGGCGAATTGAGTAAATGCTTACTGTAAACATTTAATAAAATTACGGTTACTGTTCCCTTCGGAGTGTTAAACTCCGACTATATATATATATATATATATATATATATATATATATATATATACACTAATTCGTGATAATTGTTATACTGTAATTTGTTCGTACTAATGACTGAAGTATGCACATCTTATTTATAATATTCAAGGTACATATTGTTTATAGCATCTTGATGTGCTTTGGACCCCGCTGCTCGCCTTGCTTCCCGCTATCATAGTTTTCTCGTCAATAACTACAGTAGCGACTTCACGATCAGCGGCGAAGTTGGCTGAAACTGTTAATGCAGAAAGATTTTATCCTGGGATTAACCTTCCCTAATGATCCTTGTCGATTTCAGTATGTATGGGCTAAAGAGTAGAGAACAACTCTATTTTTTTAATTTTATTTATTTATTTATTTTGTTTTCCAACATCATAGTGGAAAGTTAAAGTTAAGCATAAGTATGACATGAAATTAAAAAGTTAATAAATACGTTATTACCTAAAAGGTGAAGATGACATTTCCTTTCTTGAAATTCTGTTTTAGCTTAACGTTTTAGGAAAAATAAAATCTTGCATATAATCGCAGTTCCAAGTGCCAGACCTGCTTAACCTGGAATAAATGAAACCAATCCATTTTATCATTGGAAATATTTTTCAAAATTGTTCCATTAAAGGCAACGTAAAATTTGAAATAATACGGAAAACTTCATTAATACATTTTTGAGCGAGATTTAGGTACTACCTACATCAGACCTCTTAGGGTGATGTTTACTTCGCGGGACCACTTTACTAGCAGTTGGCTGCGGTTGACCGAACTCTGCAGTTTTCGTTTCGTTCGCACGTTTGAAAGCCGACCATGGAGTCGAAGGGGAGGTCAGCATGACTTTAGCTCTAGAAATGTACGGACGTGTACATGCATGTTGTGTGACAGTGTATTAAGAATTCATTAGGCGGCGTAATACACTGTATCAATTATGTGAATATGGCTGAATTCAGATTTACGGTTGGTACGTGCATGCAGAACCCATTCTGAGTACGGAGAATGTTTTAAGATATTCCCTGATATTGAACTTCCAAGTCCAAGTCGAAGTCGATTCACAGGTTGATAAATTTCGTGAAACGGGAAGTATTCTTCGTGAAAAGCGTACAAAGCCTCATACAGTACTAACAAAAGAAAAATTAGATAACATTGAACGTGCTCTGGAAAGTTCCCTTAAAAACAAATTCGAAGGCTTTCTCGGCATACGAAAATGTCCTACTCCTCTGTTCGTGCGTCTACAAAGCTATTGAAGTTATAGCCCTATGAAATTATTCTAGTGCAAGAACTTAAACCGGGTAACCCTGCATCCTGAAGTACATTTTGTGAATGGATTTTGAATGTGTGCTTGACGGAGAAATTTACTATATTTTCTTTATGGGCGAATATTGGTTCTACTTAAGTGAGCATTTTAACTCTCAAAAACACCGATATTGGAGTTCAGTAAAACCTAATCTGCTTCACGAGGAACCCCTGTATGGTCAAAAGTTAGGAGTTTAGTACGCCATTAGAGGCGAGAGAATAATGAATCCTATTTTTTGTAAAGAAACAATTAATACTGATAGGTATTTGGAGAATATTTAGCAACTATTTTCTGTTAATTAAATGTAGGTTCGCAACTTACCAACAGGAATCTTGCAACGGAACGTACAGCCCATGTTTCCTTTCATGCAGTGCTTGAAATATTGCACGATAGAGTCATCGCTAACAACATATGGCCCCCTGGATCCCCTGATTTAACACCCTTATTTTTATCTCTGGAGAGCATTAAAGGAAAAGTGTACAAACAGATCCGCCACATCAGATGAACTGGAAAATAACGTTAGGGAAAAAATTTCTTCCATTTCTCAGAGGGAACTGCAGAAGGTAATGGTTAATTTCATAAGCCGATGACAGAAATATATGGAAAATGAAGGGAAAGAGTTTCAGCATCATCTTGTTGATAATGGCCAGTAGTAGTAGCTTTAAAGTAAGTGTTAGTGATAACTTACGCGACACTCTTTCTGGCTCCAGTTCACCGCGGTCCCAACTTACGCATGGAGCTGTCCCGCGAAGGAAAAATCACGCATTTGAAGAGATGCGATGTCGATTATGATCTATTGCAATTTCCGATTAATTCCCGCAAGTACAGCCTAGTACATATCCTAGGTATTTTACCTATTTGATAAACGGATATGCATATAAGTTAACTTAAGGCTCTACTCGTTTTCTGCTCATTTACACTTTAACAAATTTCATTGTTCCAGAGATTTTAAGAATGTTCTTTGCCTTTGGTCTCCATATATTTCCGTCATATTTTACATTCTAAAGACTTAATCAGAGATAGTATGTGTAATAAGAGAAAACACCAAAGTGAAGATATTTCAGGTGGGTCCTCTTCACCGCAGTTGGGGCGTTTTATCTGGAAACAAGTTAGAGACATCTCTATGTTCGCGCAGTTACAGTTCGTGGGTCCGGGCTGCCCAGTTTCTCCCTCACCTCATACTATCTTCCAACACAAACGGCCAGCCGTGAGCAAGTATCCTGCTACGCTCCAATCAATCCAATCTATTCCCAGAATTTCAGAGTAATGAATCACAATAAAGACCTGCATATTCTGCAACCGTCACTTTTGCTTATTACTGTTGCTAAATGCAAAGATTTTCAGATTCTCGAGAAAATGTGTGATTCTAAAGGTCAAATGTTCTTTACAAATCTACGAAATAAGTAACTGAATAACTGGTTTTTTCAATTGAGAAAATCAAAATTAACTGATCATAACATTCATTTATGCAACTTTTTACATCCTTACAAAATTTTGAAACGTATCTTTACATTTGAAACGTAAAATTACTTTAAATTTCCAAAAGGTATACAAAAAAAGAGAAAATAATTCAAACATTATGCTAGCTTACAGTAATTCCATGCTATTTTTTATATTTGAAATCCCTCTTTTCATCTGGCGCTTATATTTATGTTTAACTAGCTTAAAGTAATTCAGTTTTGAAATTAAATATGCCAATATTTCAAAATAATTTCCTGAGCATGCGGCACGTCAAACATTTTTTTTTTTTTAATATATAATGTCTCGCTAACTACCAAAGGCTTTCGAGGCGGTGATGGCATGGATGAAATTATAAAGCAAATGAGCCCGGAATATTTAGCGTCTAATTTTACTGATATTCGCCTTCTCATGATAAGGAAACTTCAAGATGAACCATACCCCTCGTAACCATCAGGTTCACGAACAATATAATCAAGTACTACGCTTAGTGAATGAGCAATGAGCGCTATGCTCTTATTTAATAACATTCGACAACAATATGGGATGGGACCTACAACAACGCACACAGGGAAGGATATAGGCGATTCTTATATATGGATCTTTGTAGATGAAACTTTAGGTTCTAAAAATAGATCATAGCAAGTATGATAGTAGGGAAAATTGATCCTGAAGAACCTTCGATTCCGCACCTTGTAAGTGTTAAGGAACTTCCGAAAGTGAATAGCTAAGCGATTGCTTATTTTGTAAGCAAAGCCTAACAGTCGTTTTATCAGGCAATAAAGATGATTCTAAAGTTCTGTTGCTTTGTAATGATACTGCCTCATACATAGTTACTGCAGCTCCAGTTCTTAAAATGTTATATCCTAACATCATTCATGTAATCTGTTTAACTCACGCCCCTCACAAAGTTTTGAAACAATCTGGAACGAATTCCCTCTTGTCAATTCAATAATTTCCAATATGAAAAAAATTTTCTGCAAAGTTCCATCCAGAATTTTAGTGCTCAGAGAGAATTTTTTTTTTTATTTATTTGGTTTGTTTACGGACGCTCTTTAACATCTCAGGTCATCAGCGTCTCATTCTATTCAAGGTGCGAAACGGCCGACAAATTTTGCTCAGAGGTCTCTTTTATCAAGCTTGAGGTTCTTTTTCGTGCCGTAAATGTACGACACGGGACCTACGGCTTTACTTCCCTTCCGAAGGAAGCCATACTTAGGATTTTACGCCCGAAAAAATCCATCGGTCCTGACCGGGTTCGAGCCCGCGATCTTTGGTTTAGGAGGCATGTATAGTAACCACTACACCACCAGGATCTTAGAGAGAAATGCCCAGATATTCCACTCCCACTGCAGCCTGTTATAACACCATGGGGAATGGATTCAGTCAATGGTGTGTTATTCCAAATACTTTAAAGAAGTGGTCACAGTTATTGAAAAATTATCTGAATCCGATACTGCAGCGTGTGTAAAAGCAGCGAAAGAGAGTCTGAATGACCCGTCATTGAAAAAAGAGATTACCTACATAACTTCAATTGTTTCATTCATACCTGGAAGTATTGAACACTTTGAACGTTTTGTAGTCAAATAGCAATAGTGAAGAATGCCCAGGAGAAAATAGCATTGTGCTTTGGGGGAAGCTGGGAATAAATTTAAAAGTAAGTGAGACAATTTACTAAATAAGAATGTAGGATTTTCACTGTTGGAAAAAGTGTTAAGATGTAAATGTTCCAGTATATATTGATGTTTCCACTATAGCTGCTTTTGAATTTGTTCCTCTGACATCTGTTGAAGTAAAAAGAAGATTTTCTGCTTCCAATAAGGTTCTGACTGATAATAGGCAGGATTAACAGTGGATAATTTATAAAAAATTCTTGTGTCGTACGGTGCATATAATTATGAAAGAGAATGAGTATGGAAGAGAATTTCAAAATCCTCCAAAATATATTTGATACTTTCAATATATTCAATTTATGCAGCTATGTTTGCATAATATAGTTGTCTACCTCCATTTGTATTTTAATTTATAATTTGTTAATTTTAATGAAATATATAGGTTGGAAGTCTTAGTTATATGTGCCTAAACTGCCTAGTTTTACTGAAATAATGCCTAATTTATTAAATTTAAAATTCATTTTAGGCATCTAAAACTGCAATTTTAGTGCCTAAAACTCCGGTATCTAGTTATTATAAATACGTATTAGTTTGTCGCGTTCGTAAGGAATATATTCGGAAGTTCCCTGTGCAATTGCTTCCTTCCAGATCTGCTGTTCACGATTCTTGTGAAAACATTTTAACTACTAGTTTAGCGCAAAGCAAACAAATGCGAAAATGTACAATTTTAATAGAAGACCGGTTAGAAGAAAATAGCGAAAATCTAGAATGTTCGCCAACAAAATCACTAGGGAAATTAGAACAAGTGAGGGTTTCAATGTCTTCTACATATACAGCAACAAAACTGTTAAAAGTCAAATCTTACATGTCTATAGTGTCCATTGTATACGACAAGATGATCCCGCTGCACGTGTGCGTTATTGTTAGCGGTTTCTTTCATCATTGACTAATCGACCCACAGCTTGTGTTCTTTTCAAATTAGGTGTGGTTCTACCATAATGACTGTGAGAACACTCGCTACTGGTGCTCTGAAAATTCAAACCACCTCTATTTATGATAAGAAAATTGGATTTTGGTATGCAAGAAGCATTATCTGTCCGATTTTTTATGAGCAGACAATAATGAATAGATGTACCGAAATTACATTCTGATCCAATTTTTTAATTCTCTCTCTCTCTCTGTCTCTTTCTTTTTCTCTTTCTTTGAATGAAGAAGAGAAATCATATGAGAGGTTTCAACAAGGTCCTGCCACTGGGCATACAGCAAAGTAGTTAATGGATAAATTTAGGGAAGTGTTTGAAGATGGAGGCCAGTAGACAAAAAGTTGTAGTAATCATGGGTGTTAAATTGTGTAGGTTTACGATATTTAGCAACCGCTGATGACAGCAAAATATAACAGAATGGATAAATCTAGATTGAATATATTTCCTGGATGCGTAATGAATGATTAACGAAGCAGGTTTTAAAATATATATATATATGACCGAAAGGAAGACAGAGACCTAGGTGCTGCTGGAAGATTTCTTCTGAAGCGAAACAGGTCAATTTGGTCTATGCTGAATTATAAAAATCTATAAATAGCTTTCAATTTTCATGAAACAAATATTATTATTTTTTCCCCTTTTCTCCTGAAGGAACAAAATAGGCAGTTGCCCTAACTTCTGATGTCTGATAATAACATATACATTCAAAAATACTTTGCTCTAAAGCTAGCTGTTTTGCTATCCTCTCGAACAAGGAAGTTCAAGGCAGGCAATGCTTGCATAAGTGGGAAGTGGAAACCGGCCTTGGCCCAGACGCAAAATCCTATGCTAGCAGTGAAGACATATTTTAGAAGCCCAGTAGAAACAGATGTTTTCCCAAGAGAATATATTTCAAATTAATTCTTAAATAAATAGTAACTAAATACGGAGACATTGCGGTCATAGGCTCACCAACGTCGACAGTATAATTAACTCGATCAAAGCCGGTTAAAACTATTTTGTAAAGGATTAATTTATAAATATTTTAATTCAAATTTAATGAATATTGTATTATTTTTGTGTGCAGCAAGCATTATAAGTATACTGGTATTGCGGAAGAAAAAAAAAAACACAATGGTCTTAGTGTCACTAATTTAAATTAAAAATCTAATGTAATAATAGAATCTATCAAAGTACAGCCAGCTGTATTTCTGAAAGGTCTCATTTCAGCTTAATTTACGATTTCTTTTATCGCTTTGATTTAAGACCTACTTTTCAGATTCTTAACTCAAACTTGGTACCGCCATTGTTATATAAAAATTTAAAAGCGTGTATTTCCTAATTTTATTCTTTACTGTTCGTTTAGAGCACCACATATGTTCTGAAATTTAGAAAATTATAGCCTTAGCATAATCATAAAACACATTAATATAAAATAAAAGTATTACGTATACTATGAAACTTTGAAATGATTAAAATCCACAATATCCGTTGTTAAGATTTCCATCAAAGGCATTTATATACTTATTCTGAAGATTCTGTACTTTTTTAAATAATTATTTTTGTTACAAAGTTTACATTTAAATATAAAAACGGAGTCTCAATAGTTAAAATTTGGGCGTTGCAAATTTAGAGAATTTTTAACTGAAGTTTCTATTTAAACACACATTTTCGCAAAATAAAAGTTTTAAGTATATTTGACATAGAACAAACACTGAAAATCAGATTTTTGACCTCAATATGGAAAGTTTCTATGCAATTTTCATGTAATTATTTTAAAATTTTGAGTAGATTTGGAAAATACATTTTTGTGAAAATTAGTGACAAACTACTGTTTGAGGTAATGACTTTTAAAGCCCTAATATACAATTTTCAGTTTTGTTTTCGATTGCACCTTTATTTTTTATTAATCCCTTTTAATAATGGAATGGAATTTTTAATAATGTTCCCTTATTAGCCATTTGTGTTTCAGAATAGAATTTTTATCATGTGTATATTAATAATTTGAAAAAATGAAGTAAACGAAGTTCGCAATTATAATAATGAAATGGATGAATATGCCAATCCTTGCACGGTTGCTTAATATTTACTTCCAACCTTCATAAACTTTCTCAAATGTTTACATAAAAGAAAACGTTTGCAGTTAAAATTGCATTTCTTTGCGGTCATCAGCGCAGTGTAAACCCGAACTCATTTTAATTTGATTAGTCTTTCTAGGGCTAACGTTCGAATTTTGTTATAAATGTTTAATATAGATTCTAGAAGACCACAAGGGTAGATCTTGAGGATCACTTCTGGTTCGGTGACCATAGTTCGAGGAGCGCCACTATAAGTAATTCCTTTGTATATACGCTAACCCAATTTAACAATGTTACGTGTACCAGAAAATCTTTACTGGAAACAGATTTAGTTAAAACACGACATTCATGTATTTTTCGGTGACTTTTTGGAAGTGTCAAACATGTTACGAATAAGTTAGGTTTGTAAAATATCAAAAATGTTGAAATAATCCGAGATGCAACTATCAGATATAAATGTAGAATAACGGATAATTGAAGTGTGGGCAGTTTAAAAGTATTTGTAAATAATTCTAAAGTAGTTTAAGAAACCCGATTAAATTAAAGTATTCCTAATCCAGGAGTACAAACAAATAAACTGGAGAATGCGGAAGTATGAATTTTGCATTTATTTCTTCTACACTTAACTGAACACGCTGTTTTGTAGTATTCTTCCATATACTTCTTTACCTTCATCTAAGTATGGTAGTCCGGGAGAACATTCTCTATCCTGCCGTAACAATAAATATACGTGTATGCAACGCTATGGGTGCGCTTTGTATATAACTTACAAAACACCTCAAATACAAGCATTACCTTTTATAGGATAATTGCGTTAAGACACACACCCCGTCAGCATTATTTTTTAGAAATTGACCATAATCCCTTAAGTGTGGTGCCTGAAGAAGTTCCTCCTGCAGGCTGGTGCTGACATTACGGAACTAGAGGGAACTAGCAATAAAGATCCCTTCTGAACAAGTGCAAAATGATCAAGTTAAGTAGAGGAGTTGGAGATAAAGAGTACGGCAATTGCATTTCTGCTGTTACTTCGATTTCTTTTCAGTGCAAAGTCTATGTAAATTAAGCTATTCAATCATTTGAGTAAATGTTCGTAAATTCACATAACGCACTACGAGAATTCCTTAGTAGTGCACGTTGTGTACTAACACGGCACTATTGGTGTGTACACTGCAAACTTGGGAGGGTATTGCAATACTTTCGATAATTATCTGACGGATGCCACAAGCCCAACAGGGAGATTTTGGATGACTTGAAGATGGAAACACCTTTATCTCTACTTTCCCTCCCATAGGTTCAGATCAGGCGGAAATAATTATTTTTCTTATTTTGAGCAATTCGTTCACTGTAGTACATCTTTTCGTTTTACCTATTTCAAATATTTGGAATGAAAAAGTATGTAAAAATGACGTGAGTTTTCTCTTTTATGATCTTCTGCTTGATTCGCCCAGTCCTAGAAAGGGATGAAACTCAAATACGCTATGCTGATCTTTCCTTACCATTGTCATTTAGTACACGTAGCACTGATTGACACTCGCCACTCAAGCACATATAGTACTATAGGCGCACGGAGAGAACTACACTGTGCGTAGTACTAAAAAAATAGTTCGCAAACAAAGCTTTTCCTTTCCTGCTTCCGTCCGAGTGCTTCCCCGACAATCTCTTCGCGTACCTATAGTAGTGGCTGTCTATTTCCTGTTTATTCTTGGGTTTTGTACGCTGTGGTGGAGTCGTGCGTCATTCTTAATATTATACAGGAAATGTTGTAACGCGATGAACAGTAATACAATTGATGCTCCTCCGAAGATGCAACAGATGTGTATAAAATAAACTTTTCATGTTATTTTTGTGCGCTGATTTTGATAAAAACGATGGTAAAATTACTCACTCCTTATGCAATTAAATGCAATTAATGCAATTAATGAACTTAATCCTTAATAGTAAACATATATTTTTTAAATTATAACTTCTCTTTAGTGCAACAACTTTTACGTTCTTTCTACACGCGTTTCTAAAATTGGGAATGATCAAACCCCCAAATAATGTAAAACAACAGTTTGCCCTAATTGAAATGTGTTATAATATTTCATGGAAATTCTAAACTTCACCATCAGGTATGAAGAAACTGAAGAACTGTTACTGGAGAGTGAAGGTAATGGTCAAATGAAAAAGTTCCAGTCCTTTAGAAGAGAACACCCCTCTACATGGTCCACCAGGTAAGCAAAGAGTGGAAGACAGACACATGTCCGCTGCGATAAAAGTTTAATTTCATAATGTTTTCCAGGTGATCCAGGGCCTATGGGAGAGAAAACAGGCACATATATTTTCATTTCCAACACTTGTTCACTACGAAAGTTCCCCGTTTTCGGTCCGTGACATCCTCCTGACAACGTCTTCTGTGAGATTTAGTTCAGAGTTGTTTCTAGCTGCAGTTCTAAGATTCAGGTTTAAAATAAGCTGGTTTGATAAACCTGTAGAATTACCTCACAGAAGTTCAAAACACCTTATTGCAACACTTTACAGTACTGTCACAAGAATCAGCGCAAGGTAGTTGCATCAGATGCAGGAATCTGTGCACAGTAACGTAAAAGTGAACGGCGCCAGAAAATAAATTATGCTTTGGGAAATCCTTCAAAAGTCAGCTGACAGAGGTCTATTGCACTTGTGAAGGGGGAGAGAGAAATCAATGAATAGAAACTAATTCAGTCACAACTAAAAGAGAATACTGTGCACTTTATGCGCATAAAGAATTAACGTAACTCTTTATTTTCCGCAACACATGCATACTTATAGAGCAAATTTATGTATATTTTAATTTGTTTCAAATCTATCAAACCATGATAGAAAATAAATCCTGTTACTGGATATGTGCAAATATTTTGTTGTTGATTTGTTTTATTTACGGACACTCCTTTAACATCTCAGGTCATCAGCGTCCCATTCAATTCAGGGCGTGAAACGGTCGGTAAATTTTGCTCTGAAGCCTCTTCTTTTAGGTTTGAGGTTCTTTTACGAGCCGTAATTCTACAACACGGGACCCACGGCTTTACTTCCCTTCCGAAGGAAGCCATACTGAGGATTTTTACGCCCGAAAAAATCCACGAACCCTGGCCGGGATTGAACCCGCGATCTAGGGTCTACGAGGTGATTACCACAAGGACCGACATATGCAAATATTTACCTTTTGCATATTAATAGAAGTATTGTGTATATACACCAATACGGACTATGCTTCTTTTGCTGTAAAGTCAATTTGTCCGATAATTATCTTTATGCTGCCACTACTGGGCAAACTGTGCTACAGAAGCGTATCCCCCAAGCCTTATTACGAGGGCTGTTCAATAAAGAATGATATAGTTTTTTGACAATATACCTTTACTTATTCTTATAATTATGATAATATGCAATCTCCGTTGCAACTATCTCAGCTTTCCTGCCAGTCTTCAAAGACATGCTGTAAACCATTACAAGTAAACCATTGACAGAATCGCCTCCGCAACCTTCACCACTGCTTCTGATGATGGAAAATGCCTCCCTAGAAGGTGTTTCTTCAATTTAAATAAAAGGAACATTAACACGAGGTTAATTCTGGACAATAGGGAGGATGAGTGGCACACTTCACATTGACTTTTATGAGATTTTCAGAAAAAACTTGCGATATGCTATTTGCATTATCGTGGTGCAGCATCCAGCTTGTTGCATGGAAATGTAGCATTGTGCGTGATATGACCTCTCTGTGGTACTGCTCACTTATGAAAGGTAAACTATTACTTGAATACCGAAAAAAGAGATGACTAAACTTTCGCAGCAGAAGCAACAACTTCTGCATTTTTATGTTGATGATGGAATTTTCCCACATAGAGATTTGCTGTATCCTCTCAAGATCTAAATAATGTAATAAAGCTTCACAAAAGTAATTATCTTTGAAAAGGAACTCCGCATCTTCCTATAATATATTGCCTACAAACCTGCAAGCGAACGTCTTTTTGTTAGTAAATCAGAAATCTTGGAACCCACCGTGCACAAACACGTCTCATGTGCAACTTTTTAGTTACCAACGTGTGGGTGGCGCCCAGTGAGCTTTTAGAACTTCTGAAATTATTTTTAATGTTATTTGACGATCATTTCTCACGATGGTAGAGCGGTGTTAATATTTTCTTTGGCACAAACTGGAGTGCCGAGTTCATCTTCCTTATTGATTGCCTTCCCTCTTTAAAAATTTTGAGCCATCTTCGAGGTGTGCTATAAGGAAAAATAAACTCTCCATAGGCCTCCTTTAACATTACTTAGGCCTCAGATGAAGGTTTTTCAAGACGAGAGCAGAATTTAAATGTAGCACATTGTTCGTCGCTTGTTAACTCCATTTTATTGTAGGAGGAAATGAACGTGTCTCAACTTGCACACCTATCACAGCCGGGAACCGGAAGTGATAACAAAACGAGCAGCACATGTACATTATGTGTTAAGCTAACAAAATATTTTAACGTTAAATCGCACGAGAAATTATGCTTTTAAAAATTATGATCATACTTTATTGGACAGCACTTTTATGTAAATATATAATTAATGGGTTATTATTATTTATATTATTATTATTATTATTATTATTATTATTTAAGAACTCTCTTTAAAATCTATCTGAATTAGCGTCCTATTCAATGTAGCACCTAAATGACACAAATTTTGCTTAGAAGCGTCTTCTTTCATGCTACAGTAATGAACAATGTATCAGTCAGCACTTTTACAAATCGAAAATAAAATAACGTAATTGCGCAGTGTCCTAAACCATTCCTAAGTATTTGGAACATATTCAAACATTTGGCACTTATGCACTCATTTTAAATTTCCGTTATATACATGTAAAAATTGTCATTTTATTTTCATAACAATATAGCCAGTTACATCGCCATGATTGCACGGTTATGCATACCGTAGTGTCCTTTCCAAACATATTCACTGATTCAACTTTTGTCTCTGTTTGTGATATATATATTGAATTTTTCAGGTTTAAATTCACTTAATAACCCATTTTACTTATAGGTTAATAATCTGCCTAGTACACGTTTTTTTGTAATATGCACCTGTTTAGACTGAGTGTACATGGTTCTCTTAAGTCAGGATGCTCTGTTCATTCTAAGAATGAATATTTTTTTTAATATATATGCAATCTTTGCTAAATGTTTTTGGTTGCAACTGTACTTTAAATGTATTTAACTGTAATTGTAGAAAGATAATATTATACATACCAACATGAAAGAATATAAAGAAAATTGCGATTTACTGGCTTATGTGCTTATAGGCACTTAATTTAAAAGCGAGATTTTTGTTTACTGTTAATTCAATACATTTTTATGAATGATTCACTGTACACGAGAGATGTAACACTAATACTTTCACAAGTGTAAACTGTACATATTCCATACACAGGATGAAAAAAATATTAATCCGACAAACTAATAACTTGCAGCGACATCAAATATTTTTTTAAAGTTCCCATTTTATTGTACGTCTTGACAGAGTACAGTACGCATTCATATGGATCGATACACCTGAAGTGAGCTAATGGATCTGGTTTTCCCGCACTTAAATAAACGATTTCCAATGAAATGGAATGAAAGACATGGTCCTGTACGATGCTTCTACCTTCTGTTTAATTTAATTTTGAAAAAAAAATAATTGATATCACTTTTGATCTAAATGACATCTTTACGAGACCCTAGTTGACTAGTCTACTAGTTTACTAATTATTAGCCGTAATTCCACTAGTTATAATAAAACCTGTTTCGTGAACAGTTATTACACAATGATAGCTTAAAACTTTGTCATTGGTCACTTGGCAAAATTACTAGTGTAGCGACTGTATCCGAGCGTCGAGAAATCTCTTTCGGGGACATTTATTACTCCGTGGATTGTTTGTTGATGTGATTTTACTTTCGCTGCATATCTTTTAAATCGTATATTCAAGCCAAGTAACAGCATAAGTCTACCGCATCGAAAAGAATCTCTAGTATTCAAAACAAAGTCACGGTGCTGCATTTAATTAATGAGCATAAAGAAGTACTATTTGGGCAATTCTTAGACAAATGTATGAAGAAAGACAAAGCGCAAATGTAGAAAATAATAACGCAAACTGTGAAAGAAAGCGTTGTCGTTCATTACATATGTGAGGGACACATTTTGGCCAAATATCAAGAAAACTACAATGGTAAGTGCTTTTATTTTTCATTCATATCATCTACAAATAATGAAGTAGCTCAGTTCGATGATATTTATTTCCACATGAAAATAAATCATTTATGAAGTACGGAATGGGTGTTGGCTTTGAGACCACATGTTGCACAAAAAATCCTTAATGAGTTTTATAATTAAAATACATCGAACTTAATTGATAGAATCAATATATATATATATATATATATATATATATATATATATATATAGTATGTAAATTCATCATTCGAGGTTCACGGGTAGAATTCCACTGGTTAACAATGTGCAATATTACTAGATCAAATGTTTCGTGAAGCAGAACACTGCTAAAACAAAATCACACGCTGATAGTTTACGTTCTAAGTTCTACAAACACACACCTTTAAAATAAACAAGTAATACTAGAATGGAAACTAGGTTTACTAGATCACAAGTTTCGTAAAATGGAGCACTGCAGGATGGATGCAGCAGTCATCCGTTAAGAAAGTTTGTATTTCACGGCCCTTTTAATTAAACTGCCTGGAAAATCTAAGGTTTGAGTATAACAACGAATAAGTATCTTTGTTTGGTAGCGAGAGAGCCAAGTGTTAGTTTTAAACATGGAAAGTGATAAACCAGTAATATATTCAATTCAAATAGTTGTGTTTTCTAATAAGGGATTGTGATTCCTTCCTTCGTAATTTTGTGCATCAAGGCTCTAATGTATGTAATGGGCTTAGATTTTATGACTGGTTTAAATTTTGTTGATTTTCTACTTCAGAGGAAGAAAGCTTGAAATGTTTATTCTCCAAGAGAAATTTTTCTAAAGAGCATGATATGGTTCTTGACTTTGGTCCTCGTTTACGTTCGCTACATTATCAAAGGAAAGTTGAGTGCCTTTTTAGCGAAAGTGGATAATTGTTGTCTTTTCAGCTGTAGTTGAGTACGTACCGAACGGCTGTTATGGAAGTAGTCTTTGAGCATTTTGCAGCTTAACGTACTTAGAATTTTGTCGATTCAAATTTGTGTATGCACACACAGCAGATGCGAGTAACTGCAAAGTGCAGGAACACAGGGCAAAAGGACTGATAGGTATGACCTTAGTGTAATTAATTTAAGAGCACAATCTGTTTATTTTATTTTGAAGGATATTGCTTACTAATTATTTCTTTCTTAATAGTGTTGACCATGATAGTGACTTCAAAGCGATGTCAGAGTGGCGTCATCGGTGGTGGATTTCAGTTAAATACAAGCTCGGTCCGGCACTTTAACAGAAAGATATTCCTTATTTACTAAAAGTATATTTGCCACAAACTGACCGGATACTTAACATTCATATGCGAGAATCATTTTATGCTAAAGCTATTTTTTTATCTTTACTAAATGCATTTTACCTAAGGTTCCTTGAACGTATAGGTATCAGAAATGTATATGTTCGCCAACTGCTTGTAGAATCTTTGATCTCTATTTTGTGTTTAATAAGGGAGCTTCTAAAACACATGGCTCAAAATTCATTACATTTCCTGTAACATATGAATACTAAATTATAAAAATCTGGTGCAATACCACTGGTCCTACTAAAAGAAAAAATGAGCATCTATAGCTGTCATCATTCAAAACATATTATCCTAGTCTTGCAGTCACGCTGAAACTATCCTGGGACTTCATACTACGAGAAACATTGTGGAAAATTCAGAATAATGAAGCAGTTTACTAAAACGACCAAGAAATATCTTGAAACACACACTCTAATATTAATTATTACATGCTGTTAATTCACAAGGCATTTAATTACTTCTCGTGCAATGAAGGGTGAATAAATTTTCGTTTTCTAAAAGCTGGTATTGCATACCATTTTTCAATATACAAAATGATTTTGCTTCAGGCCCAAACTAGCGTCTTTAAACATTTTTTACTTAGATAATGATTTGAAAGGGAATATACTCACTTTCAACGATGCAAAATAGGATGGAAACCCCTGTGATACAATGGAATCGTCCAGTGACCTTCATTTATCAAATTTCCGCATCACCGCATCTCGGCAGTTTGGCACTACTATTGCGTGACTAACTTTATACACCATTTCACCACAGAGTGTTCTTCATTCGTAATTAGGGTAAAGAGTTCATTTAAAATGTGTTTACCATCAAATTATTGCAACCAGAATTTGGTTAACAAGTTAGAGACAAAAGGAAGGCCCCTTAGTCAACAATTAGGATCCAAAATTTGCCTAAAAAATAATAAACTATGTAAAGGAGCGAAAACTGCAGTCACTGTCAAAATCAATATGAAGACTTTCCCGAGAGACTAATTCCCACGTGTCAAGAGAGAGACAAGCGAAACTATACTCCTCGGAATATCATGTGTTCAAGATTTCAATATGGTGCGCCATGAAATAAGTGTTTGATTTTTTTCATGGTTTAGATGTTATGTTATTTTTTACAATTTTTATATCACTTGGTTCACAAATGAGTGAAATGAGTGCTTAGTTTCATCTCAGCAAATAAGTAAACTTTTAAAACACGCGTAAATGGGCACCAGAGTAATGTGGAGTGCCTGGTAGACGAATTGTAGGCCCCATTATTATTATTATTATTATTATTATTATTATTATTATTATTATTATTATTATTATTATTATTATTATTATTATTATTATTTTAACATAGTTACCTCAGAGTCTACCTGTAAATATTCAATGAATTTTTCAATTTTTTAGCGCATTACGAACTGATGAATATTACCAACAAAGCGGTGCAACATGTCACACTATGAGAGAGTTGAATGGTTTTTTTTTTTTTTTTTTTTTTGAGACAGAAGTATTGCAAACAAAATTGGCCATTCAAATTTCCCTGCCTAACATCTCTCTTTGGGGCCTATTGAAGGGAAAAATACACAAAAATAAACCCCTTACAAACGAACAACTCAAAGAAGTTATATGTAAAGATAATAAAGCCGTTGCCTTCCCCACTTTGGGAGAAGCGTGCCAGAATTTGGAGAAACGATGCGGGAGAAGACAATTTACAGTATAGATTGTAAACAGGTTGTTTTGCAACTGAACTTATGTGTATGTAAATATAAAAGTAAATAACACATTTAAAGGACAATAGTTCGGTTGCATCTAGCAAATTACGCAATCTACAGATAAAGTTTGCCTGTCCTCATTAATTATGTACTATGTTACATATTTGGTCTAGCTTTTCTTCAATTGTTATTTTGTTTTTCTTTTTGTATTTTATATCTGTCATCTATGTTTAGTTTTAATTCTCTAGCTGGTCTTCACAGAAGTTGTTACATATTTCTCTGTAGTGATTGCATTATTAGCTCTAATACATTTGCTTTTGTGCGTCTTTTGGAGGTAAAAACTATGCAATGGTATAACGGAAGCAACTATGAAATGCAACATAAATTTATCGCCAACATCACATTGGGTTTAGACTATTTTATCCTTCAAGTGTATCTCTAATCTTACTTAGGATTACTAACGTCATGAAAAATTTCAACTAACACTAAAGTCACATTTGGTTTTACAATTTTAAAACATATTGGAAATGTTTTAACAATTTGCTATTGAATAATTTTAAGAATAATTCACAAATAATGCATAAATCTTGATTGTATTACTTATTTAATTATATCTATATTTCATTACCATGTTTATATCATATATGGATGAATTTTTTTTTTTTTTTTGTTTTCGTTTTATTTAATTGATCGCTTCATTAAGTAACTGTTGACACCACTTTTTTATTATTCATATAATTCGGCGTACTTCAAACTTCTCTTCTATATAATATCTTCCTCAGATGCGTGGAAAAAGTATATTTCATAACAAAATATTAGCTTCACATATCTGCGAAGAACTTGAAACATGAGCTTGAAGAGAAAATTGAAATCATTGCTAATTAACTAAAGGAATAAATGACTAATTTTAATAAACTCAAGAGTTTAAAAAGTTTATGAAAAAATGACCATACACTCCCAGTTGATTCAGAAGTTAAATGACTAATTTTAATAAACTCAAGAGTTTAAAAAGTTTATGAAAAAATGACCATACACTCCCAGTTGATTCAGAAGTTCTGATTTCTATTCTGGACACTACTGAGTAAGTGCTCTGAATATTACATACCTACTACAGGATCCATCCAACTTCCAGGACTATTGGGGGCTACTCGATAGAAACAGTGCACCCGGTCTAGTACGCCGAGATTAAGGTTGCCTCAACTACCGAATTGCTGACCACGTAACCCGCCAGTAGCAACTGGTTCTTCGAAGCTATGTACTCCGAATGATGTATATATATGTGTATATATATATATATATATATATATATATATATATCTCTAGAGAGAGAGAGAGAGAGAGAGAAGCAGAAAAAGGATAAAACATTTAGAAAGTCACAGTTTTTATATTTTAATTTTAGTTGCATTGTTTTTATTTATATTATATATGTATATATTATTTTAATTGTTGTTTACACCCAGGTTATGAATGAATCGAAAGTTTGAAACCTTAATAAAATATTAAAATGTATAGAGTAGACTTAGGGCAATAATGTTAGGTCACAGAACATATGAACATTAATTAAAGAAGATTATATAATATAATACAAATGACATAACAGAATGTCAAAACATGAGCAATCCAAAAGTATACAAAATACTGGACGGCTTAGGAGAAGATGGAGCAGAAGATTTTGAAGTTAAATGATATTAGACGGAGACAGCCAAATGGCGTAAGCTGTGATGCACATTACGTTGAAATTTTCTATCTAGAAAAGTAAAAATTGAACCAGTCTTTTATATGATTGCAAATTTCACAAATATATGCAAATTACCTCGAACAAATGTTTTACACAATAAGCATTCAGAGCGCAAATATAGATATAGAAGCGCAAATATAGATATACAGAGGGTATCAAAAATGTATACACACTTCAACCAAAGAAAAACTGTGTTAACATAACAAAACTGAACTCACACAAACAGAAAATGATGAGCACTAATCTTCTTACACTTTTACAGTTACAGCAGTTGCTCAAAATGCCCATCATCGGCGTGGATGAACTTTTGAGTACATTGAATTACTGATTGAGCAACGTTTGCGAAAGTGTCCTCCATGATTGCAGCACATGTTATTTCAATTTCTTCCCGAAGTGCTGCCAGTGTAATTGGTTTTCTGCGGTGTACAGCATTCTTAAGAGTACCCCATAGTTAGAAGTCCAACGGAGTTGGATCCGGAGAACGCAGTGGAAACTCAATCGATCTCTTCGTCATATCTAGTGCGCCTGGCTTGTTGCTGTATGAGGTCTCCCAGATTTGCCCTTGTGAACATCGCATACGGTGCCATGAGTTTCAAATTTGTCTCGAATGCGTGCAATTGTTACTAGCGTTGGAGGTTCTGTTCTGTACACGCGTCTCCATTGCCTTTGAACTTCCAACAACATTCTCGGTTTTCCAATACCACTTCAAAATTGCTTTCAGCTGTTTACACGATAATCCTGGCTCTATTTTGTTGTAGCAACGCTAACGTAATGTGAGTCACATCTGTTTACAGAACATCATACGATAATCTTTGCTTAATTTCTTCATTGGTGATTTACGATAATCTCGTCTTCATTTGTTCATTGCTGATTTACCTGTCACGTAGCAACGCTATTATTATCCATGTGAGTCAACCTATTTACAGATCATCATACTGCACATTACTGTTGTTTTTCGATCCAACTTTGAAATGCATTAAATAGATATCTACTGTGAAAGTGTGTATACATTTTTTGTCTTCCTCGGTATTTATTATGAAAGGAAAGAATTGTTTTATAATTATATGATGTGATTGAGAGATCACAAAGCTCTTCTAAATGAGCAATACCAGCAAGTGTGCAGTATTAGTCAAGTAGTGGAATTTCATATCAATGTACATATTTTTAAGAACATAATAAAAAGACATGTACAATTTAAATAACTGACATCTTCAGTTAATACACACTGCATAAATCTGGAGTATTGGACAGGATCTTTAAGAAATTATTTACTTGAAAGGAATCTTCATAAAAACGGACAGTAGTTTTACCTTCATATCTTGCATTATTATGTGTCCCTTCTCAGCAACGTCATGGTATACAGTATATGTACGAACGTTCCAGGCCATTTTATAGCTGAACATGCTCACTTAAACTATATTGGGTATGAAAAAGCTTCAGCCTGACCTTCCAGAACATCAGAATTAAATATCGTATATTTTATACACAATGGGCGAAAGGATTTAATTAAATTTAAACGTTGCAATAATTTCACTTAAACGTTCATTTCTCAGCCAGTTTTTTTTTTTTTTTTTAGATTATTAAACTGCGTAATATTTATTTATTCACATTTTATTGCGCATAGTCTTTCATTTTTTGTAAGACAGTACAAAGCCATTAAGTTGTTACAAGAGTTTAGTAGGATTTGTTATTTGTTGGTAATCGTCGTAGGCGTTCAGCTGTCATTTAACGTGACTTAAGAAGCGAAGATACGATCTTTATTAAATATTTGCAAAAATATGAAAATTTAACAGTTTATCAAAATGTGAAGAAGTACTCTCAACGAGAACGATGTAATTCAAATGTGCACCAAATTTATGGCCACTCTGCAATCCAAATCTTAATCCTATTGATTATTTTATGTGGTATCAAATGCAAAAGATAGTTTACTACAAGATAAAACTTCGGGATATTGAACATTTGAACCAACACTTTCTTTAATGTTTGGACTATCTTAATATATATAAAAAGAAAAGTGCTAATATAGAAGACTCCTTTAAATGGTGGTCACATAGAGCGTAATTTTTAATTCTGATTATTTGAAAGAAATGTTGTTATTTAAATTGCCCGTAATCGAATCTTGTATTTTGAAGCAATAAAATTTTAAGCGAGCCTCAAATAAATGTAATAAATATATCCTGTTAATTCAACAAATCTAATCCTTCCAACACCACATGGATTATAAACAAATGTTATGTATTTAGGAAGGTGAAGTAATTCAAATTTTGCACTTGGGAGGGGGGGTACTATTTATGGGACAAATGCAAATTTAGGCCAACATTATAAAAAGCATACAATACACAAACGATTTCTGAAGCCCACAAGAACTAATGCAAATAAAACGGAGTAAAGGGAATAAAAATGCTTTCATTTTAGTTTTTTCCTGTCAATAAAAATGTTAAAACTTACTAGCCAGTAATAAGTTCATATTCATCTTAGGAATTATGTGAAGTTTTACCGTTTAAAAGGAAGTGTTTGGCATAATGTACAGGTGATTGCTAAGTAGCCGAGTATAAGCCCGTAATTCTCTCAGATTTTTTGCAGAATTAGCTAAGAAAGCACCTGCTCAACAAGGAAGATCTCAAATGCATGTCTCTTACTTATCTGCCGGTGTAGTGTTTGGTTGGCGGTAAATGTGCAGGCAGTCACTGAGGCGGAATATGGAGCTGCCAGGAGGCAACTGATGCTGCTCTGTATAGTAATATCGCTGTCGCGTTGGGAAGGGTTATATTGCCCCGAAGGCCGCTGCTGGGGCGGCGGCCACATTGGTCATCACTCATCACACAGATAGCCAGCCCTCTGCTCTAACCTCTGCCGACCTGTCACATGCCACAAAGAAACAACTGGCCGGGTGCACAAAGCCCTAGTTAGCGGGCGTGAATGTGCAAACAATACAGGCAACGCGGTAATCGTGTATGTGTGTGTGTTACATATGGCCCGCCCTGTCTGCCCCGGGCAGTTTGCTACTACCAGTCACCATATCCAATATGTGTATATGCATCGAATTGCTTTGTTTCGGGCAACATTATAGACGTTTCATATAATGAACCAATCATGCTTCACATACATAAAGTAGCCATTGATTGTCTTTTTATAAAGAGCGCAACTTTGATGTTGAAAATTTAACCACTCGTCCCTCTTTTTTTATTTACTTTTTTGTAAGGCAATCAAACAAGAGTTATCTGCTGTCAACTAGATATATTATTTTCAAATTAATACGAATGGACGATTTCATTTTGATTTTCTATACTATGGGGAGCAAACACTATAATATCCAGAGGGTAATAATCAAATGCTTATATGTGCCGAAACACTAAGCTGGAGCAAGAGTACAAGGGTGATCTGAAAAGTTATCGTAAGAAAAGCATTATTTTTATTTTTACATAACCCCCTCAAAGTCAACACAGTTTATTCCAGTGATACTCCAATGCCATTACCCATTTGTTAATTGGTTTTGCGAAAGATTTACAAAAAGCTAAAAGCTAAAATCGCCTCTCATGTTGATCAACGAGAAAGAGTTTTATAACAACCCTAATATAAAATATGACATTATGCAAATCGGATCCTAAAATCGGCTTTGGGAACAGATGCAAATCAAATACAGTCAGATATGGTGAGTAGAATGGTTGCTTCAACAATTCATACTTCAATTCTTTCAATTTTCCCATCGCTAAAACACTTTAAACAGGATGCAAATTTTGTATTTTTCATCTCCAAACCGGATCTTTCTCACGAATTTTGACATCTACTTGGTTCAAAAGTTTAGAATAGTACACTCCGGTTGGAAGGATGGTCAGGTATGGAGGAGGATACTTTGGGTACCTGAGCCTTCCGCACCTCTGGCCCTTTGTCCCTCATCCCCAATGGGGGCTCCTCAGGAAGGAAGGGTTGCGGTGGCGTAGACAACGGGCGCCAGAATCCCAACAGCTTCCAGATAGAACACCCCGATGCCGGTGGAGCCCCCTTAGAGTTGTGTGAGCCCCTCAGAAGGTCCACGTCCTTTGCAAACGCCGGGTAGCGCAAACCACCTTCACACCGTGCCATCTTACCCCGCCCTAGCACTTTTAATCTTGTCAGAAACAACGGAATGAAATGGGAGAGTGAAAAATTCGAAGAATGTAAATATCCACCCAGCATTCGCCTAAGTGATCAGGGGAAACCACAATCAACATGGCCGGCCCAACGGGAATTGAACTCGGACCTGCCGAGTTAGAATCTCAAGCGTTATTGCCTGAAATACCCCGCTCGGAAGTCTCCGGTTGTGGCTTTGCCCTTCTTATTAGTAAAATCCTCCAACATCCAATGCCATAACCTTCACTGTATATGTGCGCGACTTTGTCGCTGAACAACCGACATCTGTACAGTTTTGTGCTGTTTCCATTTGGTATCCAAGTCTCATTCATAGTCGATGCACAAAATCAGTTCTGTTGCTGTTCAAATGTTCCAAATACTGTGGCAATATTTTCATAAGAATGTATTTTTGATGTGCTGTTAGCAATTGCAGCAAATCCTTTTCACACGCAATTCTCCATTTAAAGTATATCCTTCACGTTCCTTTGAAATTCCTATAGCCTCAGCAATTTCGCGCCCATTAACTCGCCAATCATCTAATACCATATCAAGAATTTGTACAGTAAATTCTATTGTTGTTGCACTTTTTGGAGTCTTTCAAGCGTGTCATTTACAGCTGGTACGGTCATGTTTAAATTCAGCAGTTCCTTTTAATCGTTTAAAATGGAGAAGAGTCCACATACGTTTTCATAATTTTGATATGAACTTCCTTTGGAGTTAAACCATCTTTATCAATGTACTTTATGACTGCAATATAATACTTTTTATTCATTTTATGGAATATTAGCAACACGTGTGCTTTAGAAATCGGTATTAAAATTATTTGAAACAACGCCTTAATAGTAAAAATAAGTCACAAAAGACAAATATACGAACATAAAAAACAATAATCTTGTCAATTGCAAGGCCAGTTTTAGTCGAGGCTGAGAACGTTTGATTCTGCGTAGATTTATGCTAGTTTACGAGTTCAGAAGTTGCTCTTTGCGTTACCGTATCTGTGGTAGAATGCAGTGCATTATCATGTTCACAGGTATATTATTATTATTATTATTATTATTATTATTATTATTATTATTGCTGTTGTTACTGAGCCCAGTTCATACAAATATCTAATGTTGGCTAATGGGTACATAAAGGCTACATTTAAAATACTAATGCGGTACATTTTTATTTAATATTACAATGAAATAAATGTATCGGGTAGTATTTATAATTTTTTAAGTACGATAACTTAAGAGGGTCGACTCAAGAGAAATTTACAAGAAGTGAGGTATCTGTGTAGTTGTGGTTAGACTTAAGAATGGTCATGTAATTTTAATTTGGGCTCGGTCGGTACCTTGGGACGGTTGGCAACACTGTGCACAACAGATTTAAGGGCAAACTCCGGTGCAAGATGGGGAGTTTATTGCAGGAGTGGTCTAAGGAAATGAGATAATGTGATGAGCCATTGCTCAGAAATCGAAGCGGCCCTCTCTGCGATAACCGCTTGCAATGGAACTTTGAAGCGTCTAGCACAGAGTCTTAATCTAAAGACAAGCGATACTCACCTCTTTCGAACTCAAGGGATATCTGGATTACCACATTTCTTGCAGTGACGATTACATCAAGACAGTACTTAAACGCTGACTAACTTGCAAGCCACCATGTTCTTCTATAAGAAGGACGTTCTCGCGTTTACATAAATGTCTTAATGGTCAAGGAGGCTAAGTTTAAAATATGTGGAAGCATGATAAACAAACATGCTTTATGGAACGACGCTCGTAAACGAGTTCAGAATATAGTGATGGTGATTATTATACAATAATTCATTATATCACACTTTCTACAAACATAGTTCATTCTAACAAAGAACATTTCAAAATTCACATCACTGCTTCTAGTTTATTAATTGCTAAATCAGCACACTTTTTAATGATTACTAGGCTAAAAATACACAATTAAACTTCAATATATTATTAAAATACACATAAAATATCTTTTAAAATAACATAGTTCGTTTTTAATGACAACATTTTTTTCTTCAAAATTCGTGACAAAATTTTATAAAAAAATATATAAAGATTATTGCAAGCAGATTAAACGCAGTTACTACGCCCCTATTAAGCAAAGAACAATGTGGGCCAAGAAGGTCGTTCGTGTTTATATGGAATTGTGGTTATGGAATAACTAATACAGAAATGGCGAGAATATAATCTACCTACATGTATTTAATTTATGTATTGATTTCAAAAAGGCCTTCGATAGGGTGTTATACATAAGCTGTGGAACATTAAGACAAAACTTTTTATATGAGCTATTAAAAGCCTTTAGGACTAACATTATCATTGGCAAAAGAGGAATACTCGTCAGAAATACAATATGTGCAAACTAAGGAGTTAAACAAGGATATTCCATGCATTCTGCACTTTTTAATGTTTACATTGACGATACCACTCGGCAGTGGTGAATGGTAAATATTTAACTAATAATTTGTTTAATTAAACATTTTATAGTAGGAAATATAATCTTAAACACTGTTTTACTTACAGACGATAAGGTCTTGTTTAAATACCAACTCAAGAAATTAAACAAAACTCTTGCCCAGCATTATTTGATGATTAACACAGCAAAAATAATGGCATTTTAGGGAAAATACCACTTAAGATGCAAATTTGTTATAAATGGACAGATTGCAAAGCAAGTTGATACTTTAATTATTTAGGATATAGGGTGTCTCGTTGCAGCAATGAAGACAATGTCAAAAGTAATAAGTTTAATATAATGTGTGGCAGCATTCGACGTACACTGTAAAGGTAAAGCAAGAACTTGTAAACAAATGAAGATACAGGACGATGGCCGTTCCCATGGTCACTTATGGTAATGAAAGTTTGACAACATTGGTCCGATAACAGCAGAATCGAAGTGGGGGGAATGAAAATGAATATTGTTTAACGCCCGTTTTTGCTACAGAGGCACCACAGGCGATGGGCACTGATGATACATGAGATGAAATGAAATGATATATTGGGAAAGGATTTTATGGAAGGAATCGTTCCAGGCCTAAGTTTAGGGTACCTCTCCGGTATTTTCCATTTATGAGGACTGAGGAAAACCTGGAAAAACCTCAGTCAGGAAGGACGGTCCTGGCGGTATTCGAACCCAGACCTCCCGCTCACGAGTCCGAGACTTAACGACCTCGGCCACCCGTGGCGGTGAAGTGGGGGGGAAGAGGTTTCTACGTTAAGTAGCGGTATTGAGCATTTTAGGTAAATAACGAAGTGGAAATATTAGAGATACTTTAGGTATATTTAACTTAATTCATAGACCTAATCATTTGCAAGATAATTGGTTAGATGACAGACTTCCAAAAATATTTTTGAATTACAACCAAAAGGAAGCAGAATCATCACTCGTCTACTGGCTTAGTGGCATGGTAGTTTTTTTTTTTTTTTTTTTTTTTTGATGTGCAAACAGACTAACGCCTATCCACGAATGGAAAAGGAAAGAAAGAAAAAATAAACAAGAACCTGCACATAGAATGTTCCATTATCTAGACTCGTTGTTAGGATTCTGAAACATGGTCAAAAGATGCATGCACACCACTATAAAGAAATTGAAAATGTAGACGAGCTATAAAAAAACGCTTCAAAACCCTTGATAAAAGAAATTATTTTACTTCCAGACTACCAAAACTAAATACCGATTAAAATGATTCAACAGGGAAGTATTCCCGAATTTATCCTCCATGCGATTTCCAAATGTTTTATATTTGAAAAAATGCATGACATTCATTCGGCACTCATACTTTAATTGTTTTGCACGTAAGAGCCTCTTTATCTTCTACTGCATTCCATTAGCAATGACTTAACTTCTATATGCATGCAAGTAAAGGGTGCATATTATCCCCGATTCTGCAAATAAGTGATATACTCCATGGGCATAGAAAATATTATATGTCATGTATAAATGTAACATACAATTATTAGACTACAAAAGTTAGCTCCTCTCGTTGGTTTACTTGTGTTCTTGGTTTACATATCTTCACCTACTGAACACAAGTGAGAGTACTAAACCTTTCAGTCTAATAACCCGAAGTTACCAAAAAAGGGGAGGGATTGGTATTTATACATGTTTTCACTCAGCATATGCATGCATTTACAACAATCGTCATCAATTACAATTTTAATGAGGGATAACAGTTTATGTTTTTAAATTCATAATATATTCTAGAGTATTTGAGTTTAAAGTTAAAAATCACGACATTAGCATATACCAGTTTTGAGAGAGAATAGAAAATTTAGCTCCGAAGCATAAGTAGCCAGTATTATAAAAATGCTGTACTTAAAAACGCACAAGAACACTATGAATACTATGTAAGATTTTTCCTTTAAGCTACATCAACAACCATGAAATTTAAGAAAATTTGACTAAAACTAAGAGAATATTTGCTATATCGTTCAGTGTATTAAACCTTAAAAACGTTTCACATACTGAATGCCAGAATTATTAAGTTAAAAGAAGCAGTAAGCAATATCTCATAATATTCTTAAATTTAGTTATATTTTGGAAACAAAAAATAAATGTCTTTGAAGTTACAGGATTAAGACAAAGCTTATGGCTAGTTACATAAGCGCAGAAATCAGGGCGTCATTGAGGAACAATCATCCATTTCTCAGAGTCCTATTTTTCCTGGCGATTCAGATGCTTTTAAATGCGTAATTGCATGACTTAGGCAGTATTAATTGAGTAATTTTTGGTATTCTTACTCTGCCCCATAATTACAGTGTCTGTTAAAATTAAACGTTATTATTTAATTTCAACAAGAGAAGTGGCTACCTGCATTCGCACACACTTTGAGAATATTTTAGTAATGCATGTTGCATTCATTACAGTACCAACGGCAGTGAAACTTGAACATCTTCAAAGCTTTGGAGCTGTTATGCATAAAAAATATGATAGCCGGATTTCTATCCTCAGGATGTTTCTTTTGGTAAAGAAGTAATTTAAAGGAAAACGTAATTTATTTGCAGAATATGAGTACTTAAACAGTCACCTGCAGAAGTTACCAACAACTAGCAGAATAACATAAATGATAAAAACGTCATCTTAAAGTTTATGATCAAAACTCCTGTACGTATTAGCCCCTAGAAGGGCGTGTCTTTTCCGCTGCATTTAATTGCACCGTTAAGAGACGCCTGGGTTTCTCCAGGCTTGAGCACTCATGTCCTTAAACTACAAAGAGGAGGGTGCCTGTTCCACGCTAAAAAGTAAAAAAGGATCATCCTTAATTCTGTTCCACTATCCTGACCGTTGAAGTCCTTGCACAGAACGACCTATGTGCGCATAGCTCATGTATGTTCAGTAAAGTTATCCTTTGATTTCACACGTGATTAGATTTGAGAATGCCTAACACGTGAACAAAGATTTCCAACTTGTTTCTTTTTATACCATATATTTCTTTCATGGTGGTAACATTGCTTTCCCAAATTATGACTGAACATACTTCCTTGACTTCACTGCCGTTGGAGAGCGTGCAGTGCGTATTTGGAGTGTGCGGGTTTGTTATATTTTGCAATACCACAAGTCCTAAGCGCTGTAATAGAAAATAAAATATGCCGTCAATGTTATATCAATACTAAGTGGATGGCAATGACTAGATTGAGTGAAAATTAAAGATGCTTAGGCGATGGATTGAGAAGTTTCTTTTCCCAATACCAAGTTGATGTGAATAAACAAGAATGATATTTAAATGTTGTGTCACCATATCCCCAATTTTAGGAAAAACTATGATAATGCCTATGAAGTTCTGTGTTTAAGCTCCCCACAGACGAGCATTTGAAGAAACAGTAGCTAAGAATTATTAAAAGAGATTTGTGAAGATAAAAAAATTCAATGTTAAGTAGCAAATATATTCTAATTCATACACATTCAAGAATATAGACTGCTGGTAATTTAATGAATTACCAGCATACATTCCACATTTACAGTGACAACAATGAGTAATCATTAAATTTGTAATTACATGTAAATGTGTGCAATTCATTTATATTTCCTGTCATTTGTAACAGAATTTATAATCGACGCCGGGGGGTATTTTAATATTTACATGTCTATAAGTATTACATTAATTTTACTGTTTTCAGCGAGGAACTAGAAGGTTCTATTAAGTTATATAAATAGTGATGTCT
Source organism: Metallyticus violacea (assembly GCA_030762175.1). Taxonomy (NCBI): domain Eukaryota; kingdom Metazoa; phylum Arthropoda; class Insecta; order Mantodea; family Metallyticidae; genus Metallyticus; species Metallyticus violacea. The sequence continues at coordinate 84,035,357 of CM060846.1, read as the reverse complement.
GTAGTGGTTTCTGATACGTTACACAAGTACAAATATTAAGGATAAATTACAGTTTTGTATAGGAATCGGAAAATGAATGCCAAAGTAGCACTTTTAGGTTTTACTTGTCACATAAGAGCACGGAATAAAGGGAACACATAGGTAGTCTAGGTTACACAATGGGTTCTTCTTGACACCAGGAATCAGAGTCTTTACATTTGTGTCAGTGGAGCGATTAGAGTTTCGCACCGCCACTAGATCATACGATGCCAACTGACCAATCAGTAGAGAGTATTTCAAATTTTTGAAGCCCGGGATGCTTGTGGACTTAACATATGTGGGCCCCATGGTGTCAAGATAAGCACTTGGTGAACCACGCTTAAGAGATGGTATATAAGGAAGAGAAATCATCCAGTTTTGAGCAATTCACGCAGTCATACTCCTCTCTCGTCGTATCTCGTTAGTCAAGCGGTCCGAAGTCATTTGACGCAGTTGTTGAATCCAGCAGATTCTAGAGGCATTCGTCATTCGATCATCGGCGAATAGTTATAAGTTGGTACGTAATTAATAGCCATGCATGTGGAATGAATAATTCTCACGAGATAAGGAGGTTACATTCTCGTGTGGTATATTAGTAATAAGCGAGTGGAGTTTTTGTAAATTTCTACGCGAGAGTCGCACTGCATATTCATACTATCGAGGTCTTGCTGCCACACGCCAATTAGACAATAGAGTGATTGTTTCCAGCCAAGGAATCTCGCGGCCTTTACAAGCACATAGGTAGCCGGTTTGCAGAGTTATTTAACAAGTACACAAAGAGTTATGAGCGTTAATTTTCCGAGTCGGACAATAACCCATTTGTAAAGAGAGCTGTGTCGATAAATACACCTGTCAAGTTATATTCCATCGTGGATTTATATGTCCAGTTTACTTCCTGTGCCCCTTCCATTTGTCTGAAGAAGACAAGGAAAATGGTGGAAACCCCTGAGACAGAAGATAGCTGATGAGAGCTAAACTGCCTTCTACACCACGCTGCAACAGTTTACGGTTGAGAGCCGAACCCTTTCTGTTGGAAACCAGCTACTACTTCAAGATTTTCAGATAAAACGCTTTCAAATTTAAATTTTTAATAATAGGTTAAAATGATTTATACATCTTTCTCACTATAGGTAATTGTCAATTTACTAATTATATTTCGGTATCTTTCCCTCACCATACATGGAGGGAGTGAAATCAGAAAACTGCAACATACTGCTGATATATATCAACATAACAATAAGAAAACTAAACATTTATTAACTTAAATACACCTAATCTAACCTAAAGTAACCTCCTTCCCTACTCACTGCTAAAACTCAAAATCCATACCTATATTATTGGATATGTTGTATAATATTGAAGGTGCCAAAAAATGTACACACATTTTCACAGTAGATATCTATTTAATATATTTCAAATTTGTACCGAAAAACAACAGTAACGTGTAGTGTGATGTTCTGTAAACACATGTGACTCTCATACATTATGATAGCGTTGCTACGTGACAGGTAAATCAACAATGAACAAATGAAGTCAAGATTATCGTAAATGAACAATGAAGAAATGAAGTCAAGATTATCGTATGATGTTCTGTAAACAGATGTGACACACATTACATTATGCTAGCGTTGCTAAAAAATAGACCCAAGATTATCGTTTGAACAGCGGCAAGCAATTTTGAAGTGGAATTGGAAAACCGAGAATTGTTGAAGTTCAAAGGCAATGGAGACGTGTGTACAGAACAGAACCGCCAACGCGAGTAACAACTGCACGCATTCGAGACAAATTTGAGACTCGTGGTACTGTATGCGATGCTCACAAGGGCAGATCTAGGAGACCTCGTAAAGCAACGAGCCCGGCGTCCTCGGCTATGGTTTTGGAACGTTTTGAGCACTCATCGCAGAAATCTACAAAGCTACGTGCACTTGAGACTGGGATTAGCAGAACCAGCGTACGTTGTATTATTAAAACAGCAAAGTTTAAATTTTTCATCCCAAGACTTTTGCACGCATTAAATGAAGATGACCCTGATCGGAGAATGCAGTTCTGTGACTGGTTACGAAACATAGTGCAAGAGGATGGGGCCTTAGTAGGGAAAGTTGTTTGGCCCGATGAGCGCAATTTAAGATGAACGGAACTGTTAACAGGCATAACTGTGTCTACTGGTGTGCAAACAATCCACATGTTATTTTGGAAAAGGCCGTTAATTTACCTGAAATTAATGTTTGGTGTGAGTTGTCATCTAGGGGTCTAATTGGACCATTCTTTCTTGAAGGAACAGTAATTGGCCCAGTGTACCTGAACATGATACGCACATCCGTCTTACCCGCCACTCATACACTATGGACACGAAGAATTTTACTTCCATCAGGATGCTGCACCACCACATAACAACCGAGAGTACGTGCGTAACTTGATGGCTATCTTCTAAGGCACTGGATAGGACGAAGAGGTCCGATTGATTTTCCACCGCTTTCTCCGGATCTAACTCCGTTGGATTTCTACCTATGGGGAACTCTTAAGGATGTTGTATAGCTAGAAAACCCGCTACACTGGCAGCACTTCGAAAATAATTTGAAACGGCATTTGCTGCAATCGCTGAGGACACTTTCCCAAACGTTGCTCAATCAGTAGTTCAATGTACTCAGAATTGTAACGATGCCGATGGTGGGTATTTTGAGTAACTGTTGTAACAGTAAAAGTCTAAGATGATAGAAGATAAGTTACTTAAATATAACTATGGTCTAAATATAAAATCCCCAAGTCCATCTTCTTTGAAAGAGAAAATGTCAAACTAGTGCTTTAGGTCTACAATGAAAATATCTTTCAGGGACTAAAAATACTTGGTGAGAAAACACTTTTTCTCTCTACTCAGAGACTTCAAACTTCGTTGACAATCTTAGACTGGTGGAATATTGTGAATGTAAGACCCAAGGTAAAGGTGTAAACTCAATGATATTTTAAAGTCACCAATTGCGCCCGAAAATGATAATAGTATGCAATATCTGAAGAAAATCTATAACTGGTTGCATAAAAGTCTATATATAAAGAGCGCGCACACAAATGAGGCAGTGCATGCCATGATAATAACGACTAATGGTCTTCTGAAGTTACTTGTATTGTGTTAATGAACTTAATCTTCAGTGCTTCTTTCCAGGGGAATGTCAAACAGATGCATTGGAAGGTAAATTTTGGTCAACATGCAGGAGGCCAGTATAATTGTGTTTGAGACACGTTTTTGAAGTAGAGCAGTAATTGATGCCGCTGAAAATAAAATCAGCAGAATTTGGAAATATGGAAATAAGATATTTTCATGAAATAAATGATCGAGTAGTAAAGCATTTGAGAGAAGTTGTGTGCGATGAGGATATTGATCAGTGCAATTAAACGTTCCCCATACTAGTTTATTTAGCTGGATATTGTTGCTATAATGTTTTAAATGAGCTGGATATTTGTATTGCAAGGGCGTTATGGTAATAGATAAGCTGACGAATGCTAATGATGCATGCAACCTTATAATTTGGAAGAACAGGGGAACATTTCTGCGTCCACAAATTCTTATACGAATGTAATTTTGTACTTATTAATATCTAAATGCTGTAATCAAAATGATAAACGTTTTGGAGGCTAAAAATGAAAGGAAACTAGCATGTGAAATTTCATTTAATGCAGTAAATTCTCATGAGATTTTATGGGAACCAGATGTGTGTAGTAATGACTATACTGTAGAAAATATTTGTAAAATGTAAATATGGGTTTCTTTAATAGTTTTACTCAAAAAGGTATACTCAGCTAAATAAGCACAATCCAGAAAGCAAAAAGCTTTTCAGGAAAACCAGTAATATGGACTCACATTAACATATTCCATTGTATTTCCATAATTTAATATGAGTAAATAGTATATATAAGTATATATAATACATAATAATGATAGTAATGAGTACATAACAGTGTAATGAAAAAATTTAATACCTTGTAGAAGTGTTTAGAATCTTTATGTATGTTACAAATGTGTATAATTAACAGCATTTCTAGTTGAAATTTCTATTATAAGAATGTAGGTGTATTAAAGAACAGTTGTCTTTGAACACAAGTTTCATTAAAATATATCAAGGAATCCACTTTTAAAGCAGAAATTAGTTGTATTGTTTAGTATATCTAATGGCCTACTTAAGCGGCCATCTTGTTTTAACGCTCAGGCATTTTATCTAGATGGTGTTGGTATGTGTGAAGGCTAAGGAAAAGAAAACTGGTACTGCATGAATAACTTAAGTATCACTCAATTGGAAGTGTAGAATAATTAATGAGCATTCATATTATATGATAATGAACGTGTTGTTAAAAGCTATTCTCTTGAATGGTACATTTTCTTTGTACACTATCTATGGTTTAACAATGGACACTGTGTCCCCTCGTATATTGTTTGCTATCAAATAAGTGGGTGAGCAAGCTTATGCCCTTTAGTTTGACTATTTATTAGACGAATACACTAAATTAGTTAGAATGTTAAATTGTAACAACATTTTAACTGACTTCGAAATTACCGTACGCAAAGTCGTAAATAGCCCATAACGCTTTTTCATTACTGATCGTTTCATCCCACTTAAACGTGGTGGAGAAAGATGCAAAACCTCGGACTAACACATGGATACAAAATAATCATTCGAACAGAGTGTGGCAAATGGCTGCACTGACAAGGAAAGGATTTCAGTTCGAATAACAATTTGTATAGTCTTACCTCACAATGAAAATCGTAATAACATCCACCTCTGTAACACATAATTTGGCTCAAATTACAGTTCAATAACATACATGAGGAGTACGTATAAATGCATGAAATATTGAGGATAGCAATTGACACAGCACGCTAATGAATGAATAGTGTTTAACGCCCGTTTTTGCAACAGAGGCACCACAGGCAATGGACACTGATGATACATGAAATGAAATGATATATTGGGAAAGGATTTATTTTTAAACACGGAATCGTTCCAGGCCTAAGTTTAGGGTACCTCCCCGGCATTTGCCATTTATGAGGACTGAAGAAAACCTGGAAAAAACCTCAGTCAAGGAGGACGGCCCTGGTGAGATTCGAACCCTAGACCTCCCGCTCACGAGTACTCGCCTTAACGACCTCGGCCACCCGTGGCGGTTCAGCACAATAATTTTTTTATTATTGATTTATTTGTGGACGCTCTTTAACATCTCAGTCATCAGCGTCCCATTCAACTCAAGGCGTGAAACGGCCTACAAATTTTGCTCAGAGTCCTCTCTTTCAGGCTTGAGGTTCTTTTTCGTGCCGCAAATGTACGACACGGGACCCACGGCTTTACTTCTCTTCCGAAGGAAGCCATACTTAGCACGATAAAGCAATATATGAACAATCTTATGAACATTCCACAAATGAAAAATCAAATATCCTGAATTGCATTTTTGAAGTGGGTAACTTGTACAGGACTCGCGTAATTGACTGACTACCAGAAATACTGAAGCATTGGGCGATGTACTGAGCAACAAATTCTTCAAAAATGTACATTAAGATTCTCTGTAACAGTTGATACATAGCAACCCATTAAAACTGCAGCACATTGTGCGTGTTCATAATAGGATGTGGAAATGACCTCTTGTCTTCTCTTTCGGTTGTGTGACGGGGTCTTTGGGATTCTTCACATATGTGTGTTGGTCGCACCTTGATCCACTGACCTCATATTCGTTTCGCTATGGAAGCATTTCGTCCAACACTAGCACCAATTTTTCGAAATAACACCCTACACTATCTGTTTGCCACAATTCCACCTTGATCAAATTCATACGCCTGCCGGTATTGATGGATTTCCGACGAGTCATGCTCATTTCTTTTAGAAAAATGTGGGCTCCGTTTAATGCGTCTTATGGATGTTCAATTTTAATGGCCTGTAGTGTGCCTCTGGATGTCTATTTGTTTAGACAATACAAACTATGCGAGAAATTTAACTGAGTATACAAGAACTCTGTTTGATAGTTCCGAACTTAAATTGATAAATAGAGAATTTATAATGATCATGCACTCTCTTATCCATACGCAGTTGTCTGCTTCCGTACATCTTTCTGTGCTTCAATACTTCAAGCAGTTAGTTAGTCATGCAATTTCCCTCCATTCAAAAGTTGTAATTAAGTAGTATCTGATTTATCATCTATAGAATGTGATTCAGGAGATTTGTCAGATGTGAGTTGTATCTATTGTTCTAATTCACACCTTTCTTTGCATTTTATAGACAATTTTTATACATTTTTGAAAAAGCATTGCAGCCAAGTGAAGTGTTATACAAATTAATATTTTTTGTGTGTTTCATCACTACTGTCAGGCACGTCTGTAAAATTGTTAATCGAGCTAAAAGCCTTTCTTTATGAGTATTTGGATTCTTAAGCTATATTATTTTCGGACTATTAGGCCTATCGATTCCGGGACTTTTTCTCCAACTCTGCGGTTTTCTTTTGTAGAATAACTGAAAAAAAACATTAATTCTTGTAAGTTTTTACTTTTTAACTTTAATAATATGGTAAGTGCTATAAATTATAATGTATTTTGTTTTCGAAAATGTATTAAAACATATATATATATATATATATATATATACATACACACACACACACACACACATTGATACTACAACACCAAACACTTTATATCATTAAGCTAGGTGGAGTTTTTAAGTAAATGGTATTTAATTACGCTAAATCTGAATTATTATATGACGTTTAATGACTTGTGCACATTTGAAGGGTTTGTAGATAGTGGACTGTGTATTTAATATCTTCCATCATGAGCATGTCCTTGTGTATGGGGCCTTTCGTTCAGGCGCTACACAAGGGTCAATGTGACCTGGGGCTAGCAGGAGAATGGACGCTATCCCCTTTGATGAGGCTGCCTTTGAGAGGCCATTCAACTGCCACAATATAGCTTATTGGATAAAAAACTGTGAGAAATTAATTAAGCATACCAAACGTAGCACAACAACAGAATAACTGAAAAGAAAATGCCAGCGGCATATGTTGCTAGTTCATTAGGGTTAAAGTTCAAAAAGAAAAAGAAGAATAATTAAAATGATGACAAGACTGGTGCTAATAGAAACGGAATAAACCAAAAAATCAAGTCTTGAAGTATAAAAATAGTGAACATGGTGCCATATCCAGAAGAGAAGTTTAATCACTTAGTTAGTGAAATACACTTAGGTTAAATAACATGTAACCTCTATTAATACAGAAATTTTGAAAATTAATGGAACAAATGGAAAAAAAAATATTTGTATGCACTTATAAAAATGTGAGATTTTTTTTAAGTACAGATCACTCAGAAATGGATTATCTCTGACAAACCTATTGTTAAGAAGTTCATTTGTTCATGCTAAGTGAAACCCCCAAGCATTATATAAACATTTTTCACCATCATTTTTCGGGAATTTTATTTCAAGGTAATAGCCGTCGATCGGGACTAAAGTATTTATGTGCAGAGCCTATGTCATTAACCTTCAGTTGGCCCGATTAATAGCGGGGTGTGCAAAGAAAACGTCACCCGCGAGCAAAGGACCTTTCCTTGACTACCTGTTCCTTAAGTAAATATAAGTAGCAGTGGACTGACTGTTTTTCACTGCGTAGCTTGCATAAAAGCAGCGTCGTGGCGGTGTACTTCTAAATTCACAGTAATACATGTTAATTCTCGTGTTCAGTGATAACCGACATGCTTCCACCCATATCGGCAATTAATTGTGGACGCATAGTCGACATGTGGGGAACTCAAATGGATCGCAAAAAAAAGCAGGGAGGATACAGTGTGGCAATGGATTGGTCTATTGCATTCTGTGAAAATATGATTGAAAATTCAGAAATTGCTGTTAAGGCTACAGCCGCTCAAAGAGACTTCATGGTACCGGGTTTTATAGCCATCACCTTACCAACAAGCTCACCATGAGCAACTGGTATGCTTTGCACTTGAGGATGATGTCTGGAAAGTCACTATCTGGATAGACGAGAGAGTATTTGGGTTCAACACTAGACATCAGTTAAGGTGTTTGCGTCGTGACGGTGTCCGATTTTATGCCACATTAGAGCGTTTGGGGCGGTTTGCCCGCGGGATGTTTGGTTGGGCCCGGTCAAGTAATTGAAATTTCTCCAGAGATGGACGTCACAATCCTGATTGTCTTCGCATTTCAAGCGTCCGAGCAATGTGTTTGACAGAGAAAGTGTACTGCAGGGCAATGGTTGTCACAGTGTGTAGTTCAGCACCCAGACATTGCCCATCTAAGTTCTCAAACTTGAGCATTATCGAGAATGTGTGGCACACATCGTCCAGCGTTGCGTACTCAGGCTTTTCTAGTTGACCACTGCATTTGGGTTTGGGAGCATTTGTCTATAAACCAGATTTTTTTAGCACCTAGTTCTATCTGTGTACCCACGTCTTGAGTAATCTACAGAAATAGCTTTTGGACATACTATTAATATTTTCTTTCTATTTCATTTATACCTTAAGTTTTTCTTCCTTATTTATTTATTAGGAAGATTGATATTTTTACTTCAGTTAGTATGCTGACTCTCAGTTTTTGCTTTGCACTTTTTAAATCAAATACACATGCTATACAGTATAAAAATGCTAAATGGTCTAAATAAGAATTTGAATTTTCATAATCACTTAAAAACCCCTCATTTATCATCATTGCAGATCCTGTGATTCACAAATTCTGTTAAAATGCAATGAGAAGCCTAAGAAAATATTCACGCAAAAAATTTCTTATTTATTAGATAAAAGTGCAGTTTGAAAATTTAAATATCATTTTTGATAACATTTAAGACAGAGAAAGAATTCTGTTACAATAGTCCTACTCGCAATTACATTTAACTGGGTTTGCTTTGGCTCCTTCCTTAATGGTTTCTCCACGAACTGATACCATACTCAAACAGCTGAGAAGAGTTCTCTCATTCTTGTTCTTAGCCATGTTTTCAAGCATCTTAAGAGAAATTATTAAAGCATAATATTACATTTTTAAATCATTCTACTCAGATTAATTTTTAAGTAAGAATATAAACTTGATAATATATCTCTAAACAAACTCCGTACTGACAGACCCTATTTTCAAAAATTAGTGAACATTACCTTATAGTTCACTACACTTTAAATTTGATATTGAATAGTTGTAATATAAAAACTTAAGTACGTTCACACCAGTACATTCTACTCCTCTACAGTCCTGGTGGTGTAGTGGTCACCATACTTGCCTCATAAATCCAAGACCGCGGGTTCAATTACGGCCAGGGTTGATGGATATTTTCGGACGTGAAAATCCTAAGTATGACTTCCTTAGGAAGGAAGGTAAAACTGTGAGTCCCGTGTCGTACATTTACGGCACGAAAAAGAACTTCAAGCCTGAAAGAAGGGGCCTCTAAGCAAAATTTATAGGCCGTTTCAAGCCCTGAGTTGAATGAGACGCTGATGACCTGAGGTGTTGAAGATCGTCCGTAAATAAAACAAAGGGATTAATCAATACTCCTGGGCAGAGGTTTCGTGATCGGATTTATCAACTTTACGTGTGTTTTTGAAAATTGTACGAAAAACTTTTTCTTTTGTCTAAACTAAAATTATGTCATCCTTCCATTGTAAGTGTCTAAAGATAACATATGACCTTTGATATGCAGAATTAATTCGAGTATCAGGATAATATATTGCTGCGTGCCCAGATTGTTTTAAAAGTAATTGAAATAATTCAAATATCGTTGTATGAAGGATTATACAAATTTCATATTCTTAATAACATCTTCACATCCTTAATGACTGTATGGCAGAGGAACTTGGTTTTATAGATTCAGACTGTGTGGCACCAACATATATAAATGCCTTTTTCATTATGAACTTGTTGGCATGGCCTATTCGTCGTACTTACAAGATTTCCAGTGGTGAGGTGAACGCAATAAAACCTATTCGTTCTGCTCTTAGTAATCAGCCTTTATCTTTCCATCACATCTCAAACGAAACTCAATGACTCGATATATTCTTGTAAATACACAAGGCTCTCCCCTTTCTATATCATACTGTAATTATTATAAACATGAATAAATAGCGTGCTTTTAAACTGAGAAACCTGCATGGGGTGAAGTGCTGCTTAACCAACAGGTCTCAGATTCTTTAATTATTATTGACGATACACGATTTACAAGCAAAAAAAAATAAAATAAATTAAAGTTCCACCATAAATTATAGCGAATCTAAAAATATGCTATGGTGTCTACTATACACGTGGCAAGAAATGGCCGAGTCTCAGGGAGGGAGAGGGGTGTACTGTTATTGCGCCGATTGTCAAATTTCATTAGCAAACTCGGTAATGAGAACCATTATGAAGAATCTATGTTCTTAACGAATTATATAAATATTGCCAGACATATTTGTGAAACTTGAGAACATTCCTGTATTAACATTAACACACACATATAGTGCATTTGTAAACAAAATTTCCCTCACACTGGCACTGGAAGCTGTACGTTACAGCTTTGTTGCCAATTTAAAAATTTATTTGCAAAAAGGGACTCCCTTCAATGAATTCAGGGTATTATATCCTTCATCAGAGAAAGGATAACTGTTTTCACTAAATGAAAAAATCTTTAACGGAAATATTCTTATTATTTTTTTCACATTTTTTTATAGAGCGCCTTCGTTTTATCACTCTGCACCTTCATTTGTTTTATACGAAGTATAAAATATAAATACAGCAATATTCTTGTCATAGTTACACACGCTTTCCAGCAATTTGTTGGTCCTTGAGTTTGATAATTACTAAATTGCGCTTCGGTGGAAAACAAATAAAAGGTGCATAGTGATAAAAAACGAATGCGCTCTATCAGAAAACGTGAAAAATCAAAGATTCCATAAGGATCTCTTAATTTAAAACGTTGTTCTACGACTACTAAAGCGTTTCGCATCAATTTTTTTCTAAGAAACAAAATTTGACGTGACTGCATTTGTTTTTCTAAAACCTTCTATGTACCAGTAAAATAAATTATGCGTTACATTTGAAAAACCAGATATAATTTACATACTACGAGTGTCGTTCCGAAACTAATGCCTCCTATTTATTTATTTTTGTTTTGTTTTGACTTTGGATGTCCGAGCAAGATGTCGTTTATGTAGTGCTAATGCTTGAACGTTCCTCTTTCATTTGCAGGTGGTTCCGTTGTTCTGCGGTAGTTGGCCCCAGCAGAGGAGTTTTCCAAAATGGAGTCTGATATGGACGCGCGTATAAAACAGAGATGAGTGATTGAATTCCTCACTGCTTAAGAAATTGCACTGACTGAAATCCATCGATGCATGCTAAAGGTGTATAGGGACGATACACTAGACGTGAGCAATGTGAGGTGATGGGTACGGCATTTAACGGTGATGAAAAGAGTGTGCATGACAAGTCACGACCCGGTCGACCCTGCACAGCTGTCACCCCTTACAATGAAGGGCGTCTTGATCAACTCATCCGTGATGATCGGCGGATAACGACCACAGAATTGTGTGCAAACCTGAATGTCGGCTGTAATGCCTTGTAAACAATGTTGGAACATCTTGGTTATCGCAAAGTCTGTGCGAGATGGATCCCCCGAATGCTTTAAGAACAAAAAAATCATCGAATGGAAATTTATGGTACCTGGTGGACCAATATGAAGCTGAAGGTGACAATTTTCTGAATAGCATCGTCACCGGAGATGAGACATGGTGTCACCACTACGTGCCGGAATCCAAAAGACAGCCCATGGAATGACAACATGCGAATTCTCTGTCAAAGAAGAAAATCAACACACACCATCTGCAGGCAAAGTGATATGCACAGTCTTCTGGAATAGACAGGCTCTTTTAGATGTCCTGGAGCGTGGAGTAACTGTCAATTCAGCACGCCACAAGACGACACTGACTAAACTGAAAGCCCGAATTTACAGGGTAAGGTCAGAGAAGAAGACCAACTTTCACCTGGAACATGATAACGCTTGGTCGCACACAATTTTTGCGACCACGCAACTCATTGCAAAATTTGGCTGAACTGTCTTACCACACTCACCGTACAGTCCCGATTTAGCGCCTTCAGACTTTCATCTCTTTGGGCCTCTAAAAGATGAACTACGTGGCGAACATTTTCAAGACTCGGATGCTGTTGTCAAAACTGTAAGGAAGTGATAAGCCTCAGCTGGTTTAGATATTTACAAGCGCGGCATTCAGGCTCTGGTTCAAAGTTGGCAAAAGTGCATAACGAATGGTGGTAACTATGTGGGAAAATGTCAGTCTGTAGCTGAAATATTGCTCTATTTAGCTGTTCTGTTGTGATTTATGTATCTCCTGTAGTTTCCCTGAATAAAAATAGGAGACATTAGTTTCGGAAAGAGCCTCATATATAGGCACGCAGTCATTGTTGCTTTGCTTGTCTATAGATGGAGTAAATTGTGATTATTTCAAATTCATATACTTTTTCATTGTTTCTTCTGAATATTTCATTTCCATTTTCAGATCCGTTAATTGTAAACATCTTGCTCAATATTAAAAATGCTATACACCATAAGTCCTTTCATATAGTTACTACAAATTGTTACTCCTTGAAAAAATATCAATATGGCTGTATTTATCATTGAAGAATATAATTTTTCCCCCTAGATATGAAGTCGTTCTAATGGCGTCAAATGCCTCATGTGCTTAATTCAATGTGTTTGGTAGATGCGAAAAATATTTCTGTTTCTGCACCCGAAAATTGGCTTTATTCTCATTAGTCTTTCTTTGTAAGTTGCGCTTATATCTCACATGGTTAACTAATATTTTTATTTTTAATAATTTTAGTTGCCCCTCACTTATTTCTTCCCTATTTTTAATCTTCGTGCTGTTGAAGATAATTTCTTAGCATACACTTGGTACGGATTATGGTTATGTTTGTCGCAAACTTGAAATTATTTCTTTGTCCACATAAAAGAGAAAATGTGAATTTCACATTTTCTTTACAAATCTGTATTTCTCACCAGCCAATGTAAGCTGTCCCTTACTATACTTGAAATTTTTGCAACTCATGGTTCTGTTTGCTGCATATAGAAAACGTCTTGATGCACTGTAGCGAACAGGGTACTGAAAGTCACATGAAGTTACAAATATGAACTAAACCATTGGACAACACACCACTCTGCAAAAACTCACTCACGTACTTCTTTGTGTGCGGGCAATGTTTTCTGTACAAAGTATAGTGCAGTGGAGCTGCAGTTCCCTCCTCTTCGCCTTAAGTGATTTTCAATCATCTCTTTGTGCGCCCATGAAATAAAATCTGAGTAAAGGCAATTGGTCCTACTGGCATTACTTTGCAGATGCCTCTGTTTTGAGCTATACCAGAATAAAAGCATAAATCATTCTATTTTTTATATATATTCAGAAGTACACATCCAATCTAATAATATTACATGCTAGTCGGGTATTTTCTCTCTCTCTCTCTCTCTCTCTCTCTCTCTCTCTCTCTCTCTCTGTGCATACAAAAATAATTTTCTCTTTCCCTCACCACGCCCGACTACAGTCCACGATTGAAAGTTAAGCGTCTCTCAATAGGAAAACTTTGTGTTGTATACTTGTATAATTACAACTAGGGAGCGAAATTACTTTAAGTATGCCTTAACATACTACATAGTTTAGTCGAATAAACGCCTTTTGCACAAAATGATTCGTTTCTGTAGTTGCTTATAACACAACTAGACCGAGCTGTTGAACGTTTTCCAAATCTCGTTAGGGATAAGGGGAGCAGGCGTTGATTAAGCCAATTCAGTTTGGAAGGAGTAATATACACAAATAAAAAAGAGGCAGAAACGAAGGAAGGATGAAATAAGGCAGTTTTCACTTCCAAGTGACTCCGTTTACTTTGCATGTTGTGCCCTACGTGTGTTTTCCTTTGTATGCGTGTAAGCAGGAGTCAGAAATAAGGTACGGGAGCGACAAAGTGAGGGGGGAGGGGCGAAAAGAGCGAGATGACGAAGCAAGAGAAAACTAGCTAGCAGGAGGAGTCTTTTGAGACTTGCCGAAATATTTTCACTTTGACTTTTGCATTCTCCCGTTTGACATACGTCGTATTCCTTCATCTCTTCATCGTCGCCGTCGTACGGCATTGTGCCAACCAAGAAATTAGACTTCAACTTTCCTTCAGATGCACACATTTCTTCCCCACCCTAGCAGCGCTCCCTCTCCAACATGTGGAAGTATGCATGCATAGCCCCCTTTGCGCTACGGAAAACCAAAGCCATCAACTCACTTTTCAAACCTTGCTTCTGAAGTAGTTTGTAGAATGTCTTGTTTCAAGAGCAATCTGCGCAACATTTTATGAATGTATGCTGTGTTTATTAACTGCGATTAGTCTTACACCTGCTGGCAGTGAAAAATCACGAAAATACAATGTTTATAAAAAAAGTTAACTTAATTAAATACACGCCAACTAAGAACTAAATAAATCAATCTAATTTAAATACACGCCGAATTAACTTTACACATGTTTACATGCAATTTAAGCACCGTAAGTTGAGCACTTCTGCTTCAGCGTTGTGAAACATTTTGTTTATAATGAATAAAATTAAAATATTGAAATATTATGATTTATTTAATTAACATTTATTTATCCGAGCTTTAAGAAAAAATAATATGAAGATATAAAATATATTCATGAAGGAGGTAAAATGAAATAATATTGAAAAGATCTATGTTGATAGTAAGAATATTTAATTGTTTATCAAATAAAAAAGACTTTTGTGTGCTATAACTATTCAGCACTATTTTCAAAGCGTTCTTAAATATAAATAAACATGCTAAAATCATTACTAACTCTTACCTTAAATGAAACACTGTTCATATCAAATAACCACGCTTATCGATCACAAGCTTAAATTATTTCATTTAAATAAAACTATAATGGCGTTCGCAAGAAGAGGTTATCTCCATGCTTAGCGAAAAAAAAAGATTTTCAAAGAGAAATGAGTAATTGTGTTGAAGATGCTTTCATGTAGCGAAAACTTATTCTCCCTCTTATGAATATTCATCAGAAAGTGATATCATTTGTTCAAAATTTTAAACAATATAACATTGGGGCCTAAATTTGTGTCATATAGAAGCATTATCAGGTAATAAAATGCATTAGTTACGCAATAATTAAAGCTCCATAAGTAGCTAAGTGGTGCTAAGAGCTCAAACTGTCCTTCAAGTAGGGTACAAAATTGTTTCCATTTCCTTCCATTGTGGTAGGAAAAGCAGAAAGAAAGAAAGAAAATGGATCATTTTGAAATGAACAAAAAAGTTGGAAGCCAAAGATTTGTGCTACAAAAGTTTCAAATAAGGTTGTACCAGCAAAGAAATCCTCCAGTGAATATACAACTTACACATAAAAGTAATAAATGGGTACTGTAGGTCCTAAAGTATTAACTGTATATAACAATTTTTAAATGTCTATCACTAAAAATTTAAAAAAGCTGGTGATATATTGCACCTTTCTCTTTATTGTAGGAGGAATGCATACAGATTAAAATGCAATGACCTGACGAGTTAAAAAGAACTATTTTCTCAGCAGTATAAGCAGTAACAGCGTTCGGCACAAGTAACATATTTAATATGACTGTCGTAGCAGTATATGGAACATAGGATAAACCTGTTGGATGTTCAGTTCCACTACAAAATATCTTTCGTGTATTATTTGCACTTAGGGAAAACACGGTTCCAAAATTTGGCCAACAAGAAGAAACTTGGAAACAATGTTGATCCACAGCTCAACATAAATCCCATAGAGAAGATAGAATATGTGTAAATTACATAAATGCAAGAACTAACACGTTTTGGTAAATAAACATTGTTTCAATATAACAATTAATAATATAAACGTTTCAATCAACACTGAAAATATAATTTAAGTTATACAAGACTAAAATTGAGGGATTATAACCAGCAAAATGTTATCACTGATGTAATTTCCTTTTTGCTTTATTGCTCAAAAATGAAATACTTTATGCGAAATGCTGTGCTCACAAGAGAACTTCTAATGAGCAATTGGTACCAAAATGAAATAAAGAAACCGAAAATATTCACGCTCAGCTTTCTGATCCACAAGTAATTGCTTTATCAAAGGCTTCGTCGCTCTCAAGAGCCTGTCACTTCCAGTGTGATGCAGCTCATCACAGCGTTGTTAGCCAGAATTCAATACTCTGGCCTCGGGGACGGAATGCATTTGTGAGAGTATCTTGCCTGTATCAAAGCTCACATGTTACCCTAAGATTAATTAAACACAAACAGCGACAGCCATTTTGGTACCACTATCAGGAATAGGCAAAATTATTATGCCGTGATTTGCGAGACATGACAGAAGATATGTTTTATTTCACAAGTTGCATTCTAATTAGTAAGCATTAACTAAAAATAAATTCCTTATCAATTGCAGTTACGGTTAATACCTAATATTTTCACCCAAACTCTCTGTTTGCATATGAAAATTTTCAGAACAAATCATTTTACCGTTTTCCGAAGTAGAATAAAGTTTGTGTCAAAACAATTATAACCTTTATTCATTTGGAAACATAGCAAAAATGCAGATTTTATTAAAAACACATCTCTATACGTAATATTTACTGTTACTGATTCATTGAGGAGATGATCTGATTTCATTTGCTTCATGATTAACCTACTTTATGAAAATTCAGGAAAAAGTTCAATTACTAGATAATAAAATATTTTAAAGTCTTTAACACAAATAACTTCTAATTTAAAATATTATAAAAAGTACCTGTTTTGTACACTAAGATTTGCCTTTTTTATAACATAGAAGAAAAAAAACGTGAATCTACTTTCGTAATTTGCTTTATTTTATAAAAATAGAACTTGCTGCGGTGCTGAATGAAAGCGACTATCAAATTTAAAGGATCCGTAACTTAGCCCAAGCAGTGTAATAATTCTTTGATAGTTAGGGCAAAAATTATACTCGAGAGCAAAAAATTGTGATTTGTGGAAAACTTTAACATGTCCTGTATATAAAACAAAAATGAAGTAAATGTCAACACCTGGGTGTTGATTTTTGGCAAGTAGAAGAATAAAACTGCTTGTTTAAACATATGTCAGAAATTGCGCATTAAACATAAAATATATCATTATTACATTAGTAAATACTTTGGCCAAAAATATGGTATATTTATTAATAGTAAAATTACAGAAAATGTTTAAAGTGCACCTTGCGCCCCAATGGAAGCGCCAGTACGTGGCAACATCTTCCAGCGTTCCGGCCTGTCTCCGAAGAGTGTTACAGGCTTATACACAGATTCTGCACATCAAGAACCGGCATTATTCACATGACTATACATCAAGGAAGTTTATATCAGCAAACGTTAACACCGAAATGCACCCCCGGTGCATTCCATCATGCATCAATTAAATAACCTGTCGTAATGAAAATAGAGCATTTAAGTATGACAGTCAGTGTGTTCAAACAACGTTAGCCATTAAGGATGTTCGTAAAATTTAGGCTCCAACTAGGCAGTTATTGAGAAGTCAGCTTAAACATTAATACCAAATTGCCACTGATGGCAAGACTGGACCGTTCCATGGGGAAATGCCACAATGATTATTGTGTGTTGCACGAACCAGTAAGAGAACCTTTCGCTTGGAAGAAAATGACTGACAATAGGGCCTGCACACGTTGCAGGTGGTAGAGATAATAGCAGTAAAAACAGTTTTTTGGCTTGCACCATGCTAACTGACATGTCTTCAGTTTATGTGGGGGTTATTCAAAACGCCATGTAGAACAAGCACCGTCCCACTCGGTTTATAATGACGTCGTCTCACTCAAACGTGATACAAGCTGCAAGTCCCATGATATGGTTGCTCTCTCTGAGGATATGTTTCTGGACAGACCATTCGCATTCACTTGTCGTTAAGTGAATATCATCTCAGCTTGTACCTTACATGAATAGCAGTCTCTCACACTCACACTACAGAACTGTTCTGTAAAGAGACAATGCACGTAAATCCGCATTAACTGTTACTATTGCTGTCATGATATATTGCTCTCTAGCTTGGTACACTTGCACTTTGGAACATATGTCGATTTTTGTTCCTTGTTTTACCAAGAATCGCCTCTCAAAATTCGTCTTCATATTTAACATCCACTCTGTGTATATACTATATAAATATGCGGTCCATTTCGTACCAGTATCATTTGGAATCTATTCGTTTAGTTCGGGATTTTTTAAGTATCTCTAATACAATTCGTTTAAATAAATATGCGATTCAAATATGTTTTACAGTGCATAATTATAAAAGAATAGATAAAATTTACATTTTGCTCTAAAATTGCTCATAAAAATGGAGGCACTGAAATAATTATTAACATATACTAAGGTAATGAAACATTCCTCCGTCGAGATCGGTACATATTTCTGGAGTTTAATCTCCAGTGCAAATTCTCCGGAGGGGTCTTTAAGTTTTGAATCGTAGATTTACGACACATTAAAGAATTTCATAGCTGAAAGAGAGGTTGCTGGCCAAAATTATCGGCCATTTCAAATCCCAGTAATACTTTAGCGTTGCACTAAATGACACTTGATGACAAGACCTGGACATCTATTCCACTTGGCATACGTATGTGCTAAGTGTAACTAAATTCGAATATTTCGTATGATCCGTTAAGATTCAAAACAACCTTGTAAGTTGGTGGTGCTGATGGTTTTATGCTGTGATATAAGAGTAGCTACACAAGCTTGCCTGAAAGTGCGTTTTTACAATTTAATTTTTAAATGTATTGCATTTACATGAATTTTAGATTTTATGTCGATTGTTTTAATCTATAAATTATAATGCTGAACTAAGTTCGGGGTAAATACCAAAGTTAAGTTTAAAGTTTGATTATGAATGCGGACATTTAAACCATACCTCAACTTCAATATTTATTTTTATATACAGAAGTTTGCAGATTTTTTGAACAGAAAAGAAAACGATTATTCAGCAACTCTCTGAAAGGTTCTGTAAACCAGCACTCACAATGTGCCAGAGCATATACATATAAGTAGTGTGTTTGTATGCGACGTTTTAGTTTTGCAATACATACAAGGTGAAACAAAGCTCAGTGTCACAATTTTATGGAACGATTCCGTGAAACTTTCGAAATTTTTTGGCCGCCGTTTGGCCGAAAAAGTTCATTTCTACCTTATTTTGCTGTAATATGTAAATGCGTCGGAATTCATATGTTCCGATTATAACAATGGAATGGCAAAAATAACGTTCTTATCTATTTTTTCAGAACTTGAGAAGATTTTACTTAAATTCAGCCGAAAACCTTTATGTGAATCATTTGGGTTCGCAAAAATAGATTGGGCATCACTGAGTTTGATAAAGCTCTTAAAAAGTGAGCAGTGCTATGAACTTGTTTTTGCAGCAAGGCTATATAAACAAACACATACTGAGTTGTATGCCATTTTTAAGTCAACCATGAAAAACATTAAGCAGCGTTGCCATATGTTTCGAGACAAAATATTTATATAAAAACTTTAAGAGATATAGATAAAGGTATGAAAGTTCTAATGCCAATTCACATGCCGTCCAGGCATTGGAGATCCGTTTATGGGCGGCAGAGGCATTAAAGTGGTCCATTTGAAATGCTCGCATCAAGAATCGGTGTACTGTATTAAGCTGAATGATAAAGTGAAGATGAACAGGGGTGAGATGATGGCAGATCCGGAGAAAACTTGTCCAGACGCCGATTCGTCCACCACGAATTCTACTGCGGCCACTGGGATCGAACACGGATCGCCTTGGTGAGAGACAACAGTTTAACCATTCGGCACGGCGCTGCAGGGCATAAGGTAATCATCCCCCCTTATTAAGCCTCATTACCGGCTTACCCTGCAAATGAGACAGTAAGTTGGAATATATATATATGTGAATGTGCACATACGAGGGCTATTCATAAAACTCCTTCCGTTTCATTTTAACAAAATCAAATAAGCTACACACAATTTTTACAATATTTTGAAACTATAAATTTTGTTTTATTTTTCCACGCAATTTCCGGCTTCATTCTGACATTTATCATAGCCTTCAATGAGCTTGGAAATTCCGGGGACATGCCGCCTGTGACCGCAGCCAACCCATGATGCGAAATTGCAACATTTCTTCAGTGCATGAAGACACCATTGTCTTACGCCACAAAGTTGCCGATAAATTTCAGTCGCTTTATATTTATTTGCCACAAGAAATCGTATCCCATGTGGCGGGGTGCAGCTCAGCTAATAATACTGCGTGACTTTCACACTACCCCTACTCGAAGCGTAGTGAATATTGCGCCCACTATATGAAAAACGATAGGAACATTAGGGAATACGCCCCGTAGTAACTAAGAGAAACTGCACTGCATAAAGCGAAAGCTCAGCCGTATTGAATTTGCAAGCGGGTTTTAAGGAATGAAAAACATGCGGAATAAAATTTTACTGATTATTTTATTACAACTAGCTTGAAAAACATTTAACGAACTGTTTATTAAATAACAGTTTAAACCCTTACAATTAGTTCATTTGCAATGTTTGTTTCAAAGTTAATAAAAGCTTTTCAAAGCTGTAGATAAGAAAAATTTTGTTAAAGAGAAATAAATATTTTTCTGGAATAGACAGTTTTTGAATGCATATAATCCTGCAATGCCAATAAAATAAAGCAGCATGAAATTGTGTTATTATTTTTAATTTATGAAATTTAGTGTTCTTCAAGAAAGAGAACCACACCCAAAAATAAAGTTACGTTTGGAAATCTTCATCAAATAGCTCATATTTTCACGTATCCTGCAGCATTGAAGGTTTTATTTAAATGCATTATTCACAAAGGATTTAAGATAGCTTTATCATTGTGCTTGATAACTTACATGATTTTATACTCTGTTCATATTGGTTACGGTTACCTTAAAAGTTGCAGGAACCAAATAAGGCTAAATGAGTGAACTGTTGCCCTAGTTCTATGTGTTTCTTATGCAAAATCCTGGCATTCTGTCCATCAATGGTTCACGTATATATCCTTCCATTTGTGTGACCAAGTCAATTCACAGTACATTTTGGCCGTCCAAAACCCACAAGCCATTCATGAAGTACTTATGCACTCGGTGAAAATCGGGGGTTTGTGCGCAAAATCCACACAGATAAAAGTCAATTTTTTACGAAGGATTTTTGAATATTACAGAATACCGATCAATTTCATGGAGTTTGTTCGGGCCTGAATGATGTAGAGCTGGGGTCAGGGGTATTTTCAATAAGACAGTGGCACGTACCATGCATTAACCGAGCCCATGAAGATGACTGAAAGTTTATTTGACGACTAGATAGTTTCCAATAACCAGTGGCCACTGAGATCTCCAGATCTGACAGCACCGGAGTTTTCCCTATGGATTACTTTAAAGACAAAAATTCACACGAGAACAATGGTACTGACGAAGACTCCTTAAATAATCATCTAGGAACATGAACGATGTGTTCAGTTGTGCCTTTAGGAGGAGGAATGACATTTTCAATATTTTCTACACACAGTTCCCCAGAGTTACTCTACATTTTATGTGCAGAAATTTGTTGTTAGTGTCATTCGTGTTGAAATAAAGAAATAACGTGCGAGTTTTTTTAAGTATCATCCTGTTTTAGTTAATAAAGTAAAATAAGTATTTGTTATCATTATGCATTGGAATTCTTAAGCACTTAACCTCAAATTAAGTACACTCAAAACTACTACGAACCAAGAACACAAAGTAAGAGCCACCGCCCGGCGGGTGAACAAGGGAGATACAGGCGTAAGGGGAGACGCTGGTTTTAAGCCGGTGACCTATTGTACTTCTCCCATCTGTTGCCTACATGCAAATACCAACATAACTTCATTTCGCTTCATTTTGGTTTTAGTGCGTATAAATTCCTGTGTGCATTTATTATCTAATTGTTTCAATAATAATGGAGAACGTGTGCATATATGCAAATTGATCAAGGCATCAACGTTTATAATAAAAATATACAAAAATATTCACGTACCTAACGCCAAAACAAAAACATGAAGAGAAGGAAAGTTATTCTTCTTGAGGGAACGATATGGTTGGGTATCATTTGTTGCTAAGAGTTGATACATCTAGTGTGAAAGGAGGATATTGTTAAGTACTTGGGTCAGTTCCAAAGAGCAATTGGTGGAAACATGAAATTTCTGGATGACACCGCTGGACTTTAAAGAGCGAACAAGAAAAATGAACTTCACTTCCGTCTTGCTCACCTGATCGTTTAGAACACATTGCAGCTAGTCCTGCAAACTATACATAAAGCTTCTATGTTCTCCAATCATACGACAATTGAGGAGCAAAACAACTTTGTGGACAATTCTTTCTTATCGTCTTTCAGAAAATGAACAAGCTCATCCAACTCAAATGATCAAAGAGAATCGAATTACACTGATAGTAAATAGAATTTTGCTCAAAACTAATTATAAGTGTAACTTTTTTCCCTTCTAAATTCTTTTTTTTTAATTCCCTTCAATCTCAGTAGGGAACAGCAGTTACTTACAATATTTGCATAATTAATTATTATAAGTAAGATAGATGACAATGAAACTAAACATGCTTAATTATAGATAACTATTGATAAAAAGCTAACACAATAAATTATTGTTAAGCCTCAAATGATAAAAAAAGGTTCAAAAACTGTTGTTAAAACCTCAAATGTTTAGTTTTTATTTAAATGAGGCATCATTTCACCTCTGATTTGATCATTTCTCTCGAACTTATTAATATAATCTAAAATGCTCGATTATTCTTCTCAATCTTATTGTAATAACCTAAAATATACTATTAAAAGTTTAAAAATAGTATCATTATTAAAATGGTTTCATCATGATTTTCCAAAGCATGTTAAATAAGTGGAAATTGTGTTTCTGTCCTAGGCCATTCTTTCATTTATCCTGATAGAATTTTTGGAGGGACTGAGACGGAAATAAAAAACTCGAGAAGTCATCGTAAACTTAGAAAATTTAAATAAATATTTTTGAAAAATTTGGCACACGTAATACACTTGGAGTTGAATGTCTTTGTATCACGGGAAAAAGTCGTTCCAATTTACTTCAAAATATCAAGATCATGTCACTTCATGTTTTAGTCTTGCAAACGAATTAAATAAAAATATCCTCGGTTTGTCCTCAAAAAGAACAAAATTTAGAAGCGACTTAATTGAGTTCGGAAGAAAAGGAAAGTGCTAAAATATTTTACAAAATTCATTTGCCAGTTGATATCATAGTAAAACTGGAAAACTAAAAGATATTTAAAGCCGTTGATTTGGTCACTATGGGGAAGAAAGGAAAAATGTGGAGGATCCTCAGTATTAAAAGGGCGCTATAAAAGAAGATGACAATGATGAAAACACATCAGACAATTACTTAAAAGCCACAATACGATGCTTTGAGATTTTAATTTCCTTGCTCAAAGAAGCTTAGTTATTTGCTCTCTGGTCAGTTTACCTTATATCGCTATTTTTCTTTACTTTTTGCGAACTGAATATACATTAATTAAAAAGTATGTAAATAATGCTGCAATATCTTATTTACAAAATTAAAAATGTGCTTTCAAAGTGCAACATATTGAAAAAGCTAGTTAAAACAATATTTTCATTAAATTGACTTAAAAAACTCATAATTTTTCCATTTATAAGACAATTTTGTTGTTTAACTTAGTTATAAATTTAATACTGAAGACTCTTCTAATGAATTATTGTCGAAACAGCGTAAATTTTCCAAAATTTCTATATTTGAAAAAGGTTCAATATATTTTTCTCTCTCACTAACGGTTACTTTTATAAAAAGGCATTTCTTTAGATTCTCTCGGTGTGTACTGCTTTCAAGCCTCTTGCTTCGAATCCTTACGCTTTGGAAATTCCGAAAATTATCTCAGTTAAAGTGTTTGAATCTCTAGCAGGATATTGAAGAATTTAAAATATTTCTCCTATGCTTATATTTGAGCCATATTATTATGGTTCGTTAATGTTTGGAAGTTGTTTCTTCAGAAACCAAAAGTTACATAATGGAAATAAATTATATTTCCAACAGTGTAAATGTCAGAATGTTTCTTTATTGAGAAAGTGAGACCACTCATTAGACAGCAACAGCTCCTTTAGGCAGTTTCCCAAATTTCAAATATCCCCCAGACTTGGAGAAATTCCACCACCAACCTTGCTTGTGATACAATGAGCTGGTTACTCGTCCAGGGGAGATTATTAAACTCATAATTCTTAATGTTCTAAGCTACCCTGCACAATGATAAAGATGAGAATTCGGCAATGGATAAGCAAACTAAGTGCTTTTGCAGTAAACTAAAACTGGACACATGGAACAGAGACAGTATTAATAAAAAATATAAAAATGGAAAAACATTTTTAAAAAATAATTTATGGCATGTGTATACCTTTCATCTTAATTCAAGTTGGACAATACCCGTTTGAAAGCATTTGTGTCCAGTGTTCGAATGAAGCTGATGGTAATATTCGAGATGAACCTCTACCTATCCATCAGCTAGGGGGAACTTCATCTTTTGGAACGAAAACTGCATCCAAAATTTCCGATTAAACTCCTGTTACATCCCTGCATGCAATCGGGTGCTGGCGATAGCCGCTTGTTCCTCTGTAAGCAGCATTTTATAGTGATAGTCTGAAATATAAGTAAAAGAATCAATATTTTATGACTTTTATGATTTATAACTATTTTGAAATGGATGACCACCACGTTGGATACGATAAATAGTACATATAATATATGTGTATAAGACATAAAAAATAGCAGATTCCTCAAATGTGAATTTGTCTCTCGGCGTAGCGTTCGACTCATGGCATATTTCTGTGCGCTGGTCTTAACAGAGTTTAGCATAATTATGTCATCAACAGTCACATCGAGTTCCCCGTGGCAGACGAGCTGTTTTGAAGAAGTGTGTAATATAGATAATTACCGAAGTTAGAATGCGTGAATTATTTTGTTATTTTTTGCAAGTAAAAATTATGTTTGATATACACATGATAGTATAGTTTCTAATTGCCAATCGCCTGTGGTGCCTCTGTAGTAAAAACGGGCGTTAAACACTATTCATTCATTCATTCCAATTGCAAAGGTTTATTTTAATTTTAAGGAATTTATGCTCGCAAAAAACAAAAGTAGTAATCTTAATTTTAAAAAATAAATAGGAAATTAACAGCTATATTTAATTGAATTAAGTACAATTTATACTTTATTTTAATTTTTAATTTTAATTATTAAATCTATTTTGAAAACAGATTAATTTAAGTTCAAATATATATTGTTCTGAAAGATATATTGAATTTTTTTTTAATTGTGTTTAACGCCCGTTTTTACTGCTGAGGTACCACAGACGGTGAACATTGGTGATACATGAGATGAAAAGATATATTGGGAAAGGATTTTTTTTTCTTAAGGAAGGAAACGTTCCAGGCATAAGTTTAGGGTACCTTCCTGGCATTTGCCCGTTATGAGGACTGAGGAAAACCTGGAAAAAACCCCAGTCAAGGAGGACGGTCCTGGCAGGGTTCGAACTCTAGACCTCCCTCCACAAGTCCACGCTTTAACGATCTCGGCCACCCGTGGCGGTAAGATATATTGACGTATTAAACAAATTATTTGCAATTTTGTCCACATGATCCAAAAAATGCATTCCAAGGAAACTCATTTCCATAACTTGAACAAGAACTAAAGGTGGTATTGTGAACGAATGATTCCGATTTTTTCTGAATCGAACATTGTTTCTGGTGGTTAATAATAATTATTATTATTAGCCGTTTATCATCAGCATTATTATTATTATTATTATTATTATTATTATTATTATTATTATTATTATTGGTCTAAGGGTGTACATCTACATGTCAGGTTAATTTCGTTTAAAATGTAATTTCATGAAAGGTATTTAAGCTTTATGTTCAGAAAAGTTTTAATTCGACACTATAAGTAATCTATCTGAGAAAAGCGCTGTTTACTTTTCAATCTATCTCGACGCTTTTGTGTGGATATACTGTCACAAACGAGTAAAGAAACGAGGCGCATAATCAGATAGCAAGCTCGTACCACAATTTTGTACATTTTCTGGTCTTGTATTTGAAGCACTCGTGCAAAGACATTAGAGAACGTTTAGTAATGAAGGGGATGAATTTGTGTACAAACTCATATTGGAACATTATCCAACAGTAGGAGCGAGTAGCACATTGTTAACTAGGTTCATTTGTTACACTTTTCATTATTGTATTATTCTCAACTGAAGATGATCCAAAAACTTTTAAGATGGTGGCATATCAACTTACTGCAGTGCTGTCAATGTTCGCTATGGTTGAGAAACTCGTTCTAATGGAAACCTTATCAGCTTAAGGTGGAATTGGC
Organism: Metallyticus violacea; assembly: GCA_030762175.1. Taxonomy (NCBI): domain Eukaryota; kingdom Metazoa; phylum Arthropoda; class Insecta; order Mantodea; family Metallyticidae; genus Metallyticus; species Metallyticus violacea. The sequence goes on along the minus strand of CM060846.1, from coordinate 84,008,926 downwards.
ATTTCAAAAATCTTTATTTGTTGTATTTCACGTCCCGAGGGCATAAGTATATGATCGGGAAAAGAAGTGAGCCATTATAAAACAAACCCTCGCCAAGAAAAAAGGGTCTCGACTTACAAAGTAAGGAAATATTGATGGAACTACAGGGGTAAGGTAAAAGAAAGCGAGTGCAAAGATAGGCGATGTAAGGTAAGATGGTGCTGAACCATGGGGGGAGGGTGGGTGAAATGTAAAGTGCAGGGCGGATAGACAATGAAAAGAGAAGAGGATAAAAGAGGGGAAGACGGGGTTAGAAAGAGGGAAGATATGTCTCTTTGAAAATGGAATTTGAAATTGTATGGGCCCTAGAGTGGTATAAAACTACCACCAGAGTAAGGAGGAAAAACTGTATATATATAGATAATGCACACATGAGCAGGTGTGTGTGTGTGTGTGTGTGTGTGCTTGAGCACGCGCTTCCTTTTCTTTTTTATTGCTATGTACAAAAAAAAAATACAGGGAAGATGTAAACAGGAGTCGACAACATCTCTATAACGTTACGTAGACTTGGTACTGCCTAATGGCAGATTAAGAAGCGTTCGTAGTTGCTTTCTCCTCTGTGTAACAAAATATCTCTAGGACGTCACAAAAAAGTACTTTATTAAGGGAAGCTGTCAACATTCACTTGCTCTCTAAGGATCTACAGTTCAGGTTCTTCTAACATTATTACTGTCACAACGGATAAAGGGGAAATTCTCTATAGCAATGTAAGAAAATCTCAATGTAAAGATACATCAAATATAAGTAGAGATCTTCTTAACAAATGCCTGTATTTATGGTTTTGTTAATATTCGTTTAAAAGCTCAGACAATCTGCAACACATGAGAGCATAATGAACCTCAGAACGTTTTGCTAAATATAGTGTGAAAATTACCACAAATTGTAGATATCAAATAAAAGAATGTGTGGTAAATGTACATAAGAATTATAATAAAACTGACAGCTGATTAATGCGAATATTGCATGTTGCCCTGTAAATACCAAAAAATATCTAAAAAAAATTATAAAGAATTTATTGCTCACTACTTGGATCAGGCGAGGCATTATTCCACAAACAACTTAATAAACAGAACTAGAATTTATATGTAAATACTTATACATATTTGTTTTCCATTAGTTGAAATTCAACTTTTGTTTTATGTTTACAAATTAGGATGTTTCAAGTGATTTAATACAAATTCTATTTTGCATATTCATCCATATTTTATGTTAGAGGAGAGCTAATACATTTTGACAAAATTAAAAAAATTATTTGAAATATTTTTCATGTTTTATGGTTTCAAAATTATTCTGGTCAGATAATTTTTGATGATTATTTTACTTGCATCATATCCAAAATTGGATTCACCTTTTCCATGAAATGTGGCTAGCAGTAAACAAAGCATAACGGGGAGTAGAGCAAGTAAAACCTTACTGGAGAATGCGTTGAGTGTTTTAGACTATAATAGCCCTGTTTCAATTGAATCCTGAAAATCCGTTCTTGATAAAACTGTAAAAGCTGGTATAACAAACTTCTGGTGCATCACAGCTGCAAAAGCAACGCATGTCTGAAAACTTAATCTGAGGAAAGTGATAGAACGTCTCAACTGTTGCAACGAAAGTAGTGAAAGTGAAGTTGAACACATGCTAGCCAAGAACTCAGGCTATAGTGAACTATACAACATCAGTAATATTTTAAATGGTGAATCAAATGTGGAACTTGTGGATTTAACTCCATAAGATATTAGGTTTAGATGGTCCCCATTATTTTTTATGATGTTTAGCAAAGTTTTATTAGTACAAAGAAAATTTAAAAGACAATAGTAGCAGTTCCATCCGTATGTCTGGAAACCTTAACAACCTGAGGAAATTATATAAATCTGTACAAAACATGTCACACATTAAAAATAATTACGACAGGTCTTGTACTGTAATGTGTGTTTGTGTTTGCAGTAGTGTGGAAGAAAGTGAGGCTACAATATCAAGAACGTTAAATTCTTGTTCTGATTAATTTTGAATGGTATGAACATTTTATAAAAATCAAATCATTTTTGCATTATTATTTCATCATTTTTATAAAAGAAATTCATGTTTCACTACATATTTTGATAATTTTTATCTATATGTAGTGAACCCTTTGACAAAAAAAAAAAAAAAAAGTCATTTCTTGAACGCAAAAGTGTTCCAAGTCCTCCCGGCCAGGATCGATGGATTTTTTCGGGCGTAAAAATCCTAAGTATGGCTTCCTTCGGAAGGGAAGTAAAGCCGTGAGTCCCGTGTCGTACATTTACGGCACGAAAAAGAACCTCAAGCCTGAAAGAAGAGGCCTGTAAGCAAAATTTGTCGGCCCTTTCACGCCCTGAATTGAATGGGACGCTGATTACCTGAGATGTTAAATAGCGTCCATAAATAAAATCAATCAAAAAAAATCTAAGTGCTACTCATTACAGCGTGGAGTTTACAAAGTATCCAGCAAGGCTGTGCAGCCACTATAGCAGGATGTTATATGACATGCACTAAAGACGCTATCTATTATGTGTGTTCCTTAGCTCTGTGACAGTGTGTGCAGAGATGCTGCGCTTAAAAGCGGAGGTTCGCTTCTCGGCATGAAACCCCCCTTTTTATAAACCTTTGTTACATATTATGACAAAAACAGAAAGCTATAAAATTAACATATTTAATATATATATATATATATAATTAATATTATAATTCCTTCAGTATTTGTTCTATATGAATTCAATATGCTGCACGCACATACCTGCACAAGCACGAAGGATAAAAGCTTATGGGCTCAAATTCAAGAAGCAGGGGATATTGTAGTATCTCGTCCACTCTACTGTAAAAAGCTGATATTATCTATGCCCTGAAGATTGAGGGTGGTTATGCATGCTAAGGGTTCATACACCCGATATTAATTTGTGTTCATTTCTGTGTGTTTTCACTTTAGAAGGTGGAGGTTTCTGTTCCTGTATTTAGTCATTTGTAAAGAATACGTTAGTTTGTGATTTTGTTTTTGTGTATGCATAGGTAATACCATAAAACTCAAATGATACGTTAAAATATAATATGATATTAAGGCAACATGATGTTCTACATATGAAGTTATAAAACCAATAATGAAATTTAAACATAAATGTTGCGTGGGATTTGAACCCACGAACTTACGCAGAAAAGTAATGCCTTCTAAACGCTCGGCCACTGTTACTCTACCCTAATGTTTTCTTTCCATATGTTTGTGACTGTGACCATTTCGTTTATAGACAAAGTGCCAACTGCAGTGTGCACTCGCTGCATGCGCGTCGTTGTAAATAGTTTACGAGCGTCTCCGAAGTTCTCCGAACGACACTTAGAGTAAATATAAAATACGTTTTGCAAAATCACTTATTTGGTGGTGTTAATAATATAAAGATGATTTTTAAATTACTTTTAATGATCGTTGTAAAGAGTAAATATAAAATACGTTTTGCAAAAATCACTTATTTGGTGGTGTTAATAATATAAAGATGATTTTTAAATTACTTTTAATGATCGTTGTAAAGAGTAAATATAAAATACGTTTTGCAAAAATCACTTATTTGGTGGTGTTAATAATATAAAGATGATTTTTTAAATTACTTTTAATGATCGTTGTAAAGAGTAAATATAAAATACGTTTTGCAAAAATCACTTATTTGGTGGTGTTAATAATATAAAGATGATTTTTAAATTACTTTTAATGATCGTTGTAAAGAGTAAATATAAAATACGTTTTGTAAAAATCACTTATTTGGTGGTGTTAATAATATAAAGATGATTTTTAAATTACTTTTAATCATCGTTGTAATTACATGACTTTAGTATAATAGATAGTAATCTCAGATCAAAAGTGGACGGTGATCTTAAATATCCCTACATTTGCTTTGTTGAAGGTGATAACCTCTGGCCAAGACGATGCTATAGCACTGGTATGGTCTTTAAATATTTTCTGAAATGGTAAAACGGGGCCTCCTAGTCAAAATTTTCAGAAGAGGGGGAGAGAGAGAGAGTGTGAGTGTGAGTGTGAGTGTGAGTGTGAGTGTGAGTGTGAGTGTGAGTGTGAGTGTGAGTGTGAGTGTGTGTGTGTGTGTGTGTGTGTGTGTGTGAGTGTGTGTGTGGGGGGGGGCTGTTATGAGTATTTTAAAAGAATACCTCTTTGTATATTACGCAATACACGGGATTGCTAAAACATAAAATCTGCATCTGTCAAAATTTTCTGTAACAACAGGAAATGGGTGTAGAGGTTTACGTACCATCTGAATAATTATATTCTATAGATAAAAAATTGAATATCACCTGAATTATAAGTCGGAAAGCTGTACAGGATTCACATACCAGGCTGATTGGCAGGTGGGAGATATTCTGCAGCAAGCAACAGTTTATGACGGGCATTTTGTATATAACTTTTATACATAATTTTCACGTACATTTTTAACAAATATATAGGCCAGTATACCTTCCTGTGGTCCAGTATTTCTGGTAATCGGCCAGTTAAGTACATCCTTCCTATACAAGCGTCATTTGTTTTTTCATCTATGCAAATGTGATTCAGCAGATTGTTCAGATGCTAATTTTGTGTGATGTTTATATTTCTCTACTCCATGCTGTTTTATGGGTTTTATACAGAAGCCCCATGTACATTTTTTAAATAAATATATTTGCCTATATCAGCCAAACGAAGTGTTACATAGATGAATGATTATGTGACCAGTACCGATTCCTAATACATTTAATCTGTGAATCATAATAAAAATACAAATTTATACAAACAGAAGAATTTTATCCCAATAAATAATTATCAAAATGTAAAATTGATTGACTCGCCATACTGGGTCTATTTTTAATATTATACCTAAATACGACACCTCCAGAATTTGAAGTATTTTTGTTTTGGATACAGAACAGTAAACAAGGACAACTTAATACTTTATTTAACCATACACAGACACACATTTATGGAACTTGCTACATTTATTCACAGAAAATTGAAGTTGCACTATTTTATTCCCCACATTTTTGACTGATACATGTTAGGGAGAAGAGGAGTTGGAAACCTTTTAGAGACAATTTTCTTTTTTTCACATTGACTTATTCGCCTGTGGTGCCTCAGTAGTAAAAACGACCGTTAAACACCATTAAAAAAATCCCTAGTCTGTCCAAGCAAGTGTTCAAGCGCGTCACAAGGTTATGGCTACAGTGGTTGACTGCGGAACCAATCCCTCTGCTTGATAACGCAGCAGATGTTCCATGCAAGCCGAGCCTTCTGCTGCTCAGAAACTTTGGGTACCCCAATCACCGATGAAGATTGGTGTGACCCTTGCTTAATGTTTCTGCAATCTCTCGACTGGCGATTCCTTTTCAAGGTTGTCTACGGCTGGAATTGATTCCTGGTTATGTAAGATTGACCAGGTCTAGGCATACCCTCAGTGCGCACACGTCCATCACGAAATTCACCTCACCATCTGAACACTGTGCTGCTTGAGACACGCATTCCCATACACGTTTTTTATACGACGATAAATGTTGGCTCCACTAATAACTTCTACCTTCAAAATTTTATTACTGCTCGCGGGGCCCGTTTGGATGAATCCATGTTGTGAACGTTCAACATACAAACAACACAGACCATACCAGTCTGCTTTCTTACAACGCCACCTACCGTAGCAAACACAAAGCTCTGAGTAGTTAAGATACAACTCTAGGACCAAAAAAAATAAATAAATAAATAAAATAAAAAAAAGATAGTTTCATTTGAGCAACTTTTATACATAGGAAACGAGGCAGCACAAACTGGAAAATAAAAGATGCAACAATAACTGTGCACTATTTTCAGTTAAGCTCTTCATGTTATATTTTGCGTCTTGATTTTAAGAATTATTAACAAAGAGGACAGTTAAATAACAACTCGTTCTTTATGCAATTGAACTCAATTAATAAAATTAATGGATACCATCGTTCTATCAACAACACATTATAAAATTATAAATTCTCATTACTCCAATAATGTTTACATTTTTTTTTTTCTACGTGAACTCTTAACGTTGGGAATGATCGAAAATGCGAATAATGTGGAAGTAACTTTTTCTCAGAACTGAAAGTTGTTAATATATTCGTGTAAACTCTCTAATACACAATCAGGTGTGGATAGAATTGTTACTAGAGATTAAGGTTCATTGTCAAGAACCTCCCAAGAGTTAATTAGAGGAAATAGCTGAAAGTTCCGTCCTTCAGAAGAGCATCACGTTCAGACAAGCAATGAGTGAGAGACATAAGTTTGGAGCAAAAATATTTAAGCTTTTTAATTTTTTTTTTTTTTCCTCGGGTGATACAGGGTCTATGGGAAAGAACGCCGACAGAAGGACGTTTTCATTTTCAATACACTTTTACCATAAAAGGTCCCTACTAGTGTCATCGCTTCTTGTAAGAGCAAAGAATAGAATTTAGGCCGTCTCTGGTACCCCAAGTGTCTAGTTTCACTTATTTTCATGCATGAGTGACACTTTAAATGACAAAGGCATTAATTTCCATACTTAAACGCATTAGCTCCGCTCAGTGAGAAGCTCTTGTTATTTTGGTTCGGAAGATATTTCACATAAGATGCCAAAGGTGAATTATACCTTTTAACAGAGACATTTGGAAAGTCCTAAGAGAAGCTAAACAAGATGAAGTAATGCAAATGGATGTCTACAAATAATACCATATATGCAGTACTTGTTTTCCTGAGCATTAGTTGCAATGACTGTTAACCCAGGTTTGAAGTGGCATTTATGGTGAAAAATGCCATTTTTTTCTCTGGGTTAAACAATTTTCTTGGATTCATTCCACTAACAATTTTCACTTTCTTTCCGTCTTTTCTTCGTATGTTTCATGTTGTCGTTTCATTAAAAAAAGCTCCGATATTGGTCATAGGTATAAACGTCCCTTATTTTTCCCATAATGTTGTACTATAAAGAATTTAGGAGTTTCTAAAAGCCTTCAAAGGCATTTAGTTTATCGAACTATGGGTCAACTGTTGGTGCCATGTATGTTGAAACTTCCCCTCTCCCTAGAAAGGCCGAATACTAGTTAGTTACGGGTACCAAACACTTTCAGTTGCATAGATAAAAACTCCTTTGGCATTGACATGGATTATTAAACGTTTATTAGGAAAACAGCCAATATGAATTCACATTTCTGGCATTCAAACATTTCCGAAATTCTTTTCCAAAGTAATTGTATAACATTTAAATCTTTGAACTGCTAATTATTGTACTTAGTTTATTATTTTTTAGCAGTAGTATTTCGTCCCCAGCACAATTTTTGTTATATAATAGCTTTTGGCACCATCCAAATACTGCAAATTCTATTTGTGTCATAAGTCCTTTCCTTTCCTTTTTTTTTTTTTTTTTTTTTTTTTTTTGGTTCAATTCGGCGCATTATGCATTATTGTGTAGTTTAGTTTGAAATTTAGAAGGAAAATTTATGTATTTCAAATATTAAATATGCTAATAATCCCTTAAAATCAATACATATATTTCAGCGATGCTTCAATAGTATCATCCCGTCTGATGTGGTTTCCCGAAAGGTGTGCAAAACACCCCTCTACAAATGCAATCGTCTCTTGATATAGTGAAAAATGTTGACCAGCGAAGAAGGGTTTGAGCTTTGAGAAAAGTCGGAGGGAGCTGAATATGGGGTGTAAGGTAGATGCTCTAACAATGTATACTCAAATCTCTCAATTTTTGCATTAATAAAACATTTTTGTGAACAAGTGCATTGTTTCGACAATTTTTCTTCTTCTGATAGCACATTATTTTCTCGTTCATTTGTCTATTTCATTTAAAAGATTGGAACAGTACTTTCCCCGGTTATAGTCTTACCCTTCTAAAGATAGTCAATTAGTGAAAGTTTTTACTTCCCAAAAGACTAATACCATTATCTTTCCTGCAGATGGAACCATCTTTGACTTTTTTTGTGCTGAAAAAAAGAGTTTCTCTCCACTGTTTTGGTGTTTGATGGCGAAATCTAGTTTCATCCAAATTTATAAGTGGACGCACAAAATCAGTTCTGTTGCTGCTAGAATGCGTTTTTGATGTGCTGTTAGCAAACGTGGCACCGATCTTGCGCAATTCCTTTTCATGTGTAAAAATATAGCCTACACTTTCCTTTGAAATGCATATACATACGAGTCAATTACCCGTCGTTCCGTCCGAAAATATTGGGTGTCTCCCCGTGATGAATATTTCAATTTCCAAGGAAACTTTCAAGTACACTTATTTCCCAACTGAGAATAGAGAGACAGATGCAAATAGATATAGCCTCAGCAAATTTCATGCATTTTAACTCGCCTGTTTAAACACAGAGACCGATTTTTAATCACTGGAAACAAAGGAGAAGAGTCCCCATAAACATTTATAAATTAGGAATGAACTTCTTTTGGAGTTAAACCATTTTATAAAGAACTTTATGATTGCACGGTACTAAATGTTACCCATTTTATGGAAACCCGATAAAACTCCTCTTTAGAATGCCGTGTTAAATAAAATATTTAAAACAATGACTAAGTATTTCAAATGAATGCTCAAGACAAAAGTTTCAGTGTAAAAAACAATTATCTTACTAATTGCAATACCAAGAACTTTTCAGGTCGATCTCATTAATTTTAGTAAAAATGCATATTTATATATTTATATCTGAAAAATATAAATGAAAAACAAAAAGCAAAAATATAAAAATGGCTAAAAGAGAATATAACTAGTAGGGGAGAGAAGAAAATCTTAGTGTCCATTAAAACTCGATTTAAATTCCTGCCAGATAAATAAGCTTTCTCAGCCAGATGCATACAAATAAAGATTAATCGGAAAGTTGTTTGTTACAATTCAAATAACGAAGATTAAGAGTTAAGAACCCTAGAAACCGAGCAGTCACGATGTGTGTCTTGTATAATTTTGCTTTAAATAATGCTGTGCAGCAAATAAGTACTCAATATTTAAAGTTGTTCAATTGGAGAAAAATGCGTTATGTTTTCATCTAATCAACATCCCTCAGCGTGCAATATAAACTTATCTTTTTGCGAAATAAAGAATCCTCCGTGTGTGTAAACGCTAAAGCGAGTCTTTCTGTAATTGCTAAAAGATGTTTCATACAACATTTTGTTACTTTTTGTTAAATTGTGTCATTTTTTTCAAAGGTGTTCAACTGTTTTATATAAAAGTTCATATATATCTTGTATAAATTATTAATAAAACAGTTTCTTAATTAGGTAGAGGGCAATTTTTAAGTTTCACGTATTGAAACTATTCTTAGTATTCTATTTGAAATATGATCCGTTTTACCGCAGAATTTGTAGTGGTGAGGTGAGCAGGAAAAATTAGAAACACGATGCGATTTCAGCTTTATACTGAAAGAGATAGCTAAGTCGAGTTCTCAGTTTACACTTCAAGCTTACCACCGAAAAAGTTTTATAGCCCATTTTCGACGAGCTCTTTTGCTTCCCTTCTTTCTGTTGAAGTACCCATGGTGGCTTATCAAAACCCATTCCCACACCCGCTCTCACTCAAAGTGGCAGGCCAGCCATAACAGCCAGAGGATATCACCGATAGGTTACAATACGCTGGGGGACAGTTGCAAGGTATATCATGTGAGTGCTGATGGCAAGGCTATGGCATCAGACATAATGCCACTACGAGGGGACTAGGCTGAGGGAGAGCTGGCGAGAGTACCAAGAAAAATATCATATGCTATACTCTTCAACACGATGCGTCAAATAAATTTAAGAGGTATCGCTGTATGTTGAGCTCACTTTTATGCCATTAATTTTCATCTAAAATAACGGCAAGAGGTTGCGTATTTCCCTTGCAGAGGTGGCTATACTTTTTGTTTCCTACGTGTTAATGGAAAATACAGTAGTCATGTTTGTAACGCCACGCTTTCTCTTTACCAGTTTATAGCGTTTGTCACACAAGTCTACATTGTTTTGCTGTTTTAGATTTTGAAGCCTCTTAATGGTAATTTGCTTGTAATGATGCCAAAAATTATGCCCATTTAACTGTATCATATATAGTTTCTTTGAAAATGTATGTACTCAATTTGTAATTGTGAGTCCAGCTTATAAATGAACATGAACCATTATTTCCTTATATCAATGACATCTAGTGAAATAAATGTACTTAAAAGTATTAGTTGACTGTTTTAATGCAGTTTATGGCTTTTCAAATTACTTACACCATCTTGTATTGTGCATTCTGTGTTAGAGTATTGTTAAAAGGAAGAACTTTTCTTATACATTCTCTCATTTTGCTTTCTTTATGTAAATAGGTTGAGAATAATGTAAAGGAAATGTTGCTTAATTCTTCGTCGGTGGTGCGGCATCTAGAAGGATTAAACCAAGCAACCTATTAGTTTAATCGACCAGGAGTTTTCTATGAACAATGTGCTGAAATTAAAACCTAATATTTATAGGAGCCACAATTTTAATTCTTACAATTACCCAATGATGATGAGATGTTGTCCGCCATGAGCTTTTATGACATATTATTCTTCCTATTCTTCCCTATTCCAAACAAAAATGCTTTTACACTTCTTGCCTCTAGTTATTTTACAATAAACGTTCACCATTTGAGCAGTTATTCTAGTTATATTTAACAACGCAAAGAAAGCAACTGGTTGCCAACGTCTTGTATTTCTGGTTACGTTGTAGCTCGCGCACACTTATCCAATATGTTCACTTTACCCCATGGTCTTGCTGTAACATCACAGGTTGTCTCCTGAATTATCATCAATTAATTATATTTGAAACTGCGAGCACATTTCAACTTTTCTGAGAAACGTGCAAGACAAGAGTAGCTTGTTCACCAAGGCCAACAACGTTGATTTAAATTCCCTGTGTTTTACGTTCAGTAGCTCTAATGGCAGATATCGTTTATATATATTCATATATATGAACTGAATATATATATATATATATTCAGTTCATTCTCATCACGTGACCAAGAGCCAAGCTCCGTGTGGTTTTAGTGTTCGGTTTTTAGCGTGAAATTTTATGTGAACCTTTTTATATTGCACTCTGAGTGTTTTTTATAAGTGCGTGCGTGTGTGTGTGTGTATTCCCAACATATGATATTGATAATTAAGTTCATATTTTTAAACTAGTTGTCAGCGGTTGCGTTGCGCCCAGTATTATGGATAAGCTGCGGCAACAACTTAGCAACATCTGCAGATTTGTTACTTACAGAAAAAGCCCCTTAGGCTGCTTTTCTGTACGGATTTACAAATTATGACAATAACAAGTATTGGCATTTGCCAGGGCATGTATTTTTTGTACCATATTTGGCTGGCTTTGATGGGATGTACTGCTAAAACCGGCACCTCCCACGAAAGGGTTCAAGCATTTATTTATCGTTACATATGCCCCAAAGGAACGTTTTTTTCTTACAATTTTCAAAAATAATGAAAACATTTCACCGATTGCTGCTTAATTTTCCAAAGCCTTACTCTTCTGTCTTGTAGTTCTGTCATTAAAACGGAAGCAGTGCAGAAAGAACTTGAATCCTTTCAGATTCATTACAAGATGGACTTTTTCAACTCCGTTGCCATCTGTCTCTCAGAGATATTACATCATCATTCTATTTATTAGGAAAACAACAGCTAAATATAAAAAACCTTAGAATGCCTTTAATTCAGTAATAATGGCCACATTTGTATCTCTTTCTCTTTCAATTTTTACTTTTATAGATTGCATTGTGTACAGGACAATACCAGTCAACATTTCATGAGCTATAAATAGTTTCCAGCAGTCGAGTGCATCTTTACCGTGTCGTGCTTCACGAATAAAACCTGACAATCTAGTGAGAAAATTATTGAACTCCGTGTACCTCTGGATTCAAGACGTTTTCTCCATTTTGTGTTTCTATCCCTTCCTAAATAGAACAGAGTATCTTTAACAGGAGGTTCATCTTCTGTGCCACTTTCCTGTGCATCAGAATCACTTTCTTCATCACATTGTTCACCTAGTTGTCTACATCGTCATATTGCAATAAACAGAGAGCTTAAGTCTTTAGGGTACTTAGATCAATCGTTTTGCGCAATGGACGAGTTAGGTCACATGGCTCCTAATGGATGTCAATAATAAATTTCACTGCATATACAATCCCTGCAATGACGGCTTATCAACGACCATTGTCAGCCAAAAAGGTACTGTTAACGGCAGGCTTTAAAGCGGCGCGGGATAAACAAAGGCTTACGGAAGGATAATAATAATAATAATTTGTTGCAGGTTTGTTGTTAAAAAGCAAAAAAAAAAAAAAAAAAAAAAAAAAAAAACATTGATCAGTTTAATGCCATGTAGTAAAAATATAACAACGTGTAGCCTACTGGATCCTAAGAAAATTCTTCTACCACCTTAATATCAAACTTGGTGGTATGAAATAATCTGTGAAACTACTTGACAAAGATGGAACCATTTTCAAATATCTCAACGACTAATTTTCTGCTTTTTCGGATGCAGAAATTAAAGAAGGAATTGTTCTATATGCGCAAACAGAGCATAAGTTAAATAGACAATTTGAAAATACTATGACTTCTATAAAGAATAGAGCCTGGAATGCAATTAAAGAGGTTCTTGAAATTTTCTAATAAACAAAACATCGTTATTGTGCTAAAATTGTGAACAACATTCAAAACAATTTCTCAGATTTGTGATGCAATAGAAGTCTCGAATTACACATATTTTCTTTTTTACATTGGATGAATTTTCCGAAAACGTCAAGGTAGATCAAGATGAGAGGTTTAATCAAGATATTCGAGGAATGGAATGAATATGCTAAGAGCAATGGAATACATCAATGATTCCGAATTACTGTTGGGTGCACTAGGAATTCTACGGAAAAGTACAAGAGAAAGTGCAATATTACCTACACGTTCCTTTGCCTCAGCAATTTCTTACCGGTCAGATAAAAATCATATCATGCATTTTGTTCAATTAAGTTTGCTGCTGTCGCGATTTTGCACGTTTTTCATGTGATAGTCTTCAAGGTGGTACACCCTTGTTTTACAGCCCACCATTTAATATTTTGAAATGAAGGAGAAGAGTCCCCATGAATTTTCTTTGGTGTTAAAGAAGCTGTACAAACATTTTTATCACTGCACGATACTTATTTTTATACATTTTATGGAATGCCGCTAAAAGTCTGCATTAGAAAGATGTGTTAAATAAACCATGTGAAGTAATGAGTTCATATTTCAAATGAATACTTCAGGATAGATCCACCAAGATAAAAGTCCGTCACGCAGGACATGCATAAACTAAGAGAATTCCTCGCCTATTAGAGTAACTTTAAAAATGAACATAAAATACAAATTATGACTTTAGTAATTAACGAAATGAAATAAGTTATGGAATTATTGTGTGGTATTAAGGGAACAAATTTAGAATTCTTGTAATGTATAGGCATCACAATAAAATTATTATTATTATTATTATTATTATTATTACTATTATTGTTGTTGTTATTATTATTACCGAGATGGTATACGTTAATTTTTGTAAAAGTTTTATGTTCATATGTAACCATGTTTATGAACTGAGCCCTGGATATCATTTTTACATTCACTAAAATGGAGAAAAATAACAGTTTCGATTTACATTGTGTATTTTAGAATGTTCATATGTTTCAATAAAACAAAAACACAGTATTATTTAAAAAAATTATAAAATACTAAGCAAATATACCCAATCGTCAATAAACAATGGAAAGTTTCATCGATTTTATTTGCTTTGAAATTTAATTTAAATCTTATTGTAGTAAAAAAATGTAACGCAAAATTTTTCATAAGGTTACTACAGAGTGCTCCCACACACAAATATAATTTTCAAACACATATTTGAATAATATTTCACATTTTACATTTCACGATAATGCTTTTGTTAAATATAAAACATATGCAGCAATATAAGTACGGTTTATATGCAGAAATAATTTGTCCTTCTATTTTAAAACAATATAGAGAAAGTTAAACGCAAGAGTACTTTTTAAATTTCGATTTTCAAGTTATACCCCTACTCTTAATGGTCCAATTTCCCTAATTTTCATCAACTATTTTTCTTATTTTATTTAAATAATATATGCCTAATTTTGTTGTGAAGAAACAAATATTGTGCCGCTAGAGTGATTTTTAAATTTTAGGTTTTAGGTAAACTCCCACTCTGATTTCCTTGATTTTTAGGAACTTTTTTTTATATATTTATGGGGTTTCGTTGCGAAAAAGAAAATATTGGTTCTGCTAGAGTAATTTTTATATTTTGTGTTTCAGGTCAACCCACACATCTAACAGCCCGATTTCCCTGACAATATATAGAACATATAGAGCTTCGTTGCGAAAAATCAAATATTAATACCGTTAGAGTGATTTTTAAATTTTGGAGTTCACGTAACCCCCCTTCTAATAATACGATTTCACTGATTTTCAGCAACTATGTTTGTTATTTTGTTTTAATAGCATATACCGAGTTGCCTTTAAAAATAGCGGCCACTAGAGAGATTTTTAAATTTTGCTTTAATCCTCACTCGTTTTTCAGGTATATCGTCACTCCTAATTGCTCGATTGCCCTGATTTTCGGAAACAACTTTTATGAATTTACAGAGTTGAGTAGAGTAAAACAAAAATTGTGGCCACTAGAGCGATTTTTAATTTTTTGAAAAATTTTCGCTTAGGTTAACACCTACCCTCAATAATTCACTTTTTCTGGTTAACGAACTCGAATTGTTTGTTAATTGGCTTCTAAAGCCGAATTTGATTCAGAATAAAACAAAAATTGTGACCGCTAGAGCGTTCTCTCTCTCTCTCACTCTCTCTCTCTCTCTCTCTCTCTCACACACACACACACACACATTCATTGGCATGTTAGTTTCATGGATACAACCGCAATACCTACATTGCCTCGAAATATGCTAAAGAAAATTATCTTGCTGTTGTACGACATCTGTGGTCTAGGACGAGAATTATTCAGATTTCGTTCGCATATAAAAACCACCCTATGTGTACAAGGTCTTATTTTTGTGTATATTCCTTTCAAATTTAAGGATGAAAAGAGCTCCTATTAAAGTCTTGAGCTTTAGGCCCTTCTTCATCTAAATAATGGTACACGCATAGCATTATGGCTGTTGCATCAACCCCTGTGCAGAAAGGCATCATAAAATTCACAGTAAGTTTTCTAAAACAAACGCCCCATTGTATACAATAGGTAGATATAGTAGCCATAAATCATCCGCTTGATTGGAAACATGGTGTGGGGATCCCTTGCTAGTCTTCACCAGCATAGAATTGAAGAATGAGACGAAGATCAAGGACAAGAATAAAGAACCTTTGCCTATGAAAGAGTAAAAGGACGGGGGTATGTTAAGCATACTCCTGCGCCACTGTACAGCTCACACTAAGCGAGGATCCGTCGGCGGCGTCACCATTGTCGTCTCCTTTGCTCTCTCTTTCTCTACCCCGCAGAAGATAAATAACCCCCTAGTAATTGCGTGCGGAGCGATACCATATTTCATACACGCTATAAGCCATAACTTAGGAGGCAATTACGGTGAGTACGTCGTTTATCATCAGAGTTGGCGGAAAGGGGATGGAAAGGGTGGTGGTGATGGTGCTAGTGGTGGTCGTGGGGTGATGGCGGCGGCTGGAGAGGATGTTACTATAGGGATGACGTAGACTAAGGGGATGAGGTGGTGTTAGCGTGTAAGGAAGGAAAAGGAGGTAGTGGCTGAATGTTTTTGGTGGGCTCAAGTGGTTGACTACGGGGTGCAAACACCCACATACATACATACAATCTTATCCTGCTCATGGTGGAGCATGGCCACAGAGCCGCAATGTAGGGGAACAGCTATGTTAATAATGCCAGCTCTGTTCCCCATGCGCATGACGAGCTCCACGAACTACTTAATGCTTCCTTGAGTACCGTGATGTGTGCAACAACATAAATATTAACAATGTAATCATAATTCTAGGTGTTTTTCTCGCTTAAGCATTGCTATGGAGTGATTAATTAAACTTGGTTTATTTGCATTCGTCTTCCTGCCGTCCAAGAGGTCCTAATTCGATATTAGAGCAAGGTGTTTTGCCTCATCTGCCTCCATTTCTTCCAAATTCAAAAATCAAACCGGGAGTGTGTATTACAGGCCCATTTGCTTTCTTTGGAAAATACTCCAATAGGACTTATTGGTAAAACGTATTTAAGGACATGTTTGGAGCATTTACCACAAGTCGTCCATTTGAGTACTACTTTCTAAGTATTTCTGCCTTCAGAATACCTCTGAAAGTCTCAACTAGAAGTTTCCTAGTTCAGTACCGTCAATGCATTTCTCCCTTTTCAATAGCTTTCCCGAAGAGTTGTTAGTCATTTCGGAGTATCGTGAATAGTTTAGATAATATCACCTTTTTAACAACAGTGAACCTTTTCGGGTACATATGTAAAGCACGGTCAAGATAATACGCAAGTAAGTAGAGAAGAAATTTTGTTGATAGCTATTTTAAGATGCTTCGAGAAATAAATTATTAGCATATTTCATTAAGCATAGCTCATACGAACAACACGCAAAAATTAAACAAAGCATTAATATCGTATCTAATAACAGATGCTCAAATAAGCTGCTCAAATCTGGTGATAAGTGGATACATTATGTGTGCTGCGTCTTAGATCTGAACAAACTTGAACATAGCACATTTCGTACAGATATTTTTAGACTGATTTCGAGGCTGAGCACAGCCTTTGACATCGTCAGTCAGTCCTAGTTTGCTGTTATGAAAGCAAAGACTGTTTCTTTTGTTATTATGGTTAAGAAATCAACATAACACAGATATTTTTGTTATTACAGGTTATTGGTGTCCTAGTGTTATTAATTTCAGTGTATAGTGAAGTAAATATTACTTTATTGTTTGGAAATGTTAATACTAGAACACAGAACATACTGCCAAAGGTAGCCGAGGTCATTAAGGCGCGGACTCGTGAGCGGTAGGTCTGGGGTTTGAATCCCGCCAGGACCGTCCTCCCTGACAGGTTTTTTCCGGGTTTTCCTCAGTCCTCATAAATGGCAAATGCCGGGGAGGTACCTTAAACTTAGTCCTGAAACGTTTCCTATTTTAAAAATCCTTTCCCAATATATCATTTCATCTCATGTATCATCAGTGTTCACCGCCTGTGGTGTCTCAGTAGTAAAAATGGGCGTTAAACGCCATTAAAAAATATAAAATAATAAAGTCTACCGGAATAACGCTCTACTGTAGAGGAACTTCAGCAGAGCTTATGCGAGTAAATGTAAATTTTATTAAAATATGTCATAAACGTGTAACTGCAGATGGATATCACTACGAACAACCCATGTAACACAGTTAGCGTCTAATATGAAATAAAATTAATACTGTGTGCATACTATTATTGATCAATGTTGTGCTTGGATAAATTCAGGGGAGTTTGTTCTTCGACAGAACCGGGGACTGGTTTGACCATAGTCAAGCTCGCTTTGCGTTCAGCTCTGTAATATGAATATAACTACGTTGTGCTGAAGGTAGTCACTTTCATTGAGATGTGCAGTATGGAGACTACAACTGATGTGTACACCGGACCATAAGGATTGGTTGCATAAATGTTTATTATCACTATTATTATTATTATTATTATTATTATTATTATTGCTGTTGTTAAATATAGAGGAAATTCAAATATTTAACATTTTTCGTTTGTTTCAACTCATTTAATGCTCTAGGCTAACTTCATACCATTTCTATAATTCTTTCCAATGATATTTTATACCAACCTCGATGAAGAAATATAATCCTTAAATTTTTAAACGTCCAGTTGTGAGCTGTGTAGTTCACACCTCAGCTACACAATATGTCACTGAACTGACCGTTTACAATTACTGAACAATTTATACATATCTAATGTAAAATGAACTAGAGTGAGGTTATTTGAGTAATGAGCCGCCTAAGCGCGTCTGTCTACTGGGAAAGTGCACCCACTGTAACCGGAAAAAGAGAGACGAGTAGCTGCGTGTAAAGTTAGAATTTTACTTTAGTATTTATATTTTTATCGATAGCATAAAAGTATACCATACTTAAAATAAATAATAATAATAATAATAATCATCATCATCATCATCAAACATCCGTGTTGTAGGATAATTTTAAAACTATGCCCCTCAGTGGTACTAGATTGCAGGCAGCTGATAAGAAAATCTAACTTTTCTTCGGTAAGAAAACGGTGGTTCGGAAAATTCTTGTCAGTGACAAATCCTGTCTCTTGCATCTTTTTAACTAGTTGTGCTTTACCTGAAACACAATTTCATTTTCTTAGGAATTGTCTTACCACTTCTCTGCAAGAATCTGTTATCACATATGTATCGTGCATAAAACTGGTTCAAGATCATATTTTGACTAACAACCAATGAAGAACAATCAGCCCACAGTTTACACGAGTAGCACATGAACACACAATGGTTACTCGCTGACAAAGTCTCCCTCAAAATTAGATACAAACTTCTATAAGCACATGCATTATACAACCTTGACGATTGGATACTCCACGTATGTATTCACGTTTTCCTGGTCCGTTACTCAAATAACCCCACTATATTTACTAAAAAAAAAGTGTGCATTTAAAAGTAATATCCATACAATTAAAGTTTAAAGATTTTAAAATGCATGTTTTGTCTTCTCGATTTCCAGGTCAATAACTTTGCAATCGGCACTGTAGGGTTGCTAAAGAAAGTCTCCGGCTTCGCATTTGATCAATGAAATTAAAGAGAATTCGCCGCTTTAAGCAATGGTTAATTTTCGATACGTACGGCAATACCGAATATCATTTACTGTTAGTTCATTACTTGTTTAAAATAAAAGTTGCACCAGGCAACAAATATGTAAGCACAGTTTTTGAATGAACTCATTGTACATAATTAATGTTCTCTTCTACTTCAACATGAGAGCCTAGAATTGTAAAACCTGATGAGCCATTTAGTTATGCATAACCTGCATGCTTGTGTGTCTACACTCTATTGGCTACTATAACATCCCAGGGGCTCAAAGTTCAAGAAAGCACTAATTTAACTTCTTTTTTTATTTGTTTATTTACGGGTGCTCTTTAACATCTCAGGTCATCAGCGTCTCATGCAATTCAGGGCGTGAAACGGCCGACAAATTTTGCTCAGAGGCCTCTTCTTTCAGGCTTGAGGTTCTGTATCGTGCCGTAAATGTACGACATGGGACCCACGGGTTTACTTCCCTTCCGAAGGAAGCCATACTTAGGATTTTTACGCCCGAAAAAACCATCGATCCTGGCCGGGTTTGAACCCGCGATCTTAGGTTTAGAAGGCAAGTATGGTTACCACTACACCACCAGAACCGACTTAACTTCTCGGGTTCGAATAAGTCAAACCGTAGCAAAATACAATTTTAAAACATTTACTTAATTCTAAATTCAATGGCGATAGTCTTTCTCTGAAAAATCCCAAATTTGCCCACTAGAAGGCTTCATTGTCACCGTAGATCGAGTTCTAACAAAGAAAACCGCACCAAAGGCAATTTATATGCAACTTATTTACTTCCGAATTCAAATACTGCTTTTTCTGTAAAGTGCCAAAGTTGCTCAGTAGATGTCTCCGCTATTCGCTCGCCTTCAGCTACAACAGTTCAGGATGTGTAGCATTATCCCTCAAATGCGATCAGAAGTAAGTATATTGCCTATAACCGAATTCCATGCCGTAGTCAACATCAGAATTTATAGTTCATTGTAGACAAATGAATCACTTGAGGAAACATAAATGCATTCTCTTTACTGCTTGCATGTGTTTACCTCCTGATGATGATTTCAATGTACCATCATCTTTAAACATCAGCGAGAATTATCAGAAATGTCATTATCAAGGTAGATGCTGCAACCCTTGAAACGCAGTAGTCGAACGCCAAGACATAATCAATGCTGAATGCATCTATTCCTCAGTTTGCGCAAATGAATTGAAAACTTTAGAAATTACTATTGAAGTGCAATTTTTAATGAACAGTTTTAAATACCTCCCTTTTATGTTGTAGCAAACAACTTGCAGCTATTACCGTTTACCCTTTACAATGAATTGTCCAAATGATATCACATACAAAACCAACTTTTGAAATTTTTTTTTATTTTTTTTTCCCCAGATGTTTGTGTTATTACTTCTCTTTTAATTGTTTTAGGTCCAATTCTCATACTTTAGGATTTTGAAAAAATTCTTACTTTATTCTAAATTATTTTTCAAAACATCCATACACATTGGATATGCTCATTTAATACTACATTCAAATTTCTCGTGGAAATATTCATGCCACACTCTTCAACCCTTTCTAATGGAATACTTACTTTAAAACTTTTTCTTGGATTATTTCATAAGTCTTCCATACCGCAAATGATTATTAGAATACTAATATGCAGAACCAAACAAGAAATCAGGTTTGGCATATGAAAAACGCCAAGATGTCTCAACACAGTAAAATTAAATCTTACTATTACATCAGTTCCATGCCGCACTGTTTAATACCGGACACAAATGACCATTATTATACTATAGGCGCACGAATAGAATGCCGGGAATCACTTAAGGCGGTTAAGAGGGAACTGCAGCTTCATTGGACTATGTTTAGTAATAACAACATTACCCTTCTCTCTCTCAGTCTAAGTAGAAGCAGAATGAATGTGTGTGTGTGTGTGTGTGTGCGTGCGTGCGTGCGTGCGTGAGAGAGAGAGAGAGAGATAGAGAGAGAAACAAAGCACACAACTGGATATAGACCTATGAGATTAATACTTCTAGGAAGTATCTTCATTTAACTAATTTCTTGTATCGACTGTTGCATATCGTGTTGCACTTAGAGGCCATTTTGAACAGATTCCATTAATTGTCTTAGGATAATGGACTTTTGAGACCACCCACACTGTTTGAATCACGCTTCTATTTCTCTTACGTAGAATACAATCTAAATAGAAAATTTATGAGGATACGAGCTCATCTAAAAATGGTATTTTCGGTATGGGATGTTAAACAGGTAAATACATAAATAAAAATAATAATAAAATAAAATACTTATCAATATAATTATATAAGCACGTACGAAAACTTCAAATATACTTGATTCGTAAGTTGTGTACTGACAATTTTTCTAATTCGTGTATTGCTTCAACAACTCACTACTATTCTTCTCATTGTCATTTGCATGTATAACGTACTTTGAATTCATATTAGTTGATTCGCTTAGATGGAAGGTAATTTTCATGGCATTAAGCAATGCTACAGTTGTTTTAGTGCCTATACATAATGCCCGTTTTCCTTGTTTGTGTTTATAAAAATAATGTTGCTTAGAGTAAGTTGTCTCTTCTGCTTCATTCAGTTTAGAACATCGGGTGTGTATCTTATTTCATAACTTAGGCAATTGTAAATATTTTCAGGTTTGTGAACCATTAAGCTATAGTAAACCAATCAGCTATTAATATCTGTCATAATAGTAGTGGGTGGTTTTTCCTCCGCGGAATCGCCCCATGCGCAGTTGGCTGCAGTTGACCAAACTCTAGTTCTCGTCTCTTTCCCAATCTTGAAAGCCGGTCGGGGAGCCGTGTGGGAGCTCAGTACTATTTTATCCCAGGGAACGTACGTACGTGTACTTGCTTCTGTGACAGTGTATGAAATATTCATTAGGCGATATAATAGGTACAATTCATTACTTAAATGTGGCTCAATTCAGCTATTCTGTTCCGCAAAGAGTATTTATTTACGATTCGTACGTGCGTACAGAAACCGCTCTGAAGTACGGAGATTGTTTCAAGAGCGATTCCCTGATATTTGACTTCCAAGTCAAGGTTAGATTCACAGATTGTAAATAAATTTCGTGAAACGGGAAGTATTCTTGAAAAAAAGCGTGTACAGTACTCACAGAAGAAACGTTAGATAGAACTGAACATGCTCTGGAATGTTCCCCTAAAAATCACTTCAACGTCTTTCTCAGGAAACGGGAATTTCCTATTTCTCTGTTCAAACGATCAGAAAGCCTCCAAGTTAAAACGCTATAAAGTTACTGTAGTGCAAGAACTTGAATAGGGCGATGCTGCATCGGGGAGTAAATTTTAAATAGTGCGGATGATGGAAAAATTGGCTCTAATGTATTTTCTCTACCTAAGCGGGTATGTTAATGACAAAACAACGAATACTAGAGTTCAGAAAAACCTAACCTGCTTCACGAGAAACGCTAAATGATCAGAAAATAGGAGTTTAGTGCGCCATTAGGGATAAGAGAATAATGGGCTTAAAAAAAAAAGTGACAGGTTTTTGCAGAATATTTTGCAACTCTGTTTCCGGGAATCCAGGTGCGCAACTTTCCAATAGAACTCTGTAACGACACATACAGCCCACGTCTCCTTGCATGCAATTAATGAAATATTTGACAATACATCAATAACATCACATGATTCCCTCGGTCCCCCAATTTGACGCTTGCGATTTTTATCTCTGAGGGGCATAGAAGGAAAAGTGTACAAGACAAATCCACCACATTATATGAACTGAAAAATAACGTTAGTGAAGAAATGTCTTCCATTTCTCAGAAGGTAATGCTTAATTTCATGAGCCGATGTCGGAAATGTATGGAAAATGAAGGGAAATAGTTCCAGCCTCCTCTTGCTTAATAATGATGAGTAAATGTACTTTTAAGTCTTTAAGTGTTAGTAATAACTTACGCGATAATCGTAGCTCGGGACTTTCTGACTCCCTTTCATTGCGGTACCAGCTTTAACCGACCGACCGACCTTTACGCGTGGAGGGGTCCCGCTAAGGAAAAATCAACCATTATATTATTATATGTTATAATGTTTTGTTACAGTGTTTGGGAAACGAGCGAAGTGAACTTGGAATTTTGAGAATGCAATAATTGCATAACATTGTAAAAAGGAATTTTATTCACTATTTGTTGTATACCAAAATTATAAAAGGATATTAAAAATAAATTAGTATTAATGTTGTTTTTAATGAATTATTAAAAAAGTCTTCTTTTATTATACTTATTACGCCATTTTATCAATGGATATTCTTTAGTTTGCTTATCTGTTTTTTTTATTGTTATTAAAAATGGATTTACTCCAGAAATTTTAACCCAATCTGAAAAAGTTGAATTGTCACTGAGTGCGAGAAAAAAATTTTATGCTTATCAGAAGGAACTGGACAGATGCATTAGTTGAATAAACAGTAAAAATATTAAGGGTATATCACAAGCTTCAGTTTTGGCATATATTTCAGTACAGCTTAGTATTATCAAAATAAATAATTCGTATTACTTTTGTATTGTTTATTAGTTCCGTAATTATGAGGCATCGGAATTTCTAAGCACTAAAAGCGGAATGAAGTCATGTTTATATTGAACTGAAGGCAACAGGTGGCTGGGTACAACAGACTACGAGCTACAAACTACCCTCTACCCTTAAGCCTGTCACTCATTTGATCTTGTTTATATATTGTGTGGTAGATCATAGCCTGTGTTTCAGTGTAACAAACTTGATGTTTTAAGTTCTTAAGAATTCCAATGCCTAGTAATTATATATTCTGAAATGAAGATGAACGAATATTTGTTTAAACTGTTTCCTTAATATTTTTGTAGCAAAATATGAAATTAATATCAGCAATTCGGCAATGAAAACAATTTAAAGACATGTTGTTGCCGAGTAATTATGCAACTAGCTCAATAACGCAGCATTGTATTAGCAATTTTTATTAAAAATAAATACTCTTTGTAGTTCTGATATAAAAATATATTATATTATATTTGCTATAGATTTGTCTCAAGGAGATAAACATAATTTCAGGGTTCAAAAACTTTTTACATATTAACTTTAAACACACTTTCATCTTTATATATGTGAAAGAACTCTTTCAGTATCTATAAATTTGTAAAAAATGTTAGTGTGCGAAAACATTTGGATATCTAAAGCAATCCCAGACATACCTTACTTACACTTCATACATTTAATTTTGCTCTTTCCCTGAATTTGTTTCATTTTAATAGTGGGTTGAACATGTTAGTAATGAGTTAGACTTGTTGCAAACAGAAAGTAGATTTTCACCTATTCGTTGTTAACTTTAAAAGTGAAAGCACGTGGTGGCAAGATTATTTCTCCTTTTTGTGTTTTTGGCGAAGTATAACCAAATAGAGAAGGCAAAATATCGCAAGAAAAAACGTGAATTTTAAGGTAATCAATCCAGAAAATGTGTTACTGAAAGCTGAATATTAGGATTGCAACTATTATTACAGCAATCTGTAAGTTTGCCATGCATTTTCTCAAAATTGTTTATATTTTCAATTCTATAATTTTCAGAATGATTGCATGAAACTTTGCTTGACACCGTCAATCTTTACCTACGTCTTTATTTTATGTTGAAAAGAAAATTTTAATGTTACTGTGAAATAAATGTATTTAAAATTTAATTTTCAGAAAAAGTTTCCTATTTTATATTGTACAACTTTTTTCATTTACTCGCCATGGGTGGCCGAAATCTTTAAGACACGAACTTGTGAACGGGAGGTATGGGGCTAAATTCCCTGACCGAGGTTTTTCCAGATATTCTTCAGTTCTCAATTAATGGCAACTGCCAGGGAAGTACCCTAATCTTGGGCCTGGATCGCTCCTTACTTAAAGAAAATTCTATCCAAGCTTATTTCATCTCATGATCACCAGAGCCAATGATAACCGTGCGTTAAATATTACTAAGCTTTGTACACGTTTTAAATAT
Source organism: Metallyticus violacea (assembly GCA_030762175.1). NCBI lineage: Eukaryota > Metazoa > Arthropoda > Insecta > Mantodea > Metallyticidae > Metallyticus > Metallyticus violacea. The sequence goes on along the minus strand of CM060846.1, from coordinate 83,984,123 downwards.
TGAAGTTAAATTCATAAATGTAAATGTTAGCTTCATAATAAAAAGTAATAATTCAGGAATATTCAAACTCTTGAGATTAAATTTGTGAATGTATTTGTTGTTGCACAATTGTATTTTGAAAATGAATAATTTCAAAATGTCATAACAAAGATGAATAGTTCTTAGAGAATCATTGGAAGAAAATGTGAAAAACATAATAAATATCAGAGGTGTATGTACTCCATTAATATTCTAAAATGCAATATATATTTTATCATTGTTCACAGTATCTTTATATGAACGGGAAATTGTAAATAATTATATTAGTTTACCTATTGCAAATTCCTTTTATTGCTGTACTACGTAATATGTTCTGCAACTGTAGATCTTACTGTAATACAGGAAACAAAGTGGTTCCAAGTTTTCTGCTACGTGGCCTGCTTTTGGTGATTGCATAAGGTCAGTCTAGAACAAAGGAAGTGGCACAGAAGTGTCACCATTGGGAATGATAAGCCATGAAATTGAACAAAGATCTTCACAAACTCAGCATAACTTTTGCAACAGAAATCTTCAAATTTTTCCTATTTTAGATATAATAATTCTTAACATTGCCCTACAATGTCAAAACAATAAACTTCACATATTGGAGTATATAGTGAATAATACTGAAGTGTGTCCCTCTTGGAAAAAGGCAATCCCTTCACACTCTGAAATTCTGCTTCGATCTCAATTAATTTGGACAATATACTTACATTCCATTTGTCATTTGCTAGTTATTCATACTTATATTTTTCTTTAGTTTTAATTGCGATGTTAAAAATTAGAGAACGGTTATGTATATTTTCAAATTTTTGTTTCAGGGTTACTAAGTGTACTGACAAATTAGAACAAGTTCCATTTCAAGGATATCGACAAGAAGTGTCAGGAAGAGATAGTCAGAAAGTAATGCCTCCTACGTTTACCCATCTAAATACGTAAGTTGGTAAGAAATTTGACTGTGGCGCGATTCCTCAAACCTTCTTCTACAGTTCCTGGCAATAATAGCTTCCTAAGTCAAGAAGTCGTTTTAGAAAACAGCTAACATTACATACGTATGATAACGAGCTGTGTTAGAATTTCTGAATGTGGAAGAAGAAACGCCGATATTCTTTCGTGAAAGACAACAATCAGCATTGTTAGGCGCTGGGTTCATCCCTGTAAGGTAGCCCTTTTTTTTTTTGATGGTGTTTAACGCCCTTGAGGCATTACTGTAGGTGGATACTGATGGTATATGATGATACTGATGATATATGGTAAATTGGGAAAGGATTTTTTTAGGAAGGAAAATTTAGAGTACCTCCCCAGCATTTGCTATTTATGAGGACTGAGGAAAACCTGGAAAAAACCTTAGTCAGGGAGGAAAATCTTGGTGGGAATCAAACTCCAACCTGCCGCTCACAAGTCCGCGCCTTAACGACCTCTGGTACCTGTGGCGGTGTATGGCAGCTAAGGATAAACTGCACTGGCTGATGAAAAGCAAAACACCGACTCCATGTTAGGTGCAATGAGTGATGAGATCATTCTGACCGTCGGATAACAACTTGACGAATTGTGTTTCAGGACAGTGATGTTTTCCTCGCGTGAGTATATGTCCTTCTTAAAAATAGACAAAAACACTGAAAAGCACGGAATTTACATTGAAAAGTGAAGAATTAATTATGAAAATTGTGGTTACATGATACATAAACTTCACTTACTTTTCTTGAAAATGAAAGCATAAAAATATAAGCACTACTTACTAACACCCGTAGTAATGAGGTATATCACTTTCCAACACTATACTTATTATTTGTATTATATAAATACAGTAAAACCTCTGTATTTGGATATCCCTGTATGTTAAGACACCTCATTATGTTCAAGGAACCGGACAAATTTCTATACTTTAACATGTCCATGTATCCTTTACGTTGAACTCCTCTGAAGCCTGGAAGCTTATGGTCATAACTAAGACAATTTCTCTTTCTGCTAATTTATTTAAACTTGAGTGGTATTCATTTCTAAAACTTTAAATGGGTCATTAGCAAGTGCACAGCATAGTAACATCAAAAGGACATATTTTCCCCTAACTGGCTTTCTGCTACCTGTTTGAGCTTGATTAACAATTATCTCTAAGCTTTGCAATGAGTTATTGAGCACAGTAGCATGGATAGGACTTACTTTGACTTATACGCTCTGTTGTGCATCCTATTCTATGTAAAATTGTTTCTCATTTCCCGTAAAGTACATAATTGTAAACTTATTGAAGCAAACAATTGCATGCCTAAAATAACCAGAGTGTCCCTCAGTTATTGTTGATGTGCGAAGTGCAAAAGATTAATTTTTTTCTGTGTGCAGTATGAGTAAGCGTAAGTTTGTAATTTTTATTGAGCACTAATGTGAAATACATGTCATTTCCTTTAAACTTTGTACAAGTATGTACATACTATGAAGACTTACTTCCCTCTATAATGGATACCTCATAAATTTTCCAATTTTTCAATGAAACATACCAGAGAGATTTCAATGTACAAGTATATATTACAATGGTACACTCTAAGACAAAAATGAGCAGACTCTCGAAGGTTAGTATGCCAAAGTTCTGCTCGGCTCAGTGCTCGATTCACGGCATATCTCTGGGAGGAAGTCTTAAAACTTTAGCCTCTTTTTGTCACTACCAGTCACATCGAGCTCTTCATAGAAAACAAACATCATTATCGAGCGATTGAAATTAGGTTTCCAATAGTAAGTAATATCCAAGTTCGAACCCTGGCTTTGCATAAATTACTTTGTTATTATTTGCAAAGAAAGGGCAATGATTAGCACACATATGATAAAATAGTTTTTAATTGCAAGGTTTGTAGAGTTGTAAGATATTTATGCTCGTACAAAAAATAAAGAATAAATGCAAAATAATTTTTGTTTTCAAAATATTTATGAAATTAATAATTATTTTAAAATGAATTAAAGACAATATATATTTTAGTTTTCACTTTAAAATATACACAAATGTGGGGTTTATTCTGAAAACAAAAATGATTAATTTACGTTTTCCTGTTTAATCATTAATAACTTAAAATTCAACTCTGTTCACCCCCCCCCCCCATTTTAAAGGTACCATTGCCTTATACTAAACACTAAGTTCACTTAAAAATACTAAAAAATAAAAAAATTAAAACATAAAGAGGATTAGAATTTATTTAGTTCTTATCACTAGACACGCGCTTTCGTCTGCAAAGCCATTAGACCTTGCGGTCCGAAAAGAACTTCCTGTTAATGTTGAAGGCGGCATTGTGAACCCAGCGTCAGCGAGTACTCCCAATGTTTTTCGAATCGAATACGGTGTTTGGCTGTTACTCGTATTTCTTGATAGCTTCAGTAACATTTACGTTTATAAAAAATTCTGAAAGCCGTCAGGTAATGCATGTGAAACCGGAATATTTTGGGGGAGAAAAGTCTTCAGTTTTTTTCACTTGTCCTATGGAAAAACGGTTAGCACCTTATATTACGCACTTCCAATCTCCACGATAACGTTATATTATGACTGCTATCTGTTGAACAGTCATAGCATGTGTACTTACAGTTCCGGTTACAATGGCAGTAAGAGTACCCAAATGATGGCAGGTTGGGAAAGTGGAAAATGGAAACGGAAGTTGGTGGACTCAAATGGACGACCGGAGCTCCAAAGACTTGAGCTTATAATATTATATATATGGGCAATTGAGGGACCTATTCGGCTTCATTTAATAAGTTTATAACATGGTAATAATATTACAACGGGAGCGTGGTGGCAAGAAGCGGGTCTCGAGGGATGCAGCTAGCGATTATGAAAGTCAGTTTATTAGCTGATAACAAATGGAATAGGGTCTTGGCCTTACTTACCAGCTCTCTTTCTCTCCTACCCCTTTCAAGTCCTCGTGATGGCTACTATAACCATGGAAGTCATGCGGCCTATTGTTTTGTGGTGCTCCGCACATTACCACGCGCACTCACACATACATACACGCCACAGCTTAGTGCTGCTGTAAATGGTGGAAAGGAAGGGAGTGGTCTCCCGGTGTATGTAATTAATCCACCACCACCATTCCCCCTTCTCCCACACTTAGTGCAACCACAAAACCCCTAACATTTTCTGCCGGTTATGGTGGTCAGCCCGAAGAACGTACGTTGTTCCTTTCTCTTTCTTTTCATTCCCACCCGTTCTTACTCTCTTCCTCCCTTACGGTAGCAGTAACTCCGATAACTCTTCCGCATTAAAGCTTAAGACCATACCGACACCCATGCGGTGTCCTGGCTACCAGCTTGCGTCAGCTCGTTTGGAACAGAGGGAGAGAGAAAGAAGGGATGAGCAGTGGAGTGCTGTTCGACCCTTGTACGACCCTCAAGCCCTAGCTGGAAACACATTGTGCGGTTTTCTTTTGCTGGAACAATAGTAATAAAGTAGAGCACCGTGTTAAACAGAATGGCTGAAAGTCGTGGTAAGTGTATCAGTATTCACATCACCTCAGATTACCGCGACAATAGTTTCGGAATTTACTGCCCATCCAAGGATTTGATTCCTATTTCCATCTTCATCATCTCCTTCGAGAGCTGTAAAGTCATTACCGTTCCACTTCTGCGCAAAAGATGACATTAAATTACCTTCATGCAAAGGCATAGATCCAGAGCTCCTGGCACCCTATTTTAATGTGCAATTCCACTGATGCCACCAAATTAACGTTACAGACTACCACTAAAGGAATAACACCCGCAATTGGGGAGGGAGAAGTACAGTAAGTACAGCTGTTGATTTCGTTTATTTGTGGACGCTGTTTAGCATCTCAGATCATTAGCGTCCCATTCAATTCAGGACGTAAAACCGGCGATCAATTTTGCTCAGAGGTATCTTCTTTCAGGCTTGAGGTTCTTTTACATGCCGTATATCTACGACATGGGACACGCGACTTTACTTCTCTTCTGAAGGAAGCCATATTTAGTATTTTTACGTCCGGAAAAATCCACCAATCCTGACCAGGATTAAACCCGCGATCTTGGGTTTAGGAGCCAAGTATGATTGCCATTAGACCACCAGGACCGACAATAAGTACAGTATCCTCCACAGTTCGCACTGTGACATTGTCAGGAATGTTCATGATTAGTGAGAGTTTGCGCCATAAATCCCGTTATAAGTACGCCTTTTGGCGGCTTTTCTGGAAAAGAAGCGATATACCACGATTTTGTTTTGTTACCAAACATTTATGTTACTTTTGTTATTCTCTTTCTAAAAAAGAAAGTTTTACACGGCCTCTCAGACAGCAAAGAATCGCAATGTATTTTAGCCTGTGACTTAATGAATATCTGAGGATGGCACAAAAAGCCTGGTTGAAGTGCGGCAGTTCTCCACCAGAATATCTGTGCTGTCAAGGAAACCTTGACAGCAATTCGATATAAAATGAGAGAATAAAAACGGCGCAAACGTAAATATTTTTAGATGCTGAAGTATCATTACAATAACTAGCAATAACACATTCTCTCATATTGAAAGGGAGTTTAAAGTGTTAACTTGGAAGCTACAATAAGTGAAGTCGTTTACGGTAGTAGTGCCGAATTCTGCGAATGGGTGTAAGGTCAACTTGATCAAGCAGACTTTGCAGCTGTTATTCTCTTCACGCCAGATGTGTGTCCGGACTGGCGAAACGTATTTTGTCAACGATGAGGTTTGTCGCCAAGAACATGCGTTATTGCAAGGAAACAAAACCCCTATTGAGGGAAAATTCCTCAATGCAAGGTGCTTGGGGCAGGCAAGCTAATTGTGTCCACCTTCATTAACGGAAATCTTAGATTGAAAAACGATACCTTGAGATGTCGCTAGTGTTGAATGCGTTTTAACAGGATGAGGCGCCCCCATACGGCATGGTGCGTCAGTGACCGGACCATCGGTTACCCACAGGCCAGGGGAACCATCCCGCTCCTCAGAGTTAACACCCCCTTGATTATTTCCTCTAGAATTAACGTTAAGTTGGTTTATCAGGAGTAAATCTTTCACCATCTGCAAACACCTATCGTGGATGCCAGATGTCGGCAGCGAAGCTCACTCTTAAAAAGCTGCCACATGAGGCTTTTTGAACCGTCATTCCGTAAATATATACTTTTGGAACATTTGTATTTGTGAATTTTCTGCTCAAACTAATATTTAGTTAGAAAGTGTTCAGAACTTCAATTATCTTAAGTTTCTCATTCTTTGAGGTACATGGAGAGAAGTTGCCCACTTATTCTAATGATTAAGTTTCGCTAAAGAATTTATTGGAAAAGGATTGCATGCAACTAACATCCTGTCAATTCAATTTCATAGAATTTCCTAAAAGCGAAACATTTAAGAGAGATTTGTTTAATCAGACAGAGTTTTAAGAGCTACCTTCAAATAATAATAAACTAAAAATAAGCATTTTGATCCATATCCGTTCTTGACATGTGTAGAGTAAATTTCAGCCCTTCCCTTTAAAATATGTCGAAAAAACGGGTAAAACATTGGAAAGTATTTTGCAACTGGCCTTAAATTATAACATCACACATAATTATCTGGCGGTGATATTATAGAACTTTAAAAGGAAATTCTCCCAGATTTTCAGTACTTGCATATACTCCTCACTCAATTTGTAGGCGTCGAGAGGTCCTTCTCTGCTTACATAAATGGCATACTTAAAACCTAACTTTTCGGAGACAATGATCAATGTTTTCTATATATTAAACTAAGCTCATCAGAATTATATAAAATAAGTATCTAGAAATGTGAATAGCTGAAATTTTTCATTTCATGACTATATACTCTTATTAAACATTTACCAACATCATTTATATATTAAGTTTAGAGCATACTTACATCTATACAAAGGGCAAAAATATTTTTCACAAATAATCCAGAAAACATTCATCTAAACTACTGATTCCCTAACCTAATGACCATGCCTATTGCAGCGAGTAGTTGATGTGACGATCTAGGGTTCAAACCCTGCCTAAGACATGGATGGATTTCATGTGTGTTCACTTTATGTGGGGTGCAGTCCTATGCAATACTAGCTAGATTGTCATGAAGTTTCATCACGTATGTGTCTAGTGCTGTGTAACTAATCTGCTCAGGATCCAGAAGTAATGCTTACAGAAGGCCAATATATGTAAAGTTAAACGGTTTATAATAAATTATTTATATTTGCCGAACTTTACTAGCATTAGCCAGATGTTTATCGATGCACAAATGAAAAATTAAAAAAAAAATTATAATCGCCGGTTATGTAATCATTTTCCTTGTCAGAATTCTGAAGTACATTTAAGTCCCTTCAAGAGGAAGAAGATGTTGCTTGACAAGCTGAATAATTTCTTACAGGATTTTTTAAAAACCACATTTAAGTTAAGTTTAATGTTATCTATATGATTAAAGAAGACAGCATTGAAAATATATGTTTTTACAATATATCGGGTTTTAAAGAACTACACAACATAATTTTAGAGATTATGGAAGAGTCTTGGACAAGCAATTTGAGGCAGGGAATCTATGATCTGCGAAGAAAAATAACGTAGCTATATGGTGATTAAAAGGTTGAAATTTGATATTGATAAGTCAATGCTAAAACAAAATTAAATAATAATTTGTCTTAGAATGTTAGCAAATCTGCTTGTGAACAAGAAGATTAAGATGTTTAATAAATCGTCAGCTTTTCAAGATTTAGTGCTATAAAATATCTAAAATCTTGAGACTAATCATATGACAGTGCAGCATTAAACGGGTAACTGATTCAGGTTATATAGCTTAGTCATGAGAGAGCTATTCATCTAACTGCAGCCTAATTGATAAGGCAACAGACTGTAATTTCTAATATCGTAGGTTTGAGTCCTGCGGAGTGAGCTATTATTTTTTTTTTATTTTATTATAAAATATGCTCAAACTGCAACTTGTCCCCCTTTTTTCTGCTACCATAGTGATTTTTAATTGCTTTTAATTTGACATCCTTCCGTTGTTGCCCCTAACAAGGTTTAAAGTAGAAAGTGTGATAGATGGGGAAATAAACCAAACCAAACAAAACCAGAATATGGCGGGAAAATGAATAAATTCAAATATATAATTATTTACTAAACAATAAGTAAAGATAAATGTTACATGCAAAATGGACATTCACTTTGGGAAAATTGTGCTCGTATAATGACGAAAGCCGCAATGTACATTTAAAATTTATAAATCTTTGAAGCAATGCCACATACAGATACAACACTTTCCTTTAAAGTTTAACATTCAGAAATAAAACAGTTAAAACAGTTTAAAAAAAAACTCGCATTTGGTCAAATTAAAAACGTTTCAGAACTATCCTTAAATTACAATACATTTCTAAACATGTTTCATCTTAGAAGTTTACCACCACGGGTGGCCGAGGTCGTTAAGGCGCGAACTCATGAGCGGGAAGTCTATGGTTCGAATCCCGTCAGGACCGTCCTCCCTGACTGAGGTTTTTCTCAGTCCTCATAAATGGCAAATGCCGGGGAGGTATCCTAAACTTAGGCCTGGAACGTTTCCTTCCTTAAAGAAATCCTTTTCCAATATATCATTTCATCTCGTGTATCATCAGTGTCACCACCTGTGGTGCCTCAGTAGTAAACACGGGCGTTAAACACTAATCAAAAAAAAATCTTACCTATTCCAACTACATTAACAAAATTACTACGGAAAGTAAAGCAAATATTGCGCTAGCTTTGAGAACACCACAATAAAGTATTACTTTACAAACCTTGGAATACCTGGGTCATTGGATCGGACTAGCGGAGAAGGCTTCGTATCTTCCAGTTATTTCACTCTCTACAAATTTCCAAGCGTCTCATTGTTAACAATGGAGAGAGAATGAGGAAGTCAAAATATATATCTTACAGTCCTCTGGAAAAGTCCTTACCTGTACCAACCAATGGGGGCGAAAAAGAATTGAATTAAATTTTCTAACATAGACAAAGACGGTGAGGATGGGAGCGGGTTGGGAAGGCATTAGGCAGAACGGATGCACATGCAAGGAAGGCACAATACATAAGATGTATATGTATATATATATATATTATTAATAGAGTAATAAAAACTTCTAAAAAGCATAAAAACTCATAAAAAACACTCAGAGTGCAATATAAAAAGGTTCACATAAAATTTCACACTAAAAACCGTAAAATTGAACACTAAAATCACACTATATTTCGAGCTTGGCTCTTGGTCACGTGATGAAAATGAACTCATTTCATCACGTGACCACACTCTGAGTGTTATATATATGAGAATTTTACTCCATAACAATAATACGCTCTTACTTGGAGCGAGTATCATACACACTGCACCAGAGACTTTCTCCATAACCTCATTTTTAATCATGTGGTTTCATTTCGAACGGAAGCTTCATTAGTCGCTAGCTTACTGATCATTTAGATACGTAAAGCCACAACTTTGAAATCTGAGCAGGCAGACCATAGATTCCCCATCTCATACCGTTTTTCTAAGACAACAGTAGAACCTCTGAAAGCAATGTTTTGTAGATTAGCACAGTGTTTTTTCTGCAATATAGTCATATAAAAATACAGTGCGTTAATAAAATCGGGTAAAAACTCATCTAGCCTAGTTTCATATTAACATGTGTATATTACTTTGAATGTTTCCTCACCGCTCCTAAGAAATTATTGCTCGTTAAATAACAATCTTGTACGTAGATTGAAATCTCTATAAAAACGATGTATGAAAATCTGGCAATGCTGAACAATATATACATGAACACAGAAGTAATTTAATATTTTATGTCAGAAAACGGTAATCCCTAACATGCCCATCGACATAGAATGTGTTTCTGTACTTGAAAGGCAAACCGCCTGCGGTCTCCCTACCAATTTGTAATTACAAATTCATTTTTCCATTACGAACCAAGATGGGCTGGTGTTGGAGAAATAAAAGGAAAAAGGCGAAGGCAAAGCGAACTATAAAGATGAAGGGAAATCACTTCTAGAGCCTGGACCAAGGGAAAAGTGTACTGCGGGGGTGTTTGCTTGTAAGTTGAACGAACGTGTTTCTTGGAATGGTTTCGCAAAGCCGTCCCCTTTGCTGCTGATCCCTCTTAAAGCTCTTTTTTTAACCTTCCTTGAGACTCTAAGCGCGGAATAAAAAACCTTCTCTTTTTTCCGGATGGTTGAGGAAAAAAATAAATAAGGCAATTTCCACGATCGAGCTATGACTTTAGGAGATTCGCATGAGAAAAATTCAGCAAAGAGAAAATAAATGAGATTTTGAATACATGGCTGAAGCGCGTGGTATTCCGACCGTATTAAGATGTCACTGCAAATTTCAAAGTCATTACTCAACGCATTGTTGAATAAGTTCTCTCCGATTTTTTCTCCTGTTCTTGTTCTCCCTTCTGGTGCAAATTTAGCTTCCCTCGAGAACAGGGAGTGGAGATGGCTGATTTAAAACGTGCGAGAGGACTACGCTGGCACGAGACTGCTTGGGTTAAAAGGCCTTGTGGAACCTCATCCATCGAAATAAGTTATCTAAATCATTAAAGAATAGTGCATTTGAAGCTGTTCATACAACGCTAAATATGAAGAAAGAGAACCAGCTGAGAAAGGAATGCACAGTCTGCTACTGGAAAACCACTGATAACGTACTGAATATATTTCTAATTTTTTAAGAAATGGCTTTTACTTTAAGATTCACCTTCAAGTTTCAGTTGTGCATTGCATTATATATGTGTAAATGAATTTTAAGAATAAGACTGAGTAAAAAGTTTTATCGAACTTTTAAAACTCCATCTCCTGAAGTAAAATTCTAAAGCACAGAAGGAAGAAAATTTCTAGTTGTTTCCTATTTATATCTATCTGGGATGTTTAGATTTAGATCTGTACCGTTTGCCAGAATAGATTTGCGGCAAATAGTATGAGGGCGGTATGAAAAGTTCTCTGCTTAACAATGAGGGAACGCGTTTATAACTTGAACTTTATTTTATCTCCCTTAAAGTCAATAAAATTATTCCAGCATTCTCCAATACCATTATCCCACATCTGAAGTGACTTTCCGACTCAACTTGGGTCACTTTCAAAGATGTAGTAGGTGGTGTGATCTTCTCCTTAATTTAGTGGTTAGCGTTGCTGACTGAGAGACTCGGATTCAATTTCCGGTGATTCCTGGTACCTGCTTAGGAATTTTTCTAAGTTAGGGAGGTCTGGAACGGGGTCCATCCCGTCTCGTGAGGATAATTGGGAAGCTGCCTGATGAAGAGGTGGCGTTCTTCGATTTAGGAATGTGCATGATAGGCTATCTGCGGGGTGACGGTATTTTGATCATATGCCTCCCTGCAATACTGTCCCCTGTCAATGATATCATGAGACGGAGGAAGAGGGTGCAGAGGTGGCTACAGCAGGTCAAGTCCTACCAGGGGCTGTTGCACTAATAAGAAGTAGGTGGTGTACTCAGACTAGATCGGTCCTGGTGGTGCATTGGTAACCATGCTTGCCTTTTTTTTCGGGCGTAAAAAATCCTAAGTCCTTTGGAAGGGATTTACAGCTGTGGGTCCCTTGTCGTAGATTTACATTAAACCTAAAAGAAGAGGCCTCTCAGCAAAATTGATCTGCCGTTTCACGCATTGAATTGAATAGGACGCTGAAGACTTGCGATGTTAAAGAACGTCCGTAAATAAAACAAATCAACAACAAATATTCCAACTATAGTTTTCTGATGTTTCTTGTTACACAAAGACCTTTTTTCTCCGTTTAATCCTTGTCTTAATGTTGGACTTCAAATATATTTTCTATCACTCTGCTTTAAAAATGCATATAACAATACCATTTTAAGGGCAGCAGAATAAGAGATACATTAACTTCTTTGTAAAATCGTCCTCAGTTATTTGTGGTCTTTGTTTTATAAGTGTTAATTCAGCTTACCTGGCATGCAGAGTTAAATGACCTGTAAGTTGTCATCTTTGATTGTACAAGACTTGATCACTGAACATGTCAGCATTACGGTTGAAGAAGAAAAGAAAACCGCTTAATTCAAAAACCAACCTAAAATATTTTAAGCTTCATTTAAAATGTAATTGTTGAAGAATCCAATGGTTTTTTATTGATTTATTTATGGACGCTCTTTAACAGCTAAGGTCATCAGCGGCCCATTCAACACGGCGTGAAACGGCCGACAAATTTTGCTCAGAGGCCTCTCTTTCAGGCTTGAGATTCTTTATCGTGCCGTAAATGTACGACACGGGACCCACGGCTTTACTTCCCTTCCGAAGGAAGCCATATTTAGAATTTTTACACCCGAAAAAATCGATCGGTTCTGGCCGGGCTCGAACTCGCGTTCTTGGGTTTAGGAGGCAAGTATGGTAACCACTACACCACCAGGACCGACCCTACAACAGGTTGATCACCACATTCCCCCAGATGGAGACGACTATTTCTATTACGGTTCTTGCTGTCAATATAGACCAAAATTAAAATTCTATTATAAGTGACACATTTTGTATGATAAGGAGAGAAATCAAGAAACTCACGAGTTTACGATAATACATATTGATATATTTAGTTCATGTAGTTCTTAACGTTTTGGGTCAACTTAGCTGCACAGATATATTACGGAAATGGTTATAAAGAGCAAAAGTTCGGTGGTATAGAGTAAAATGGTATATGGAATATGGAAGCAATAGGTGTGATTCGTTATTTTGCAAACTGGTTCCAAGTTTATACCAGATATTTTCAAATGGGGTGGCTCTAATAGTAATTAGGAAGACTGGGATATAAAAGCAAAAAAAAAAAAAAAAATTGTGTTACAATACTTGTTTACAAAGCGAAATTAGATAAAAAATATAATGAAGCAATGTCTGGTAAATAAAGAGAAATTCAAAGAAAATTTTGGATATATAGAATCAAGTAAACATCGAAATAAATTGGTTGTGAACTTGAGAAGAGGTTTTTGGATGACAAAAATTAGACTTGAGAATAATGAAAAACAAAAATAACAAAAATTATGATCTAGTATTAAATTTAAAACTACACTAAAGGTATAAATAACTTTAAAGAATAACTAGTACAAAGGGAAGTGTTTGCTTTGTTTGGATCTCAAGTGATGGGTTTAAATGGGATTAGAAATGTTTTTAAGAGTAATGTTCAATGTGCGGAGAAACGACTAATTCTTGCATTTTATTTTGGAATGTGACAAAGCCAGATACCCGAGAGAACAAGTCCTAAAGATAAATGGAATACTTTACTAAGGAAGTGTAGGGTTCAACATTTCTAAATTTAAGATTAGAAATAAATATAAAAAATAGGCATCTATTTAGGAAGAGTGAGACAAAAATGGTGAAGAAAAGCGGGCAGATCCAAGGAAACATCTGTCAGTTAATAAACGTATAAGCTGACATAATAAATACATGTATTAAGATAACTGCGTTATGTTATTTCTCATCTGTCCGCCATACATTCCAGTTATAAATAAATAATTAATGCACATATTTACACGGTGTCCCAAAATCGCGGTACCTTTTTTAAAAGTATACCCTGGTACTTTCATTATATACGTACCATATTAGTTACATCTTTCAGAGATTATACTGGGTGGACAAAATTAGACATTCTGTAACAGTTGTCAGTACCCAGATATTGTTTGTTAAATCAGCTGCTGCTTTTACCAACCCTTAGAGCATAATGTCGGTTGCCTATTCGTAAAAATTATATGACTGTTCTGGGACAGTGTACATAGTGATTGTGGGTCCATAAAAGTGCCGTAGTTTCAAAACCCCCCATAAATTGTCTAAAAGAAAATTAACGTTGTTTTTAATTGTTTGTATACAGTTTCTTTTTAAACTATTGAGAATTATTTTCTGGAAATGTCCATGTCACAAATTTCAGTGAACAACTTTGTTAATTTGTTTATTTTGGGAACATTATATTGTTTATTCTTAACAGTGATAAGACAATATATGAAAGCGTAACTCTTTAAATACAACGTAACAATTAATACAGGCAGTAATGATTATGAACAAGTTTAGGCATTTAGTTTGGGGAATTTGTTCGAAAGCTGGAAACTGTTGCTGTACTGCGGCGTAATGTGCTAATAACTTTCAGTTTAAATAACTTGTTATGGCTCACCCTACAAGCTAACTAAACGTAACCCTGTTTTGTATTTTAGTCGGTAGCTATTTCAAGTCTTTCAAATATTAAAAAATAAAGTTAATACACAAAAATAAAGTTAATATATTAATTAAATGAAATAGCTTATGATCATTCTGTCAATATTTGAATTTATTAAATAAAAAATTTCGACATCTTTGTTCCAGAGTAAGACATCTCAATAAAATTAATATATGAACAGATACAAGCATGTTAGTGTAAAATTTGTTTTACAAAATGACATACACTGATGGTATATTCAATTGCCTTTATTCTTATAAAACCGAATGCTATAAATCTTAAACGAACAAATTGAAAAGTATGAGATTTTTCGGGAAACATTTATACATTTAGCTACAAGAAAACAGGTGGCAAACGAGGCACGAAAGCAGCAAAATGAAATGGCCTACTCTGTAGAAGTGCACGTGTTTATTGTGCGAATGTACTAGTAACTCATTCAAAAAGTTTCATGTTAATCTACTGATAATCCTTCTGGAAATCGCGAATCGCCCATTCATCCACTGAAATTGGAGTATTTGAGGATTTTCACTGAACATTTTGAAAAACTTTATGATGTGCAACTGACCCAAGGTTACTTCCAGCAAGATGGAGCGACTTGCCACGCCATATATCAAGTAAGTCAATGGAGACAAACTAGAGTTTTTAGAGGGCCGTATTATTTTCAACAATATGTGGCTGTGGCGGTCCCCCGATCTTACCATCTCGGACTTCTTAAGGAAAACCACTCACGAATGACCCCTTGGTGAATAGCATTAAAATGTGATTCAGAACATGGTGTTGAAACATTTGACCCGTTATCAGGAACACACGGCGATGCGACGACATATCATGACAGAAACTTTCAACACTTGTGGTGAAGTGTTCGGTGATGGTATATTTCCTAAAAAGCATATTAGTTTTCATTTGCCTCTTTCAGATTTATAACAATTTTGGGTCAGGTATTGTATGAACCACCCTATAAAAATACCCGAAATTTATACTTCAGGGAGAGCGTAAATTATGTGCTAATTTTGAAAGTATACTTAAGTAACATTGACTAATATCATCAGACTGTTATCAATATCAGCTGTATGTCAGCTATTTCATGTATACTACCTACATTTAATTAATTATATTCAAATGAATAAAAAATATACTCATTTGAAGCAAGTCCAGAATTTGTGTTATAAAGCAATTTGGTTGTTCGTGTATATTTTGTTATATGCACCAAATAAATTGTTTTATATACATATGCTATTTCCAGATTCTGTATTATGAAATAATTGTAATTACTTAAAAATAATTTTAACTTAACTGTTAATGCTTTTTATAAAGAAAATTAAAATCCTCCCACTTTTTTTCTTTACGAGCAATTAGCATTAGTTCTAATTGCCTTTTCACCTACTCCTGCATTTAATTATATAAACCAATTTGTAAATTTACTAATTCTTTATTATCTCTGTATTTAAACAATGAAATTAAACTTATCACGATAATATACTTATAGATTATTCTATAATTAACGAATTTCTTAAGTATTAGGTAAGTCGTTTGTAAATAAGTTAACGTGTTCCGTGCCTGTCAATACTTCACAATGGTGAAACTTTGCACGCTTTTTAAATGGATATCCAGATGTTTAACAATGATATTATTGAGCAAAATGCAGATAACTGGGAACGACGCATCTTTACCAGTATTTTTCGAGAATAACTTATGTCTGTTTCGCTTAGACTG
The DNA here is from genome assembly GCA_030762175.1 of Metallyticus violacea. Classification (NCBI taxonomy): domain Eukaryota; kingdom Metazoa; phylum Arthropoda; class Insecta; order Mantodea; family Metallyticidae; genus Metallyticus; species Metallyticus violacea. Next base: position 83,968,250 of record CM060846.1, on the reverse strand, counting down.
GTTGTCATTCAGAAATGTTTGTTTAACGTACTGGAATCGTGCTGAATATTGCCTTCTGTAGGGCTATAATTGGTATATGGGTCATGTAAAGCACGAAAACGATATACACCTACAGACAATAAATAATTGGAAATATGTTGCTTTTATTCCTCCCCCCCCCCATTAAGAGTTTTCTATTAAACAGATCTTCAATTTTAACTCGAGCACCTACTTTGGAAATATCCCTCTTACTTTGAATTTTACAAGTGTAGAAAAATACAAGGATTGAAAATACAAAAGTCTATTCGCTTCAAAACGTATTTTCTTTTGATTTATCAAAAATAAATGCATAAAATGCTTTTGAAAATTACTGGCGAATCTCTTAATGAATCACACAAATAATTAGATTTAAGCGAGTACGAATTACATATTTTATAATTTACTGGACATATTGTTAATTTTTACAATTATCATGAAGATTTCAAAATCAGGTCACATTTTTGATTGATATTGCATAATTATTATCAAAATTTATTTGCATGAGTAACCCTGTGTTCGCAATCCTGGAAATATATAAGGCTGAAAGAAAATCAGCAATACCTGATCCCATCTTTGCGCATGATCACCAGAAAATTACATCTTAAGTAGTAAGTTAATATAATTTATGAACCAAATTAATAATAAAAACAAACATTTAATGCTTAATTTTTTCCCACCAAAATTCATTTAAAAGCCACCGCTATATTACTAATATTATCTAGAGATTTATATATTACGTTTCTTCGGTGCCCCTCTTGCGAAAAATACGCAAACTGCTACTGTGAAACAAGGAGCGTTTAGGAGTGACTGGAACTAATTTAATATATACTTACTAATTTATTTATAAATGCTAAGGGCTGTCCAAAAATGGTGCATTATATAAATACTAAATGTAGTTTTTATCGGCCTCCTTGCGCAAACATCCTATTAATTCAATAAAACGCCAGTTTCAAACCTTTTACTTTAAATCTGTCAAAAAACACTCATTTTTGGTTCGTTTAGTTCCATTTAATAAAAGTGATTTACTATTTAATAATTTATGGATTCTAGAAAATTTCCGAATAACTTTTTGTTGGTAACTTTTATGCTGAACTTCTTTTTTTAGAATTATATGCTCAGTAACTATCTAAGACCTCTTATATATATATTAAAGGTGGGACTTATCTTCTTGCCAAGGAAGAAATCATACAGCTCGAAATATAGTGATTACTAATCTGTGATTTTTTCTTAGTGTTTTATCTTTTGCTACTTTTCTAGTTATTGTTATTTAGTTATTGTTGATGGTGTTACATTAATTTTCATTTATTGTTTGCGCCTCTGGTGTTGCTTTTAATTTGGCTTATTAATTTAAATTTGCCTTTGCGTGTTTTGCTGTCTACAATTTACCTGTTCTTTTAATAGTATTTCTTACTTTCTCTGTGTTTTCTAATACACTTTATTGTTATTATTAAGCTTTTGTTATTTAATACATCTTATACCATTTTTAGTAGTGCTTAACGCCCGTGTTTACTACTGAGGCACCACAGGCGGTGGACACTGTTGATAAATGAAATGATATATTGAGAAGCAAGGCCTAAGTTTAGGGTACTTCTTCGGCATTTGCCATTTATGAGGACCGAGGAAAACGTGGAAAAAAACCTCAGTCAGGGAGGACGGTCATGATGGGATTCGAACCCCAGACCTCCCGCTCACAAGTTCGCGCCTTAAGGACCTTGGCCACCCGTGGCGGTATCTTATACTATGATATCTATCCATGGTAATGTTATGAAATTTTGGTTTAATAAATGTAAGTACCATTCTAAACTTGTCTTCTTGACATAGAAGAACTCAAGCAGTTGGAAATATAGTGATTACTAATATGTGAATTTTTCTTAGTGTTTTATCCTTTTTCTGCTTTTCTAGTTATTGTTATTTTAGTTAATAGTTTTGCTTTATTTTTCAATTATATATATATAAATATATATATATATATATAGAGAGAGAGAGAGAGAGAGAGAGAGACAGGCATAGAGTGAGATAAATATGTATATTAACCATATTGTCTGTCCTTAAATGAAAGGGTGGTCACAAAAATCTGGAAATGAACACAATTAAATTAAAAATGTATAACAATAGCAGATTGTATATAAAGTAAAAATGTAATATATACAATGAAGAAAAACAGTGGAACTAAGTCATTAGCAAAAAAAGAAGTCCTGATTTCAATCATTAAATAACACACTCAGAAAATATAGGTAGAAGTGAACAATATCTGCTGGAAGTCTGAGAATTCGCATGATAATCTTTAGGATTTCAAAAAAGGTATCAACATTTTCTGAAAGAAATTTGGACAAAGGCCCCCAAGCGCAGAAAAGTAAATCTACTGCTGACTAAATGAAGACAGGAATGTTATACATATTACTCTTAATTTTTAGAGGAATATTTATATTTACAAACACAAAAATACACAGAAAGAAAAGAGATTTTAGCCAAAGACATGTTCATTAACCGAGGGGAGAGAAACTATTATTGTTGTTGCTGCTGCTGCTAGAGAAATACATTATATTGCGGAAGAGGGAAATATTACTATTGTATCTTTTGCTGTTCTAACTAAATTTTTGAAAAAAAAATTAAATGGGGAAACTTGGTGATGTCAAAGTCTTATGTTTACTAACATAGGTTTAAAATTCTAAATTTTTTAGAAGTTTACAACTGTAAATTTTAATATAATAAGGTAGGATTTGTAGTATTTTATTTCGTTTTCCTCATGCTGAAATATGCCACATTTATAAACAGTAATATTGTGGCAGTACTTATGCTAATAAACCTGCCCTTCTCAATTTTTTCTTAAAATCTTGAGATCTCTTATTAATATGAGCTTTTCTCCCACAATAATCGCTCTTTTGCAGTCAATAACCTGCAGCATGAACCGGTGTAAGTAAAGCCAAAAAATTCTGTGCATAAAATTGTTATATGAAATATTAAAAAAGCACAAGTTTGAAATATTTCTGATAGAATTCTAAAGTACCTTTTTTATCTCTGCAAAACTTTTTGGGAATTAGAAAGAAATTGCCATAAAAGAGTAAAATATTATTATTTTATTTTAAATATCTAAGCAAACAGTGACGGGTGGTAACGACTTAGCGTCTAGTTTTATTTCATATGTTAAACTTTTCAGTCAATTTTACTTTTTATTCTAAATGTTAATATTTGATATCGGTCCATAAATACAGAAAATGAGCTTTACTATAATGTAAAATGCTAATTTAAGGAACATATGCATAAATTAAAATTTTCTATTATAACAAAAAACATAATTACAAAAGTGAAAAAACTCACAATCCTTCATACAGACTAAAAATACACCAATATTTACTATTGAGTACAAGTGTTAATTAAAACACAGCGTTAAATTTTGAATCGGAATATTTCACACTAATAAAACTGTTATTTTCCTCTCGGTTTCCATTACAGAACAATTTTCCAGATATACTTTTTTAAAGATAAGAAACGTGAACTGTTAGCAAACAGACAGCAGCATTAATTTTTAATATACATACGACTTTAAATATACAACACTAAGATACCTTGGACACCAAAATAATATTTGGTATAATATAAAATCTATGAGTATTTAGTGTTTACATTATGCTACACAACGATTCTAAGTAGATTATTTAAAGTAACGGGCCATCAGGGAGCGGCTTCGTACTGAAAAGTCAGTCGTCAAGGCCGCTTAATGCCAGTGCAGGTTGCAGCTTGTAGTTAGTTTAAGGTAGGCTCTCTCAGCTAGTAGGGTGTATTTTTGTATGTTATTTGATGCTTTCAATGCAAGTACAATGCGTGCTAATTTTTCATTAGTTATGCTACTACATAAATATGCTCTTGAACGGTTTTTATGTACAGAATATACGTGAAAACGGACTCGGTTTGTTAGAAAATACACTGGTAATCGTGTTTCAGAAGCGAAACTGTTCGCCGATTTGTTAAAAAGTTACTAGAGACAGAATCTCTCAGCGACAAATGTATTCCGAAACGCAGTAAGAAAAGTTAGCTGAATTATAGGAATTTCCTATGTAGATGCCGGCAATGTGTTGTCGCGGATGGGAATCATTTTAACATCTTTTATAACACAGGTTAGTGCATATAATCTTTCTTGAATACAGTATAATTTCATGCTTTCAGTAATAATATAAATGCTAAAATAATGCGATTTTACGGGCAGCAACTCTTATTTCCGTTTTTTCAGTTGTGGGGCTGTATTTTCGCAGTATGCAGCAGAATTCATGCAGCCCCTAAATCAATTAACCTCAATGTATTACCTAAACTACTAATGGTAAAATGCTCCAGGTTCGCTTGCTACTTGACATGCAATAAGTGTTGACTGTCGGTACTAACGTGTAAAGCAATTCAGCCCCAGCTAATGTAACGCAGACAAACCCCTAATCGCGTACATCTAGTGCTGCTTGACCGACATATGCATTATCTAAACAGAATATATACCGTTCCTGCCTCCTTGTCCAGAGTACAGAAAACAGCTATTTGAAATTTGAACTATTTTGAAAGGCATGTTTAATTATTCATAGCTATAATTTGAAAATAAAATTATTATATGCTTATCAGATTAACGCTTTGAATATTTAGCACCGGCTAAGTAAATGTACAATATCTGCACTATCTGAACTGCCAAAAATCTTCTAGATGATGAAAGGAATTAACAAATGATGGCGTAAATGACCGAGGCATCCGTCGACGTCTAAAGATAATTGGCAATTTCAGAAGAGAGAAATTGCGGGGGGGGGGAACACTCCCCCATCGTGATTCAAAACATGACCCTTGATTTTAAATTGCTTTCGAACCGACGTGCTAAATAACTGTGCACACAGAAGGAGCCTTTAGCAGATCTCTAAACAGAAATAAAAAAAATAAGGAAGAAATAACGAGGCATGATGCGTGTAAAGGAAAGAGAAAAATGCAAGAACCACCTTCAGCATAGTGATCTGTCTACAATTCGGGACACTTACACGCTGAACATTCACACAGCGCATAAAATATAGAAAGGGAAACAGAACTGACGATAGTAGACTTTGATTTGTTTTTCGGAGATACTCTTGGCCGGATATGCACTTTCCAGGGAACACCGCGAGGAAGTGAACTCTCTTCGTTTCCCGCGGTGTTCTAATTAATTAATTTATTTTTCTATTATTATATTTAAAATATACAGCCTAATTTCCAAAGTTGAAATGTCATAAATTTAAAATGGAAATCCCGCTGCAACATAGTAATGTTATACAGCTTCTGTATCTGTGCTAATAGTAAATGTTTCACACACTGCTTCAAATCGGAAATTTTCCAAAGTGAGGTTTATTCGCTTATTTAAATTAATGGAAGTTAATTTTCTTTCTTCTCCTCTTTAAATTTAATGGCATTCGGTCGTAGCAAAAGCCCTGCTACTCTGCATCCTCTAAGAGTTTCAGTACGATGTCAAGTCCCATTGCAGTTCCACATCTTGATTGGTATGCTACTATCATCAAATCACTGCTCAACAATTTAATAAAAGAAGTTCCCATGTTTTCGCTGCCCTAAGCATAATCGCCTTCAACTTTCTCTGGTGGCAGATGAGCTAAGCAGCACATATTCGTACATAGAGTCTTACGACTTCATTACCGTCATGCTCCTTTACTAGTTCAAGTTTATGCATCTTTCTCCATAAACTTTGATTGAAGTGATAGTTTCAGCTTCTTATTTTCGAAATTGGAGACAGATGTTTCAGAGATCAAACAGCTACCATTTCAGAATTCATTGATATTTGATCTGTATTCCACTGAGCCACTTTTTTCACTAATATGAAGAGACGCACATAGTTTTCCTGTTTGGGAGCAAAATACATCACAGGAATAGCGTGGATTTCTTTCAGTAAAATATTCTAGATCTATGTGAATGGTGTAAATTTAAGCATACTGTTTGCTGCAACTCTTGAAGATTCCATCCGTAATATACCTTTTAATTTCTACCATTGCTCCTCTTCTTTTATTGCCTGCAAACACAAACATTCTATCTTCGGAATTTCCACTGTAACAAGCACAATGTTATTTCTATCCTTCATGCTTACATCTCTTGAGAAAGCTGTGCTTCCAGGAACTTAATGGCTCCTAAACTATAGCTAGAGCAGTTCTTCACACACGATGTGGCGATCGCTGGCGTAGACATCTGTTACAAATTCATGGCCGCGATTGATATGTACCTCACTGTACGTGGAGATAACGGGTAATCGACAACTTCCTCTGCACTAGGGTGATGTGCACCTCATAGGAGAAATTTGGTATTCCTACATTCCTGAAATTCATTCATTTATTCGAAACCAATTTTAGGAGGTAATCCATCCACCGTTGCTAAGGTTTGGACTTTGGAGTGTGTGCTTGCCTTGGTGGTTAAGTGAACATAACTATACGCTCGGTGCACTGTCAGTACTACCACCCAAATTCGCTTCCTTAATGAAATTTCGGCTACACAAGCTGAAGAACAACTTCTCGATGTCCTTTCCTAATCATTATTTTCTGTTACCCGTTCTCTTGCAACGGATAGATGCTTGTTGACTTGGGTTGCTGTCACATCAGGCACATAACTATGCAAAGTTTCACTGATCATAATATTTTCCTTTGTGGATACCCATCCTTTATGGTTAAATTTTCGCTTATTTACACATCTCCAGTTAGTAATGCTTTCCTTATTCGCTCAATCCATTCGATACTGGTATCCTTTGTTAACTGCCAAAGGTATCCCCCTTTTTCATCTCTATAATTTCCATATTTTGCTGATGTTTTCTTGGTTTGCGGAATAAGAGAACTACACACAATAACCTCTCTCAATGGCGATATGAAGAGCATGCTGCAGGTGTTATTACTTTGCTGAATGTAAAATCTGCCAAGCAAGTAATAACTTCACTGCCCTTAACCTTCAGTAAAAGGGCTAAAAGTCCACATTCTAACTACCTGCGTGCAAATCCCCTGGGTTAAGTATCACCAACTATTTTATGAAGGGATTATACATATTAGAAAATGAATTATGACAAATGACACTTTATCTATAATTTGAGATTCTTTAGAATTAAAAAAAAAAAAAAAAAAAAAAACTTTGCCAATTCCAAGGAGTACACACAACCATTCTACACATATGAATTCTTCTACAGGGAAATCAACACCAAACATTTAAAGAAGACCTAGCAACTGCAAAACTCCTACAGCAATAGAAGGTATTAATAGGTTTAACATGCTCTTGAAGCAATTAGCACGTTTAAAACACTGTGTTAAGTACCCGAGCAATGACAATATACTGAAGCTAATAATAAAACTCGCAATATGTTAACGGGAAATTTGATCATGAATGTTTCTTAGAATTTCACTAATGTTCAAGGGGAAGTAACTTGCAGCTACAAATTGAGAGTCTTCTTCCGAAACCAGATGATATGTTGGTACAAAACACAAATCACTCCTGTATCATCATTAGTCACCACCAGAAATGTTGTCTCTCAATCATTTGGAGTATATTTCCTTTCAGTTTCCCTCACTATTTTGTTTGAACTTGTGTCGATGAAGAAGGGAATCTGGATGTCGACTCATTTCCGCTTCGCTTACCAATTATAACTTAATGCATTCTGAGCTTTAACACTGAAGCGTCTGCTCATTCTGTTATCCCTTTGTCTCATACTAGAAAGTACTTCGCTCCTTGAAAGCAATTCTATGATCAAAATGGTTATTTTTCCGCGTTCTCAAAAAATCCTATGAAAAATTAAATATGATGTGTTAACCTCAAAGTAAAGCTACCACATTGTTGTGTGACCCAATTCATGAAAAACAGAAATACTACAAGACGTAATCAAAACAAAGATTTTGTCTGTCATTCCAACATTTCAAAACAACTACTACCGATAAAGGTCCAGTGCAGTGAACGGAAATAGTAAAGTATATTGCCATGACCTGCCTTCACGGTCTGTCTACTCCTACCATTTCATAGACCTTCAGCTTCTAATGTATTTTTCTTCCTGTTGTGGATTCAGTAAGCTGATAGGTAAAGTAAAAACAATAAGAAATATATAATTTAAAAATAGCTTAATGAACATGTTAGAGAATTATAAACTTAAGAATTAGTGATGCTCCCAAATGCTCGCGAGTATAATTTTACATGACGAGAGGACCCATTTTTATTAAGAGCACCACAGTGCTCACTAGCACCAGGTTGAAAACACCTGCGCTAGAACCTTCTGAAAAAAGAACTTGGCGGATTCACAGAGCCTGTTTTCTGTATATTTCTCGTTTATCACATATCCTGGAATATGAAGCATAAGATTTAATACAATAAATACAACTAAAACATTAATCACATTGCCTCTCCGTTTCTTTCTTAAAGTTTTTCTATTCTTTCGTAAAAAATATATAATACTTCCTTTTAAGCTATTTTTTCTTCGCAGCCAAAAACTCTCATTCTTCTATCTTTCAAAAACAAAGAGACATTCGCTTGGTGATATATGGGAGGAAGTGACAACCATTTATCATGTTCTTTCATCTGCTGTTTACAAATAGAAGTGTTGCTCCTGGCCTCATTATGAGACAAGCTAGAGTGCCATCTGTCAATGTCAGCTGCCGCTGAAGCCAAGGTGATGGACAGCCACATTGCCAGGAAGTTGATGACGACACCGAAGATAAAACAGTAAGGACCGACGTTTTAATACGGATATCTAAACAGTGATTGTAGAGCGGAATCCTGCACAGGAATGCGTTACTTGTGGTTTAAAGGCACACAATGCAAAATTCATACGTATTATTGTTATTAATAGTATCACGAAACATTTTCGGAAATAGATTTCAAAGTATAAAACAAGTCACTGATCTCCTGATACCATATTTCATTTACTGAGTTCTACTATAACATTCCTCTTTGACGCACGGGCTGTGCATTTCCTTTTCATTACTAGGATGCCTAACACGCATTTTAAGCAAGTGTCCAATACACGATAATCATTCCAATGTCCTTATTAAGCATGACTTTCAATTATCAAATGCAATAAAGGTAGGTAGATAGGTTAACGCGCCGAAAGGAAGATACACACGGTGTTGTCGTAATGCCATTAAATTAATATTGTCGGTCCTGGTGGTCTAATGGTAACCATACTTGCCTCGTAGACCCACGATAGGGGTTTAATCCCACCAAGGGTTGATGGATTTTTTCGTAAAAATCCTAAGTATGGCTTCCTTCGGAAGGAAAGTAAAGCCGAGGGTTCCGTATCGTAGATTTACGGCACGAAAAAGAACCTCAAACCTACAGAAGAGGCCTTTGGGCAAAATTTATCGGCCGTTTCACGCCCTGAATTGAATTGGACGCTGATGACCTGGGATGTTAAAGAAGTCCGTAAATAAACTAAGGTAATAAAATACATTAGGTTAGTTATTTGTCATCAGAGTCCTTTTTGAACTGTTTGAAAATGATAACTCGTAGATCAGTTTAAATACAATAAGTGTGTTTTGGTTTGGTCTAGTCAGTGAGTGGACTACAGTTATAGTACATACTCTGGCAACTAATTTATTCTGCCACACCTCATTGCTGAATATTGCTGCGGTCACCTTCACTCAAACTACTCTCCTTGGGACGCTATACACAGACGCCAGCGCCTAGTCCACCCTCCTATGCAACTTTGAAAGTACTTTATTGGAATATTCTTGAGAGCTGTAATCATTAATGGCAATGTCTTTATTTCAATATAGCCTCTATCTTCGGATAGTCACTGGAGTTACACTAGGTGGCCAAAAGCTTCCTCACAGACAGTGCAGTATGAGTGGGTGCATTGATAATTAGTAATCTTCATCGCTACCATTTTTGCATCTCTTTTCTCATTCCAATCTTGTCAGTTAAAGTGTTACTGTCTATCTATATTTACTTGGTCTGTTATGCCTCTCACAGTCAGCCAAATATTTTGAATCAAAATTCGACGCTTTTTCGATGTTTTTATCAGTTCTGCCATTGGCTGCCCTGACCTCTTCGTCAGTGAAGCTTTCTCTTCCTTCAGAAAATCTTGTACTTTATTCGTACTGCCGTTTTCTTCATAGCATTAATATCATAAATTTGTATTAAACGTGTATCTGATTTTTACATCCATTTGCCAAGTTTAAGAAGACATTCCATGTTAGTTCGTTGCTCTAATTCAAGCTTCGATATTCTCGTGATGGGACATAAAATCATGCGTCAATAATAATGTACGCCACTGGGCAACATCGATACGAACAAGCTGTAAGTCAAAGATACACTAAAGTCACAAAACCTTAACGTGCTGTTTGTACAGTGCTGCCAACGTTCGCACTCGGTGGCAAATTCGCAAACTTAATTGGTCCTCATACATTGCTTCCATCTTTCCTCCAATCCAATCGTGCTATAACTAGGTGTTATGGTGTCACCATTTGCACAATTTTCCTCGTCAAGTCTCTTTTGCCTTCCGACTGGCTCAGTTTTGTGACTGCCTTTGCAAATGGATCGGTTTGCAATTTGTTCTATTTAAGAGGAAGAAAGCATTAAACCTTTGCAAACATATGGTGTTTTGTGCTCTCAGAAGAATTGTTGGAAAGACTCTTCAAGGTCAATTCTCGTGTGTGTTGGTGTTATCGTAAGGGATATTGCGAAGAAAGTGGAATTCGTTTCCAGTGCATGTGGTAGATCGTTGTGCTGAAACTTTAATTGAAGTTATTTCCAATTATCATGTTCTCTATGACTGGAACGTTATAAATATGAAAAACTGCAGCTCTTTGTTAATCATACTTACAATTTTGTGAATTAAAATTAATCCACGGTGAAAGAAGCAAATGCAAAAGAATGCAGCTAGGAAACATTTTTCTATTTACTTAAGTATGAATCCCACAGATCCACTACACAATGTTTCAATGTAGTTGTTCTTCGAGGTTCAGTGTTTAGTCCCCTGCTGTTTTTAATCTATATAAATAACTTACCAAATCATATAAAATATCTCAGTTAACCTATTGGTAGATGATACCAACTTCCTTCAATGGTGATAAAAATCAAGAGCATACAAATGTAAGTGAGGTGGAGAATCAACTACCGAACAGTTTTTAGAAAAATGAACTTATAATTAATATAGAAAAAACCCAAGCAATATCTTTTCGACATCAAAGAAATACGCATTCATACCTACTTCTGATAGAAATTGAAAATAAAATAATTTCCTATGTAAACAGTGTTAAATTTTTATCAGTATGGATATATGAAAATTTGCAATGAAGCACTCATGTTGAGAAACTAACCTCAAAACTGAGTCGAGCATGTTTTGCCCTTAAATTAATAAGGGAAAGAAATAGTCAAAATACACTGAGATGCCTGTAGTGTTATTTCCACAGTCTTGTTAAATATGGAATCATATTCTGAGGTAAAAAGGCAGATATTTTTAAAATTCAAAAAAGAGCATTAAGATTAATTACACGTAAAAAGAAAACTGAATCTTGTAAAATGTCATTTAAATCCTTAAAAATATTAACTGTTCCCTTTATTTATACATTAGTTGTTCTAATGTACACCAATGAACATCTACTAGCATTTCAGTTGAACAAAGACAGATGCAATCATGACACAAGAAACAATGACCAGTTAAGCAGCAGTCATAATACCACATTATATAAACATAACCCATTACATAATGTACTAAATTATATAACAAACTGCGACAAACTTTGATAGATATTAGATGCCCCAAAAATTCAAGATTAGTGAAGAATCTCTACTGCTTGAAAAAAAATTTTTAAGCATATCTAGAAGCATTTACTTCATAAATAAATTAAGATTTTAAATTAGATACCAGTCTGTTACAAACATCTATTATCCTTAGTTACAAACTATAACTAAATGATTATTTTGAAATTTTTTTATGACTTATCCATATCATGTATTTGATCTTTATGGATGATTTGACTTGTATTTTTACTGTCTTCATCCGTTCATAATTCATTTATTTTCTGGTTGACGAACATTGCTCCCAATTTTGTGCATCTCAGGAGTATCACCAAAGGCGAATTTCATAAGTATGAATTTCTTTCTGTGCGTCAACAGGAAAATAATTTTATTCATGTTATAATGTTAAAGTAATTAGATGCTGAGATCTAAAATATTTAATATATTGTATACATATACATTATCAAAGCCAACAAAAACTTATTATCTAATACTACGCGAACAAATAGTGAAAAAATATAGCACTGCCCAATATAAATATATATTATGCTTACTTCTCTTTTTTATATTGTTCGCTACAAATGTTCGAGAAATCATGTTGTACATTTCAATCTATTTTCATTGTCAACCTTTTTGGACAAATAGTTATTTCATTCTAAATAGTTTACTAATGGATATGTCATTCAATTTTCGGAACCTATCATTCAGATATAATTTATTTATGTATTTTTCATTGATTAACAATATGCTACTGTACACATTTTGATGTTTATCAAAATGAATTTGATTTTGTAAGATAGTTCGAGAAGTGTCATTCTCAAAACCACAAGAATGTATTTTCATAATATTCTCTAATTATTTCAAACTATCATTGAACACACATGTAACTATGTACTATATGCAAGTATTCATTTGTTGATTAGAATTCCGAGATTTTAATTTCACGAGAAGATAATTGTGTCAACTAGAGACAATAGGGAATTATTGGAAATGTGCTACAACTAAGAGGAATGCTTATCAAAATGCAAAGAAAATGTTGAAAAAGATTTCCTTATGCTCCCCTGCAATTGTTCGCAGTATCTTAGCACAGACTTGGTTCTGTTCACATTTGGAAAGCTATCATAACCTTAAGTAGCGATGGTCGTTTTGTATGTCAAAAAAGTAACAGCTGCCATTATCAACAATGAGAATCTAATATTTCTAATTCGATAAAAAAGCAAGGACTAAAGTCAGCAAATATCCCAAAATGTCATACAGAGGCAGTATTTAGCGATTTTATTTACCTGTGAGTATGAAATAGCCTTGACTGCGCAATTCTTTTAAAAATTAGACAAATTGAATATATTTTGTTAAAATTGTTTATCAAAATTTGTGATTTTCCTGGGAGAGGAGAAAGAGCTAGCTGATGGAAATTATAGTTTTTTATTTTATTGACAAGTAAATTTACCCATTTAAGAGAAAAAAATGTGCATTCCTTAATAAAAACACTTAAGATAATAAGATAAAACTAAGCAGAAATAAATATATTTGGGAGTACACCTGTCTTGTCAAAACTAAGACTCCTCAATAAATCTCCATAAAGTATGAGAGAAAATCAAATATTCAGTTGAAAAAATAGACTTTATTTAAATTATGCGCAATTCATGGTGCAGCCATTTTAACTGCAGTAGTTTATCTTTCGATTCTTAAGTAAAAGTTCATCTTTTAATTAATATCAGTTGAAGAATAAACATAAAATATAAAAGAGCTGTAAGGATATTGCTCAAATACACAAAGCATAGTACATTAATACATAAAATTATGTGCATGGTTTGAGAAAAGTTACGAGATTCAAATCCTCGCAGTTGGGTTCCATTGAAAATTTTACCGAAGATTATGCACGAGCGAGAAAATGGCTACATGCACTTCAATGGTTGCCGATACTGTTATCTTATTGTTAGACTCGGTCTCTAGCAAAAAGTAAACGAGGCTATCATAATGGAAGTGGCCTGCTATTCAGTGTACAGTGGAGGACAAAGATATAATTACTCGTTGCTCCGCAGTAGAGGCGTTTCTGGTCGTTTAACATGAACTTTCCTTTTATTCCACTCTGCCTCGGTGAACTGGTGACAGGGAATGGGAATGCGCCATTAGCAGGGAGTGATGACATGTCCCTGGAATCTTGTTCTATATGCAATAAATACACTAACAAATAATCACTAGTCACAAGTTTTGTTTTCGACTCTATTCTTGTTACCTTAATCTATCTTTCTCTCCTTCTGAACATAAGCAAAAGAGCTGGGAATAGAACGTAACGCCGTGAGAAACTTTTTTTTTTTTTTTTTTTTTTTTTGCTTCCACTTATGTGAGTTACACCTCTGCAATAATCACAGGATGTATCGTAGGGATGTGGGAAGCTGGTCGTTTTGTGACCGAGATTGCCAATGCCACTGGAAAAGCCATATATGTGGTAAAGTTTCGTATTCGGTGTTTTCAAGAGGGTTTGATAACTCGCCTTTAGAATGGAATCAAAATAGACCAAATGTCTTGGAGGTAATGGAGCTAATCCCAGTAATAGCCCACAATTTACGCCTAGATGTGCATCCCCAAACTATTAGAAGACGTATCCATGAAGTACTTTTATCAGATGAAGTACATTCTCTGCATCTATAGCGTCCAGGCAATACGCGATTTGATCCCAATAACGTTATTGCCATAGTTGGGGATTGCAGGAAAATGTAGCATTCTGGGGTGAGTGATGGTTGTAAATGGAGTTGGGGAACTAGTGCAATTACCTCATTACATAAATTTCAAAAAATACACCCGGGTTTTGGAGGAGTGTACGCTACCAAGAGCAATGACAAATACCCAGAGGAAGATCTGGTAAATATTATTTTCCAACAGGAGACAATTGTAGCGTGCTCAGGTCAAGAAACACAAGTAACTGGCTAAACGCCCACCAAGAGATTTATTTTTGGACTTATCAGCGAAGTAGTCATACGTCAAGTCCATAAAAAATAGATGGGCCGTTATAGTGCATGAATGAAATTAAAATCAGAACAAAACGATGGAAGCTTTAGTGAAACATGTAACACCATTGTGGGAAGCTCTTGGAAGGAAATCAAATCTTTACCAATCGTTAGTTAAAGAAATAAGAAAGAGACTGAAAGTACTGAAGAGGGATGTTTGGTGAGCAACATATTAAAACAGATAATGTCAATATCATTCACCCCAAAGGTAACAAAATCGTTTTCAAAATTAAGCAATATCTTGGTGTTCATTACGTTATAACATATTTTAAAGAATTCCATATAACATTAGCATTTATTTCAACAGTAATTACTGTTATTTGGTAGTCAGACAAGAGATGTTTATATTTTGAAATATAAATTTCTGAGCTGAACTTTATTTCAGTAATTAGCACTTTCACTTGTTAATCTGATAATATAAATAAATAATGATTAATCATGAGAAGAAAAATCCTTATTTTATTACCTTTATGCCCGAAATTCCTCAGTATACTGTTTACGTGTAGTAGAACGAGTGCCTTCCCTTCAAAGCAAGGTAGTGTAAATGCGATATGTGATTGCCAGAGTTAACAGTTACACTAGAAGTAAAACTCAAAAAATGTTTGTCTTTCAGGCTACAATCTACGTCTATATACATACATATAGTTCAAATCACAAGGATTAAACTTTCCTTTCATTTTCTTCACCAAACTACAAAGTAGGTATGTTTCATTTTCGTTTTTTTTAAAAGTGTTTAGCGCCCGTTTTTACTACTGAGGCACCACAGGCGGTGGACAATTGTGATACACGAGATGAAATAGTGTTTTGGAAAAGGATTTTTTAAAGAAAGGAAGCGTTCCAGGACTATGTTTAGAATACCTACCCAGCATTTGCCATTTATGAGGACTGAGGAAACCCTGGAAAAAACCTCAGTCGGGGGGACGGTCCAGGCGGGATTCGAATCCCAGACCTCCCGCTCACGAGTCCTCGCCTGAACGACCTCGGCCACCCGTGGCGATATGTTTCATTCAGTGGAATATTTTGGCGTCTTCTCACTTTATGAAACCCACTCTTTTGTATAGCAAAAATTAAACCTTTAATGCATAAACACCTTAAAAGAAACTGCACTAATACATCCAGCCTGAATGTACAATTCTTGTCTTTATTCATAAGTCATTATTTGTGATGAAACGCTCGAGATCGAGACCATCACTTGTGGAAGGCTCTGAATCAAATCGTTTCTGCTGAAGCACGCTTATTTATTTCTGATTACTGCGATCATAATTGCCGGAATATGGTAGAAACTTTTTTTTTACGTTTCATTAGTTTGGAAAAACGTTTTGAGATACACATATTGTCCACTAAACATTGGGGTTCCCTGACTAGGTTATAAAACGTGGCAATAATTGAAATTTATAATTTTGTAAAATGTGTGTATCTAGACTGTATTGTTAATATACATGATATGAATTATAGTTCACATTTAACCGTTTCATTCGAGTCAAATCGGTCTCTAATAAGGTTATGGGTTACACTCGATAGCCACTTGAACGTCTTTCCCCTTTAGTCGAGTAGTTCAGGACATGGCGGTTATGTGCTAAGCTCATCATCTTCCTTGTATCTCTGGTTTTCAGTTATATCTGGGTTAACCCGTATAAGCTTTTCAGAAGCAATCTTAAAGCAGCGATTCAGCAACAGTTCTCGCGGCTAAATGGCTTAGCCCAATCTGTGGTTAGACTTCTGCAATGTTGGCGGTTCAAGCTCTTATACAGCCGCCCAGGTTCAAAATTGCCTTTCTAATTGTGTGGAAACACAGGTGGAAACATGTTTGAGCTAGTATCAAAATGAAGGTTATTTTGGGGGAAGCATAATTTTTGCAGAGATCTGCTGTTTCGTGCCCAGTTTCTATCACAGCTTGATGATATTGCAAAAGTTCGCCTATTTATAGTCTTATTACAAAATAACGGTTCTCCTTCTAAAAGTAGAGTGCTTATCATAGAAAATGGCGCAAAATCACTGTTCACATTTGTTCAAAACAGGATTTGTTTACCGTTCCTCTGTCCAAAGACACAATTGGGTGACTTAGGTTATTAATATTCCTAATATATTTTCAAAATAGTTATTATATACTTAATCTCTACTGGTGACTAACTGCCTACGTCATACTCTGATAGTCGTAACGTTGATTAGAGTAAGTATTCGTTTGGTGAGTTAAATAATCAACAAGGAGAGAATATGTGATATAAAATCATTGTAATTGTTATAGAGTATGTTGTATGGTGATAATGACTAATATTTAATAATGTTTATAACATTGTGATGCGACTATACGCCATGCTTTCGACCCCTCCACTCGTCTCGCTTACACTAATCACCAACGTTTTATCACAGCTAAACTAGTGACACCATGATCATCGCTAAACTGGTAATGCTAATTTGTGGCCATAGTATAAGACTTCAGGTATGATTGAAACGCTTCGAATATTTATTCAAAATGCGTGAAAATTTCAAATATTAGTATTTTATGCCTTAATAACCTTCTTTATCCTGAAAGCTCATCGCCCTCATCTTACCTCGCTAAAAAGTTGGTAACACTAAGATACCACTAAACACCTACTCTTCACGTACTATTCTGTCTGCAACTCTAATGCAGGGAAAATATAATTGAAAGGAATCTCTAAAAAAAAAAAAAAAAAAAAGGACAAATGTAAACGCTTATCGACCACCTTTGGAAAAAGATACTTTCCGAAATGTCGCGTGATTTGTGTGCATACTTTCATTATTTCATCTTTATATATGAAGAATATATTCTTTTTAGATCGTTAATCAGTTCTTCATGAACACAAAAGAAAATCCAATTTGTTTAAAGAAGCAGGCGTTAGCTGCAAGTGATTTTCATACAAAGATTATGAATGTAAATGATAGATGGCAAATAGTTCCAAATGAATATGCAGAATTAGTCGTACCAAACCAAAATACACACAAAGGAGTTTATCACTTCTAATTTTCCATCTATCCTTTCAGGTATTCTGCATAATTTAAGGATAAATTTTTATTAACAACTTTTTTTTGCAGGGAATGGCTCATTTTATTACCGCACTAATTTTTTTATTTGTACAACAGCATAAAATCATAAAGAATAGTAAATTAATTTTAAATGTCCTTCAAAATTGCTCAAAGAAACAGGCCTAGCTACATTAGTAGGAAGAAATGCATAAAACGAACGGCTGAGAACTTATACAGATGACTCACTAATGTCTAATGGAAGAGCAGGCACTGAAGCTTTTCATTACGATTTTCTCACTGTATTGCAGTCGCTGAAAATAAGGCAAACTTCGATGAAGAGATGAAGGCCATTTGCACCATATTATAACAAGTGATTTACAGATCACAAGCATTTAAAAAGGCAGTAATTATCTCAAATTCTATTTCAAATGGGCTTCGCCTCCTCAACAATCAACGAAATACGGTAAATAATTTCAATGCTCACCAAATTGAGCAAAACTATCTAAATGTCGCACTAATCGTAAATTAAATAGCAGATTCTTTAGTCAAAAAGGAACAAACATCCACCCTAAATACTGATGAACTTGCACGCTACAAAGAATTTGATTAAATAAAAAACTACAAGCAATTCCTCAAAAAAAGTTCGCAAACGAACAACAAATCATGGAAAAACATACAAAACTTCTCGCACAATAATAAAAACAAATCTACAAATGAATCAATAACAATCTTTGGAATAAATTCTTACCATAACTGCAACTCACCTACACAAGATAAAAATCCACCAAAGTAACCACTTTGTAACATGCAATACAATGGGGCACAATTATGAACACAAATCACCTACTAGAATACAAAAACTAATAATAATAATAATAATAATAATAATAATAGCTATATATTGAACTCTATTGGGATGACAGAAGACAAATGAAACAAATCTTCAATGTTGCCATTAGAAACCAACCAACCAACCAAATTATGGATGTAAACAGTTTGATGTCGTTTTTTTCAACTAATTTGGTATATTTTTATTGGTATTTATGCATTGGAAACGCAAATTTTGTGTTTCATTGCCTTAAGGTACTGGGATAGAAAATAATAATTTTATAATGTGTGAAATCTACAGTAGTGAGCATTTTGCAAATTAAGGAATAACAATAACAATCATAATTAAATATATGGCAATTAACTTGAAAAATGTCAAATGGCAATGGAAGCAATTAAACATATTTCTTATATATATTAGGTCAAATACTTATAATAATCGTTGACCACATTAATACAGCAAAATTTCATGCACACTTAGCAATTGCCTTTTCTTCGTGTTTTGTCCCTTTCTTAGTGGCATACACACACAGAGTGCTGCTATAAAAAAGGTGGTATTATTTCATACAGATTGACAACTAAAATAAGATATGCTAATCGGGATACCAATCAAACCAACATTGCATGCCAGAGGCACTCTTCTGTCCTATTCTATTTCGTTCAACACACTCGTCTGTTTATCCAACAGAATTGCAGCTTTGAGGCATTTTATTATAATTAGTGCAGCCATACCAAACATTTCGTTGCAAAAGAGAAATAAAAGCGGCCAAAGATCAGGAGGAAGCAAGAAATTGAATTTTCAATAGTACACCACGAGGGAGAGAGGAAGGGAGGAATTCCACATCCAGTTAAATTGGGTTTGGCTTTTGAACTTATGTTTTGATTCTGCTGTTGCAACAGAATTATTTGAAACACCCCATTCAGCTTATCCGCTTTGATTAAAACCCTAGCTTTGTATCTGAACACCTCTGCATTAGTAAATAGCAATAAAGTTTCCCGACTTCACATAATATGTATGACTTAGATTTCGCGAAGGAATTACACTGCAGGAGTACCACTTACCATAAGTTGAAACGTAACTTAAAACATGATTTCCTAACGTAGCACAGAGCCAAAATTAAAAGTATTAGCTTTAAGAATTCAGCATTTTATTTCATTATGTGATAGTTATTCCGGTCTTTAAACAAATTTTATTATTTTATATAAACAAAATATGTGTATTTATTGTTTTGAGCATTGATCTTTATAGAGTATTTATTGTACGATTATTTATAAATTCAATATGATTACGATTTGTTTGTATGAAATTCATTAATTGATAATGTTGCAGAATCTCCGAATATGCAAGTTTTGAAATGCGTAAAACTTCTACTACCTTTGTGAGCAAAACGCGTGTACCAGAAACCCACCAAAAATAGCAAACTATTACATACAGGCTATTTTACTACGCACAAACATTGTGAGACACTTGAATCACAATATTACAAGCTTCCAATATGTAGAACGTACTTAATTTTTGTACTGACACTTTGGCTATAGGCTATCTCAATCCCAAAATATCTTATGAAAACATACCATAAAGTAATTCTGCAATGGGAACTATATCTGACGTTAAATATTCCAAAACTTACTCCTCTTTCTTTTACCTGGAAACTGCATATGAGCTCGCTTTCTACCTAATTCCATATTTTCATGCAATGTCTTTACATGCTCATTTGCTAATCCAACCTTCTCGAAATCCTTTGTGTCCTAGATTACGTTCAGATAGTTTATGGGTTAGCAACAGCCATTGTATTGCGCATCCGCCAGAGCGTATCCAGTTAACAAAGCAACTATAGGATTATCAACATTCAACACGATTTTCGTTTATGAAAGCTGAAGCGACAACATAAAAATGGACTACTAAGCAATGTAACTTTACACACTGACAACATATTCTGATCAAGAAATTGTGTAATAGCACATTTGCTAGTTTTTCTGTCAAATTATTCATCTTACATACTCTACACGTATTTCCATTTCCAGTTTCCTTGCCAGTAATTCCATATCTTGATTGGTTAAACACATTTGAACTTTATCTATGCTGTTAATTTATTTCATATTTTAATTGCAAGATATGACCACGCAGTAATATAATTAACATAAATATTGTGCTATAAACAAAGACGTTTACAACGAGAGGGGCACAGAGGTGCCTACTACACCTTAAGTTGTTTTTTTTTTTTTGCTCCATTTTTTCCAAAAATCAAAGAGAAAGATATTTCTAAGATTATCAATGGCCAACGCTATTCTAAAAATTCCTCACTCCTCTCACGTAAAGCTTGCGTAAATGAACTAATATTAATGTATATATTTCTGAATATATAACATTATATATAAATTAATATTTGTCTATCATATAAACAGGAACAGAAGACAGAACCAGGCAGGCAGTACAAGAGACTATTAAGATAAAAAACAGAAATAAATAAATAAATAAATAAAAAATCAAAAAAATCAAAAAAAAGTGTTGTCTCCATCTATCATGAAAAAGTTAAGATAGACGAAAGTATGTTCTAAAGCATAAAAAATAAGTAAAACAGAAACCCAGAACAAGCAAATACTAATTGAGTAAGTTTAGTTAAGAAAATAGAATGCAAAAATAATAATTTAGTGAAGAGGGGAACATGAGCAGATCAAAATCACCAAGTTCTGCCTAGAAAATATAAGATATGAAAGTGGAAAAAATATATATAAATAAAATACTAATTAAGGGAAAAAACGAAATAGAGCAAGTACGGTGCGTAAAAACCTATGACAAACAAAGTGAATATAAGGTAAATAATAATAATAATAATAATAATAATAATAATAATAATAATAATAATAATAATTAGTAAAGGGAAGTAGCAAATGTCATGAAGATCATGAATTAACTAAAATAAAGAAAACAAAGCAATAAAAGGAAAATTTCACAAACTGAGTCGAGCTAAGCCTCGGTAAACTAAGTTGGGAAACGTCAACACAGAAAGCAAAGAACTAGACTAAAATGGAAAATATAAGTAAAGACATTGAATGCATGCGCGAAATAACCTAAGATAAATAAAAGTGAAAACAGACTATACTTGCATATATAAATGAAAGTTAAAGAGGACAAGTAAAGGTATGTATAGTTTTGGTTAGCTAAAATAGGCAAATATCAACAGTAAAGTTTGAGTCAAATAATTAAAAATAAAAGAAGATAAGCAATACGCTGGAGACTACCGCATATCCCATCTAAACATCTACCAGCGGGTCGATAACGCCGGGATTTGTTCGGTTAGCTGTCGCATGCGGTTCACTAGGTGGAGGAAAATAAACCCTAAGACAAATATAGACAAAACAAATTATATATATATATTATATATATATATATGATAAAGAGTTACAAATAGGCAAGTACAATCCGGATATTTGCACGTGCAAAAATAGAAAATTATAAATTTCAGAATAAGGAAAAGTAACCAAAAAGCTGAGAATTGGCAGGCAGAACCTGTAAAAACATACAAAACAAGATTATTTTAAATAGCAGCAAAAGAGAAATCGAGAGTCAGTAGAACAGCCTGGTAGTACTAAGTTAGGAAAATACAAGTATAGTAAAAGGAAAACAGAACTTCAGAATCGGCAAATGAAGACAAGATAATAGAAAATAAAAATATAAGCAAAAAGAAAAGCCCAGAAAAAGCAAATTCAGCCAGGATATATACACAATTATAAATATTCAAATAAAAGCAAAACTAGTAAAAAGGGCCAAGAAAAAAAATATTGTCAGGACTTATTAGAATACGCAACTATAAACATCAAAATAGAAATAAAATAAGCAATAAAACTGCAAAAAAACAAAACACCATCTGTATATTTAAAATAGGCAATTGTGAAAAAATAAAAGTAAAATAAAGGAAATACAAGGCAGAAATTTGACCAATACATATCTGGATATGCTGATTTTTTTTTTTTTTTTTTTTGCATGATTTATTTGTGGATTCTCTTTAACAGCTCAGGTCATCAGCGTCCCATTCAACTCAAGGCGTGAAACGGCCGACAAATTTTGCTCAGAGGCCTCTCTTTCAGGCTTGAGGTTCTTATCGTGCCGTAAATGTACGACACGGGACCCACGGCTTTACTTCTCTCACGAAGGAAGCCATACTTAGGATTTTAAGCCCCGAAAAAAATCCATCGATCCTGGCCGGGTTCGAACCCGCGATCTTGGGTTTAGGAGGCAAGTATGGTAACCACTACACCACCAGGACCGACTGGATATGCTGAGATAAGTAAATGGTGAACATATAACATATAAAGATATAAATAAAATATTAATAAAGAGGAAGGAGAACCCAAGAACTGAGAAGCACAGCTAAGATAAACAAAGGTATGCAAACAAGTGTTTAAAATAAATAAAATAAATAATCAATCTTAATAGCAGTCAAATAAAGGCAACGTGGACAAACTAAGATAAGCAAATATGAGTATAAATATTAAAGTAAAATTGAAATAAATGAGAAACAGAAAACATTAACTGATAAGTACAGGTTGGGTATACTGTAATAAGCAAACAGTAACACAAAAAATAAGAAAAGGAAAAAGCAGATATTTAAGGTAGATACGGTATATAGAATTTGGATAATTTAAGGTAGGTAAGAGTAAAGAAAAACAATTAGGATAAACGGACATGAGAAATAACAAAGAAAACAATAGAGTTTGGATAAACTACCATGGGGAAAAGAGAAATGAAACAATTATAAATTAAGTTACAAATAAAGGTGCCAGAGAATCAAACAACGAACAAGTGCTGAATTGGAAAATTAGAAGAGAAAAATATAAACATAAAAGTAATATATGAAATATAGGAACCACAGAAAATGAAAATTGACAAGTACGGCTGAAACAGTCAAATAGAAATTAAAATTAATTAACATATGTGATAAAAGATTGAAAGAAATCAAAGGCAACCAAGTACAGCCTAGAAAACTAATAGAGGCAAATATAAATAAAAACTATATACAGAAGTAAATAACTTAAGTCTAAGAGGAAAAGGTAAAACTTAGTAACAAACAGCATAGCTTAGATTAAGATAAGCAAACATAAATCCATGACTAAAAAACACAGACACAAACACCTCCACATCTTTGCTATATCTGCTAGTAGCGCTTTCATTAGTAAGAAGGAAATGTTACTCTCTCTTAACTTTAATTATGAAATAAACAATAACTTATTCACTGTATTCGATATTATACATAAATGCAAAAGGATCATTGTTCAGAAAATTGCTGCACGGAGGCACTTGTTTTTAGTAGATTGTTGGTTTGTATTCTGTCCGAGATATATTCCCATCTTTCCCCAACTGTGATTCAAACAATATTAAACATATTTTAGCTTAATCTTAACGAATTAATACAGTAGTTCTGATACAATTGTAAGTGAATAATTGAGATTCGTTATGTGAACATTTTTAAAATGGCAGAATACATACATTAAACTTTCAAGCGATTTGTTTAGCACTACCACAAAAAAAAAAAAAAAAAAAAACAGAACGAAAGAAAGAAAGAAAGAAAGAAAGAAAAACAATGGAAGAATGTCAAATAATAGTTTGAAGTGATTGTGAAAGATGTTTTTGTTCTGTAAATTCTATTGCGTGCTAAGTTAAAAGCTATAACACGTCAATCTACAAAATTGAATTTCTAATCGATTCATACATACGTATATGTAAAACCGAAAGACCCAGCGATTTATTCCTTATGTAATAATATTTCCACCCACTCCTCTGTTATATCATGTAATTTTAAAAGTAACTCGCATACATAGAAGAAAGTTTGAAAGTGGAGTGCATTGAAGTTTCAATTCACCCTTTCCTATAACTATCCCACGTTTCAGAAAGGAATGGAAATATGCTTAATACGTATCTTAATGCATTTCGGTTCAAAAGATTGTGTAAACTCTCAAAGTAAAGCAGGAAGAATGGAGTTTTGTTGTTGATTTGGTTTTTTATGGGCGCTCTTTAACATCTTCGGTCATCAGCGTCTCATTCAATTCAGGGCGTGAAACGGCCGAAAAGTTTTGCTCAGAGGCCTCTTTTTTCAGGCTTGAGGTTCTTTTTCGTGCCGCAAATGTACGGCTTTACTTTACTTCGCTTCCGAAGGAAGTCATACTTAGGATTTTTACGCCTGAAAAAAACATCGACCTTGACCGGATTTGAACCCGCGATCTTGGGTTTAGAAGGAAAGTATGGTTACCAAGACCGACTATGGAACTTTGTACCTGTAGTTTTTGTTATGTTTTTATGTTTATCGAAGAATGAATTGGAAGATTTGTTCTTCATAAAGCTTTAGCCCCAAGAACTTGGTATGAAGAACTTTCCTTATGATATAATTAATGTAACTAATGAAGTTATAATTAGCGCTTATTTTAGCTATAAATTGAAAAAAAAATGTATTAGCTTCGAGCCAAATATTTAGCTCTTAATGCCTTTGTTGCTAAGTTTTAAAATTGAGCATGACGCTTTCCAAAAATAAACAATAATTATAATCTGAGAATGTACTGTATTACATTCGCTGCCACAATGGGCGATACCGTTCTTTAAGGCGCGGACTCAGGGGTTCTACTTCCGCCAAGACCGTCCTTCCTGGCTGAGTTTTTATAAAAGTTTTTCTCAGTTCTCATAAAAGGCAAATGCGGAGGGTACCCTAAAACTTAGGCCTGAAACATTTTCTTCCTTAAAAAAAAATCCATTCCCAATTTATCAATTCATTTCACGTATCATCAGTGTCCACAGCCTGTGATGCCTCAACAGTAAAAAGGGGCAAAGAAAATTACACTCGCTACTTAGACTACCAGGCAAATTCACTGATAAATATTAGGAAAATAATAGGACAGAAATATTCCACTTCATATGTTTCGTTATGTATACCTACACTTGAGGTCTATTTCCAATGAGAGTGAAGCAGTAATTGGCGAGCTCGTAGACTGGCGTCGCTGGTTAAAAGGGATGATATAATACGTAAAAAGGGTAAATGTAATTTTGTGAAAGTTAGGAAAAGTTACTTTCCCATTTATACTCTAATATAACTTTAGTTCAGTTCAGTGTAAATAATCATTATTTCTGAACTTATACATACGAATAATTTATGAAAAAACGCAATACAGCACTCAAAGTTATGATTTGTATATTTTTTCCGCAGTAAAAAACAATACTAGAGTAATACTACATTACCCACTGTGTCAACAACTTTGATTCTCGTGTACCAAATCTTTAACATATTAGAAGGTTGCTCACGAAGTAATGTATTTAACCTACAGCACACTAATTGCTTTAAGTTGTCATCATACTTACACTAAACTTCAGGCTAGACGAAATGGTTACAGTCTGCTTGGCACACACCACTACCTTCTCTAACCAGCTTTAGATTTAAGTTAATAGAAATGTGAACTCATTAACTATACGGAGAAATTTCTCGCGTTGACTTAACTCATGGAATAAGCCACACTGAGGCTTCCGGCTGCTCTAAACGTTCAGAATGAACTAAGGCGTGCCTGTGGTCTGCGTTGGTATGTTATGTCAAAAACAAGTGATATCTAAGGTTGAAAAACTGTTACCAACATAAAAAATTCGGCAGATATAACTGTAACTTACGCCACCTTCCCTCTAAACAGATATTGATATATTACGGTAGTTAGCTATAGTCTGCCTCTCTATGTGTACCTCTTATTATTTTATTTATTCTCTTTCTGTCTTCCTTCCCCCGCTTTCCTCTCTCTCGTCTAACCATGTATTTCACTTTTAATGGACTATTTTTCCTTCACGAGACCGCTCCACGCGTAACGGCCTATCGGTAAGTTCAAGTGGTGAACTGAAGTAAGAAAGCTATAATTGTTTCTAAGTTATTACTGACACTTAACACTTAAAAGTACATTTACTCATCATTATAAAGCAAGAAGATGCTAGAACTGCCTTTCTTCATTTCCATACTTTTCTGGCAGACTTATGAAATTGACCATTGCCCTTTGCAATTTCCTCTGAGAAATAGAAGAAGTTTCTTCACGAATGTTGCTTTTCGGTTCTTCTAATGTGTGTATTTGTCTCTTAAACTTTTTCCTTTAATGTCCCACAGAGATAAAAATCGCAGGACGTTAAATCGGGGGACCGAGGGGATCATATTTGTTAGTGATGACTATCGTCGAATATTTCATGAATTGCATGCAAGGAGACGTGGGCTGAATATGCTGTTGCAGCATAAAGCAGTAGATTCCCACCCCACACAAATCACCCAGGTAGTCACTATGATCAGGAGAATGTTAAATTAAGGTTAAAAAATTAAATGGCACAACATTTGTGAACGAGAAGTGGGAAGACAAGTATCTTTCAAAATCTCACAAAATCGTTAGTTTGGCAAAAACAGAATTTTTTGTACGCGGAAAGGGCGGATGAGAAAATTACAACGCCTCGATCCCTCTTTCTTGCAATAACCATGGTGACTCTGAAACTAGCCATTTACCGTTAGGCTCTATTATGTAAGACATACAAAGGAGCATCGACTGTTGCACCCCTAGGGAAAATATGTTACGCAAACTTCTTGGAAAGCAGGAAATGAAAAACAAGTTACGGTATATCTTTTCGCGCAATAGATTGTAACGGCCCTCCTCTAGCCAGAGGAAGCGCGAAAAGATTTACCAATCAGAAGGTTTCGTAACATAAATTGCTGCAAACAGCCAATGAGTAGTAGAGAAGAATAATTTATACAGTTGAATTAAGACCTAGAAAGCGTCCTTACGGACTGACAAAACTGTCGCCAAATAGAACCATTAGATTGAGAAGTAAGGCAGTTGAAGCTGAGAGTTGGAAGACAGTCGGTGGGCAGTTTAGAAATGGAAGGCGGTTTTTTAGTGTGAAAGTTGGTTGGAAAATTCTAGTTAATCGTAAGTTAGTGTGACAGCGGGAGTAGCAGTTATAGTTAAAGTAGAAGTGATAGTCAAATAGAAGTAAAAACCAGTGCGTAAGTCGAAGATCCTTACCAAGAATTAACATTAACAAAATTAACTTAAGCCCCTGAGTGTAAAAGCGGACCAGAAATAAAAATCTTGTGTTAACCTGATTCGTTTTGTCTACGTTCACATGACAAAGACTTATTCAAATTCCTCGACCCGGGGATTGTATTACATTCTGAAAAGCCACTAGTGTAAAGTATCATATAGCCGGAGCAGAAGACCGAGACATCACAACACAGTCTCGATCTTCGGATCAGAGCGTGGAGAAAAGGAATGAGAGGAACACCAGGAAGACTTCCGCAGACGCCATACCAACCCCAAACAAGTCCAACCCCGAGAACTATACATCCTGCGTATAAATATAGAATTATTAATTACCTTTCTTCTCAGTCAATTAATCATTTTATTATTTTTTTATTTTGTTTATTTATTTATTTATTTTTTTCCACCTGTTGGACGTCACGAACGTACTTTCCCTCACAGTTATCTCACGGCAAAAGGGTTTTAAAATATTCTAATATTCGTATCTAATCGTTTCTTTAAAAAAATATGACCAATTTTTCTCTCATCACAAAAGGCGCGCTCACTCCTATTTGTGATAATGTAGGTAGCTTCAATGTCAGTTATTTTGTGAGTTAACATCACACATAGGTGGTACCAAAATTCGTTCTTAAAGAAAATTAGATTTGGGTCAATTCAACTCATGCACACTATTCAAAATCCATTCACAAAATCTACCTGTATGTCGGTTCTCCGGTTTAAGTGCTTGGACTACAGTAATTTTATAGGTTTTAACTTCAGAACCTTTGTAGCCTTTCGAACTAATGAATAGAAAATTCCGGTTAGCTGAGAAAGACGTCGAAGTGATTTTAGAAGAAATTTCCAGAGCATGTCCAATGTTATCTAAGTTTCTTCTGTGACTACTGTATGTTGTTGTGTACGCTTTTTATTAAGAATACTTCCCGTCTCGCGAAATTTATTTACCAATCTGTGTGAATCGAACCTCGACTTGGAAGTTGAATATCACGGAATCTCTCTGAAACAATCTCCGTATATGGCGAGCTGATTCTGTACGTACATACTAATCGTAACATAAATAAACACTCTTTGGGAAATAGAATATCCGAATTGAGCCTTATTAATATATTTAATTCACTGTACTTATTACGCTGCCTAATGAATGCTTAAACACTGTCATACAACACACAAAAACACGCGCATACTTCCTAAAGTTCAACTCGTACTGAGGAGCTAATTCTCATCAATGTTCAGAATTAAGATTATACACGTGTTGCATACAACGCTTTATGCAATTTTAGAATTAAATTATTAATAAAAATTATTAAAAATGCAAAATGTGATGTTATGACATAGTAGAT
Source organism: Metallyticus violacea (assembly GCA_030762175.1). Classification (NCBI taxonomy): domain Eukaryota; kingdom Metazoa; phylum Arthropoda; class Insecta; order Mantodea; family Metallyticidae; genus Metallyticus; species Metallyticus violacea. The sequence goes on along the minus strand of CM060846.1, from coordinate 83,939,332 downwards.
ATGACGTATTATATTGAAAGGTTTCTTAGTACTCGTTTCTATGACGATGCTAATTTGTTTTTGTTTTGATGAATTCAAATGGAATTGGATGCTGATTCCGCAATATATGATACTGAAAATATGAATATCATTCCAAAATAAATTATAAAGGAAGGTGAGATAACTGAGGATTTGTTAATTCCTCAAAAATTGAAATGTGTATACGAAAAGGAGTATGACAAGTTCTGTACATGGAGAAAAGAGAAACATGTTAGTTCAATTAATGAAAAAATCTTATTGGCATATTTTTAGAGACGGCAGATATATAATATAAAGCTTATCTAAAGTAAAAAATTGTACTTTAAATATTTACTAAGCAAAGTAGCTGCCCTGGATGTAAAATCAATGTAGCAATGAATGAATGAATAAATAGTGTTTAATGCCCGTTTTTGCTACAGAGGCACCACAGGCGATGGACACTGATGATACATGAAATGAAATTATATATTGGGTAAGGATTTATTTTTAAAGAAGGCAGCGTTCCAGGGCTAAGCATAGGGTACCTCCCCGGCATTTGTCATTTATGAGGTCTGAGGAAAACCTGGAAAAAACCTCAGTCAGGGAGGACAGTCCTGGCGGTATCCGAACCCAGACCTCCCGCTCACGAGTGCGTGCCTTAACGACCTCGGCCACCCGTGGCGGTCAATGTAGCAAGGTTAAGGGAATTTCCTGCTAGTATAATAAAGATTACTAATGGTTCAAGATTTACGTTTTGAAATGAAAGAAATTATAACGTGATCAATAAATTAATTGCGTTTTCAATGCTTCCAATATAATGGAAGTTAATTTACGATATTTAATAACTTAGGTTGTTGTTGTAGATTCAAAACATTTAATAAATAAAATTATTCTCGAGTTTGAATGTTGATGTGCTAATTAGAGCGAGTATTTTGTCTTCTTCTTCTTCTTCTTCTTCTTCTTCTTCTTTTTTACAAGTTCATTGTATGAAATTGTTTTGTGAAGGTAGCCTTTTCTGGCACCAGTGTCGGAATTGGGCTAATTGTGCGTGATTTATAGCTTCATAAGGAATTAGGATTGCATAAAGTAAATGTATCGCATTAAAACAAGAAAACAAATGAACCTAGAAAAATATCCCTTAACGCTCTTTATATATGTTTTGAATCAATGCGCTTTTCTAAGGTTGTTTGGTGTCCGATTTTACATGGATTGGTTCATATAAACATGCATCGAACCTGAGATACAATTTTCTAACACCTTTTCATCAGAGAATATTAAATATTGCCATGAATAATTATACATATGGCAAAATGCTATACGATATATTCCCTGTTCTTCAGTTAACGTTAACTATATAGTAGATCTTTTCGGCGCAATTCCACCATGAAGTCTTTTGTGAGCCGTAGAAATTTTGTCTGAACCACAAGCGCTCGTGAAGTGTAAAATAACATCGTTGTCTCTAGTAACAAGACATCTTACTGTTGTGTTGATCCCATACGTCTTCCCCTATTAAGTTTGCACGTAATATATCCTCTCTCTTGAGCATGATGCAACCCCACAGCCCTCCCCTGCTCGCGCAGTACTCAAGTTCTTCCTCTGTCGTTACTTTTTCTTTGATGACCATATTTTTCAAAACACAGTGCTGGCAAATATAGAATTTTCTTTTCATATTTAAACGTTAAGGAGAGAGAGAGAGAGAGAGAGAGAGAGAGAGAGAGAGAGAGAGAGAGCAGACACGATATTTCTAGAAATTTTTCTTCCTTTTCGTTCTAATCTCGACTTTTGACCTATTATCTGCGTTCATTATAAATTACCCTAGTCAATGCGCAGGTTGTTATGCATAGTGGAGAGTTTTCCTTATACTAAGTGATTTTTTTTTTTTTTTTTTTGCGAGACCGCTCCACATGGCCGCAGCTGACCTAGCTCGCAGTTTCAGTCTCGTTCCCACGTTTGAAAACCGGCCGGGGAGCCGGAAGCAAGGAAGGTAAGTATTAGATTAATTCTAGGAACGTACGGATGTGTTCTTGTGTGTTGTGTAACAGTGTATTAAGTTATCATTAGGCGGCGTAATAAATACAGTGTATTAATTACATTAATATGGATTAAATCAAGTATTCTATTCTCCAAAGAGGATTTATTTACAATTCGTGCATGCGCACAGAATCGGCTAGTGATGTACGGAGATTGTTTCAAGAAAGATTACCTGATATTCAATTTTCAAGTCAAAGTTTGATTCACAGATTGGTAAACAAATTTCTTGCAAATGGAAGTATTCTTGATAAAAAGCACTTCTTCTATCACTACGTACAGTCACAGTCACAGAAGCAACAATAGATAACATTGGACATGCTCTGAAATGTTCCCCTAAAATCACTTGAACATCTTTCGCAGCAAACGGGAATTCCCTATTCCTCTGTTCGAGCGGCTACACATGTACTGCAGTTAAAATCCTATAAAATTACTGTAATGCAAACTTAAACCGAATGACCCTGCAATCAGGGGTAGATTTTGTGAATTGACTTTGAATAGTGTGCACGACAGAGAAATTGACCCTATGCTAATTTTCTTTACGGACTTACTTCCTCCTTAAGGTATATTTATTCACAAAACAACTGATAAGGAAGTTCAGAAAAACCTAACCTGCTTCACGAGGAACCCCTGCATGATCAAAAGATAGAAGTGTGATACGCCATTAGCTGCGAGAGTATTATAGACCCTATTTTTTGAGGAAACTATTAATACACATAGGTATGTGGCGAATATTTTGCAACCATTTTCCGTGAATTAACTGTGGGGGAACGTTGGTTCGCGATTTTCCAACAGGATTGTGCAACAGCACATACATCCCATATCTCCTTGCATACAATTCATGAAATATTCGACAACGGAGTCATTACTAACTACATATGGTCTCATCGGTCCCCCGATTCAACGCCCTGCAATTTTTATCTCTGGGAGGCATTAAAGGAAATAGTGCACAAGAAAGTCCACACTAATACATAAGGTGAACTGAAAAATCACATTCGTGAAGAAATTTATTCCATTTCTCAGATGGATCTGTAGAAAGCAATGGTTAATTTCATAAGCGGATACAGAAAATGCATGAAAAATGAAGGAAGACAATTCCATCATCTTCTTGCTTGATATGCCTTTTACGTGTTTAAGGACAATTATAACTGGGGATTTTCTGACTTCTGGGCACCGCAATACCAGCTTAAACCTACCAACCGCCCGTTACGCTTGCAGCGGTCCCGTGAAGAAAAAATCGCCCTTTATAAGTCTGCATACATACTACTTTCGTTGTAACTGACAAGGATGGCCGAGATCTCTGAGACATGGGAGGTTAGCTTAGAATCTCGCCAGGACTATTCTCAATGACCGCAGTTTTTTCAGGTTTTCCCCAGTCCTCAATAATGGAAAAATCATAGGTAGCCATGCAATTGAGAAGATATCTTTTTTTTTTTAAGCCGTACATCTGTCTTTGCATTCATTTCAAATGCCAAGTCATTGTTCCACACATTTTATTTAATACGGATTTCTAAAGCAGACTTGTGCGGATATTCCATAAAATAGAAAACATTAAGTATCGTGCATTGGTAAAGTTCATTGTAAAAATAGTTTAATGAATTCATATACCAAATTTATTAAAGAACATAAAAATAATCATTAGTTTTAACGATTAAAATTTGTTTGTTAAATTTAAATAGGCTTTACGAGCCTTGAAGGCGACCACGTGAAGAAGGAAGTTCAAAAAGAACAACAATAGAAGTACTCATTGAACAAATACGAGATATGGCACTAGATAGTTGGCGATAAAAGATGATATATCTTTGAAAATTGTATTGGTGATTGCTTAAAGCAGGGGGCATTCTCGACCGAAGACATTAGCAGCAACCAGTAGGCAATTGGCATGCAATTAGATAGCCTATAACCTGTTCTTTTACACTGCCCGTATGTAGAACATAAATTAGAGATGAGATAACGCATTACATTTTACAATAAGATACGACCTTAAATTCTGTTGTCTTCACAAAACACAAAATCTGTTTTACGTAAAATATATAAATTCTCCAGTCTTAAAGTCCAGTACCGATTTTCACTATTGAAATGCGATTTTGGTCTGGTTTGATCCAACACTTCTTTCCGCTTGGACCATTCTGACGTGTTTCTTTACAAGATAATTTAAGTTTATGGCAAACTGAATAAGTTTATAAAGGGTCACAAAATGGAAACTGCTTACCGGACACTGCATTCTCTTAAAAAGTTCTGAGTCAGTCATTAAATGCAAGAAAAATCGAAGTAACAGTAACCGGCTTTGAGAAGACACTTTGCTTTGCTATTGATTGTAACTACCAGTTATTTAACACTTATTGAACATTCAACTAACTTTTTAAACGTTTGTCGGATCCGGTAGAACAGTTGTTGATAAAATATATTGATCAATGCGAGATAAGCGGTGATGTATATTCTTATTAATATGTTATAAAGACTGTGTAGATTTTATAGTATTGCGGAAATAAGATTAGCACCTATTACATAATATGTAACAATTAGAATGCATAGAAGTTATATCGTGTAAGTTGGAGACTCTTCGAAAAATCCGGTGGAGAGATATGCAGATCTCACAATGAGGAACGCCTTAGTTAAACGAACTATGTTGTTCAACGCGTCGTTATCATAGAGGGAAACACAAGTGTTAAAAGACATTTAACGATTATGACATTATATTATTCTGCAGAGCACCTTTGGGACAGGTTACAGAATGAGTTCAAAGTGTGTGCCCTGAACCTGAGTACATTCATCATAACATCGTCTAACTCCGGCAAATATTTCCGGTCTTGTCGCATTCGAATATTTGCTCAATCCTAAGCAAATTTCACGTATAAATTTCAAAGAAAGTTGGACCGCCACATTAAAAAATAATAATAATAAAACACGAAATTCTGCTTACCTTGGCCTATCACAGACTTCTATGCTGAAATTCACGTTTCTGCTGTCTTTCCTAACCTGTCATAGCATATATTGCATAAATTTAAAATTCTGCCTCTTATCTTAGTCTATCATAGCTTTCTTTGCATAAATTTTACGTTTCTGTTGCCTATTTTATCCTACATCTGCTGCCTATGTTGGCCTATGGGAGCCTTCTTTGCATACACTTCACCTTTCCTGTGCCTATCCTAGTCTATTATGGCCTTCTTTGCCAAAAATTCACTTTTCTGCAGCCTATCTTAGTCTATATCTCTTGCCCATCCTACTTTATCACACCTTCTTTGCATAAATTCCACCTTTCTGCTTCTAACGTACTTTCGTTGCAGAAATGCACATTTCTGCTGCCTATCTTAGCCAATCATAACTTTCTTTACAGAAATTGACATTTCTGCTATCTCTGCTGCCTATCTTAGTCTATTTTGCTGCCTATTTTAGCCTGCCAGCTTTCTTTACAGAAATTCACATTTCTGGTGCTTGTCTTGGCCTATATTTGCTGCTTATCTTACCTTATTTCTGTTGGCTACTATGTCCATCATAACCTTCTCATACCTTAACGTTTATGCTATATATCTTAGTCTATCATAGCCTTCCTTGCACGATTCTGCTGTGTGAGTCGCAAATATGGGGAAGATGTGTGTAGATCTCACAATGAGGAACACCTGTGATAAACAACCTATTTTGTTTAAAGCGGGAAACACAAGTGATAAAAGACATATAACGATTATGACATGCATTTGTTCTGCAGAGCACCTTTGGAACAGATTTTAGGATGAGTTCAAAGTGTGTGCCCTAAACCTACCTACACTCATCATAACATTGCAACAGTGCCTGTCGGTCTCCAGTAAACATTTCCGGTCTGTGTCGCATTTGAATATTCGCTCAGTCAGTTCCTGTCTTCTGTCAACTTGAGTCGTCTACACGACACATGCCCCCAAAGAATAAATCTAGGGGCGTTAATTCGCCCAGCCGTTTCCTCTTGTCTTGCCATAACATAGACGTTCATTCTCAATGGATGCTTTCAACTGCACACCCATCTACTACACAAGAGGTACATAGCTGTTTAACAGCCGAACGAGATAAACGTAATCAATTGCTTGGTTCAATGAACTCATCTTTCCGCAGAGACTGTAGAAAGTATGACGTAATGTGACGTAGACAGTTAGTTGCTGAGTTCGCCACTGGTAGAGTAGGCTGATTGGGCAATGCATATACAGTCCTGGATGTAAGGGGGGGGGCAGAATTTTGTTTCACAATTTAATAGCTCCGCTCGATGCAGTTACAGTCAATTAGACAACATTTTATAATATTGTAATGGTACGTTTTTTATTCCGCAAACTTTGCGCAAATTAAATTTAAACCACTACATTGTTTGCATATTGAAACACTCAGTATGAATATATATTGCTTAACTATGCAGAACATTTTGCTCAGTTTTCTAGCGAAGTGTCAGCAACTAAACAGTTTTCAGTCACATGTGTAACTAGGTGGGGTGGAATTTTATTTGAATTATTTCCGCTAAGGAGAAAAACAAATGAGTCATAATTTACAGATCACGAATTCTACAAGCTTTTTGATTGAAATATCTTGCAGTACTTTAACCTCAATCCACCGCCTCTGTAGATTTCAGTAGTTAGAACGGACGTTAGGCATTTCTGAAAGGAAGGAAAAAGAAGGTTTCATAGTTGATTACTTGGAAACTGGCAAGCACTAGATGCCAGGGATGAACAGAAGTTATAGCTTACAATGTACCATTTTATAGCGCGCCTCCTAAAAGCCCCTGTCAAATAAACAATGAGGTTTAGGAAGATTCCCTTCAGCGTATCTCCCCTACCCATTCGCTCGCTTAGGCAAGGAATAAAGTGACCTGCAAGCGAAGCTACATGAGTCTTCATTTGCTGTCTTTTGGGGAGTTCAGCAGGGTGTTCCTCCATGGTGACAGCAGCATGGGGAGCGAGGAAAGTAAATTAACAATAAAGCTCGCATCATGAACATCTTTCGGATACAAATGGTTCTGCTAAGTGCCCAACGCTACCTTTCCCTAGAGGTAGGTATATTTTCTTACGAAATATTCCACTGCTCGCGCTGTGACTAAGGTGTGTGGTTTTAGTCCCCTTGTAGCATAATATTGCCTGGGGTTTCAATTCCACACAAAAATACAGTTGCCAGATTAGTATACATCTGACAGCTGGTTGCGGCACAGTAGGCAAGAAACATGCATACAAACTGTGGTCATGGAATTTGTTGAAAGTATAGTTGGTTGGTGCAACGAAAAGTTAAAATAAGATAAAAATCGTCCAAGTGTCCGGTTTTATTAATCTTGTTATGAAAATACAGTCCAGGGTTCCTGTGATTGTACAATTAACTATATAGATGTAATGTGTATAGTAATGAACATTAACACTTTATTTGGCAAATATAAATAAAATTGTATAAATTTGTTTCTCATCTCAATGTAAGCATTAGTGACCCAGAGAACACCATGGTTTTATATATATAATTATTATTTATCGTTTATTTTCAAAAAAATACATTTGTTGCCTTGAGCCAAGTTTGCAATGAAGATCAACGACATTTTGCTTTACGCATCTTTGCTAATTAAAAAGAACGTTATCTTATAATCAAATGCATTAAACTCGAGTCAAAACAATGAAATTCTGAAAACAGCTTCTGAAAGAACAAAAGAAAGTGACTTGAACCCTTTTCCCCTACGTATGGACCAGAGATCTAAGACATCGTATCATGGTATTGGTCCAGTTCATCGGCTCAACAATTTGTTGCAAATAATGTACTGGCGACACTTTCAGGAGGCGAGTATGCGCATGCTTGTGCGCGGTTGTCTGTCTGGATGTTGGTAGTTCGAACTAGTGTCGAGGTGTGATGTGTCGAAAGGAGTCGGTAACGTGATTGGTTGTGGTGCTGTACGTGGTTCAACTGGCCAGTATTATGTGAAGTGCTCTAAATAAGTGTACTAAAGTGGAACGGCGTTCTTGGATTAAAAAGCAAGTGAAGTATAGCAAAAATGCACGTCAGTGCCATGACACATTATAGGAAGCGTTTCCGTATCGAATGGTAGCGCGATGGGTCAAGGCGTTTCGTGCAGGACGGAATGGATTCAGTAGATTGGGTCTACCAATGTTTCTCCAGCATCAACTGCGGCCAGGTATGCATTGTAAACGTCTGCACTTCCTTGAACCTTGCATGACAACACATGTTGTCACATGGCAGGTACGGTTACCCAGTTGTTGGCCAGTGGCATTGCGAGGCTTGGTACATCCACTATACTCGCCGAACAGAGGAGAGCATCCCTACATGAGCCAACTTCTTCCCGGAGAACAACGTTCCTATAGGAGGGAAAACACCTCACCTGCTTGTGCCTTTCTGTAAAACAGATATCGTTCCTTATTATAAATTATGACATATGTATTATACAGCATAGCTAGTTTTGTTCCGTTTTTGCGCTCATTTCCTTCTTGTATGATAACTTCCTCTCTTCCCTTCTTTATCCCGTTCACCTGGCCACGTCAGGATGGTTTGTCAGGTAATATTTGGTTTCTTGACCATCTACCATCTTATGGCGTAACCATTCTGACAGGCATGTAAGCTTTCGGCTTCCTTCCTACCCAAGCGTCGCCTTTGGAACGGTGTGTATTATACCCTCTTTTTTTTTTTTTTGCCTTGTTTTCAAAATTGTTAGGCTCGGAGGCTTCTACAAAGTCCTGTGATCCAGGTATCATACATCTTAAAGTTTTGTTTTATTATAGTAAAATGCATGTGGCTATATTGCCGTAAATTGTAATGTCCTTAATAAATAGAGAAATGAATTTGCAAACCAATGAATAAATTGAATTGTCTTTTTGAGCAGTATTCAAACTATTTTGTCTGATTTTAAGAGGGAGATTTTATTGCCGATGGAATGTTGTATTAGCTCTTTTATTCATTTTATTATTTTATTGTGGTAATATTTTGAGAGCTTTAGTCTATTTTCAATAGATATAATTGGTTATATATTGTGTAACTTTGGCATTTGCAAAATAAAATGTAATCATTGTGTATATTATATGTGGGTATTTGCAATTGTTATTGTTTGATAAATCATGTTTTAATTGTAAACCGCTCCTCTCCCGTATTACAAAATTACCTTTCTATGGTCATATCCTGGGGTGTTTTCCTTACCGTGCACTTTCAAGACTAAAATTTGAACAGGCATTAACGGTATTATGTTGAATCTTTATTGTTGTGTTACAATACCGTCATAGGTAGTAATTGTAGGAACTGTTGCTTACAGTTAACATCCCAATAAAAGTAATAATTTGTCTTTAAAGGAAACACAAAGGTCACAATAAACCTTTTTCAAACCTCAGGCATTGTTCATAATGCGATATAATCACGTGCTTCTTGTTAAAGTACGAGAAAACCGAAATGTTGCAAAGTCATGTACAAATATTCCGATAGGTGCATGACATGGCTGCACTAAAGTGACATCTATCAGTAAATAAAGAAACTTAGAGAAGATTCTCTTTTAGAAATTTCTTCACAAATGTTATTGAAAGCAACAACACCTGGAAATGATGTCTTCATTTCTAGATTTCAGAATATCGGGCTTGTAAATGCACGTTACGAGAAAGCATGAATACCAAATAAAGAGTTAAGTATCTCAATTGCAATGCATTTTTATTAACTCTTAAAATGTATTTATCAATATTGTTTCCTTAAGCTAGCAGCTTTACAGCTTCCCAGTTCCAGAATTTGCAGTAATCTCTCGTCGACATTAAAGCCCTCTACAAGTTTAAACCATTCCGTTAGAACATTTTTATCTTAGTTGGTTTTGGTTGTATCCATATTTTATGGGTTTGTCATTAAGTGAGTGTGCATTGTGATTTATCCAGTCTAGACCGTACAGAGAAACAGAACGTAGGCTTAATTCCTGGAATGATGCATTTTTGGTAGCATTATATTTATATCTTTTCTTTTTGTCCTCCTTTTATTCGTTTCTTTTTATAAAATGCAGTTATACCGTATTCTGTAAAACATCCTATATAAAATCTTGTAATTTATGCTTTTCATTACAGTTAACAGCATTCAGTTCTTTGTCATTTTTAGCCATTTCACAAGAATCTTCCCATGATATTGTAAAAAAAAAATGCAATATATTAAAGCTCTGATCACATCAAATCAACAGAAGACCTATTTCTTACATCTGATATTTCATATACATAATAGAAAATACCTCTACACAAAAGTATTTGAGTCATGTATGCATTAGCAAAAAGGAATTTATTTCACAATGTTTTGGTATAATATATATATATATATATATATATCCCATTCAACACAATATAAAATATATTTAATCATTTCTCACTTATATTTAGCAGTGTTTCCTAATATTAGGGATAATCTGGATTTTATAAATGTAATACACATCAAGTAATATTATCTATATCAAATATCACCAGGCTACCTATTTTTCTATAGAAGAAAATTCCATCAAAATCATGGGATTTTCATCTAAGAAATCAAACAGCTATTTCAGGGAAGATGCAATAAATAAATATTTCATAATAATATCTGCGGGCTTTCATTTTCTTTCAGTAGGACTTTCACTAAATGCAGCAGATAAAAAGAGCCAAACAATCTTCAACCCTGTATCTTAATTGTTTACATATGCACTGCTTTATTGAATGTTCAAACTTCAAAATATTTTCAGATTTGACTTAAAAAGTATAAAGTAATTTTACATCACGAAAGTTACAGGTATGTTCATCTAAAGTGTTACAATTGCGATAAATAATACTCAATAGTTTTCTCAAAAATTTGCATACAGCTAAATCTAACTATAAAAAGTAAGCTGGCCAACATTATTAATCTACCCACAGCAAGCCCCAAAGAAACCAATGAATTGTTACATGCCCCAAAGGTTCATGCCACTCCTATCCCACTAATTCACTTATACGTTTCAGTTCATCTCCACTAACTGCTGAGTTTTAGAAATTGAATTGCACTTTCAAAGCAATCGTTTCATAATAAATTACATCTTGAACTCTTGCAGCAAAAATAAATAAACAAATAAATATCTACTCTTTGAATATTTTTCCCAAGTTGGAAATATGTGAAAATTGACTTCTGTATAGGAAAACCAAGACAAGGGACATTTGACACAAATATAGTATTATCCCGTAATGAACATTTGACAACCTTGAACATATCTGGTATCTGTAAATGATTTTGAAAACTATCAGGAATGAGGGTTCTCACTACAATAAAGTCAGGAAAATGGTCACAGTTATTTTCATTCTAAATATGGCTGGTAGTATAAAGAAACTCAAGTATGATTGCAAAATGATGGCTGCTAACGAGAAAGCATCATTCAATGATGATTGACACGATGTTACAAGCGGTTCAGAATATGTAGTAAGTGCTAGTAATGAAGATAATAGCCTGTCTGATTTTTTTTTTTTTTGATTGATTTATTTATGGACGCTCTTTAACATCTCAGGTCATCAGCGTCCCATTCAACTCAGAGCGTGAAACGGCCGACAAATTTTGCTCAGAGGCCTCTCTTTCAGGCTTGAGGTTCTTTTTCGTGCCGCAAATGTACGACACGGGACCCACGGCTTTACTTCCCTTCCGAAGGAAGCCATACTTAGGATTTTTACGCCCGAAAAAATCCATCGGTCCTGCCCGGGTTCGAACCCGCGTTTTGGGTTTAGGAGGCAAGTATGGTAACCACTACACAGCCTGTCTGATGACAGTGTATTATATTTTTCTTTGAAGCAAACTCAAACTATCTAAACTGCTTCTTGTTTGCTAAAACATGTTCAAACAAGTAAGAGTCCTGCCAAGAATTTGTATATCTTAACAAACAGTGTTCTGGACTGAATAAAAACTTAACCGCAATTTCCCTTCTCATGGATGTTTTCTATGAAACAATCGCATATATTATGCCTTCGCCATGTCTTGCACGTCTTCCTTGCGATTCCAACCAGGCTCTGATTGAGAAGAAACAAGCTAAGCAACAGCTTTTATTTAGCACCGATGAATGGGTTACAACACTAAAAATGCCATTAAAGCAAAAATAGTTCCGAACTTATACCATAAAGTCAGAAGATTTTTGCAGTATCATGTCTTTCCAGATATATGACTAAAATGACTATTGTTATGCACTGTACAGAGCCAAGTTTCAGAATTATTATCAGCAAGTTCTGATATACTAACATTTAAGGATCAGCGCACAGAATTAGAGCCTTAGTACAAACTCTTTCAGTAAACGGCATGGATAGTGTAAAAAATCCCTTTGTTCATTATTTACAAAATAAATGTCTCTTATTAGCAAAGAAAAGTGTGATTGTGTTAGGAGAGTATTTCCCTTTATCCCTTTTGTGTACCATGAATTTTATAATAATGTTTTATTTGACATTGGAGAACAAGATTCCGAAACTTAAAATTGTCGTGGCCATTTTTAAGTTCAAAAGGATTGTTGCAGAGAAGTGGGAAGGCAATTCGCAAGAAAATATCATGACAATCGTGTTCGCCAACTTGATAAACAGTTTACGTGAGTTAGCATTTCTCAATGACAAGAAATATGCTCCATACTGCCGTGTTCTTACGGAAGAAAAGTTGGATGAAATATGGGAATTTCCTATGAAGATGCCAGCAATGTATTACTGCTGAGGGAGGTAATTTTCAACATCTCTTATAACACAGGTTAGTATTTATTATCAATTTTAAATAAGGTATCGCTTTGTTGCCAGCAAAAATAGAATACTGATATTTTTTAATTTACACCCAGCGTCTCTTATCTTCCTTTTTTCTCTTTGCTAGTAAGCAACCTCCGAAATAATGTTACTGCATTTCAGTTTGAAAGAGAAATTTAGTACAAAACTTTTGTGGCAATATGATGGTAACTCCATAACCAACTCCATGTGCAGTATTTAAATGGAACTAATCATAATTATTGAAACTAATTTTTTTTTATTTTAATATGATTAACTGAAAGACAAAGCTTCAACTAATATTCTTAAATTCGTTAAGATATTAAATATATTAAAATATTTTTCATAGAGCATTACAAACTTTGTAACTGTAATATCTAAAACTTTCTTTATAGTACTTACCATTGTCTTGTCCAAGGTTCAGAATTGTTTTATGGTACTTCACCTAACAATAGATGATAATAGAAAAATTGACCGATATCTGGGAGCACCTCTTTGCAATAACTTTGAGATCTGAGTATTTCTCACCCAGGAACAAATGTCAGATCAGTTACTAAACTGGTGAAGAAGTGACAATACACTTGAATGATATGCCTAACCACGCAATCTTGTTGCGCTAGCGCAAATCTCTGTCATTTTGGATAGCTTTTGTGCCTCAGTAGTAAATCATTATCTCTCCGCCTGTGAACTAGATATTGTGAAACTCTAAGTCTAAATTTTTTACAACTTCTTGTTGGTTATTTTCTTTTTTGGCAGTTGGCCAGTATGTTCCATTTCTTGACTGTCTTTAGTCCTAAGTCCAAATCGCAGATATGCTAACTTAGCTGCAACTAATTCCTGTCTGTCGTGCACTCAAATTTATTCCTCTAACTGATGCACTCTCGCGTTTTATGGTACACATAACGTACGTGGTCTTTTCTTTCTGGTGTTATTTAGCTTAGTGCTAAATATTTCCAAGGAGAAAGAGCCCACAAACTTGTGTAAATGCTTAATGAAGATTTATGATCTGTCAAACCACGCAGTTTTTGCAGCACATAATTCCTGCTTTAAAAATGCTTAAAAAATGAAGACCAAATGTTATATTGTAACTTAATGGCCATAAAACTCAAGGCAGTGCTATATGTCTTTCTAGAAACTTTTTTTCACAGTGCTTAATTTTGGTTCTCATAAATTTAAGGAAAACTTGAATTATCGCAATTAGCATGTATTCTTTATGGTGACAGTCTGTGATATCTGTGTGAATCTCAAGTAAAAATTAAATACTTTTAAAGAATAAAAGAAATCTGTGCTTTTTTTCTATTCTTGTCGCAATATGTGATTTTTATTTGGTTTATTTATGGACGCTCTTTAACATCTCAGGTCATCAGCGTCCCATTCAATTCAGGGCGTGAAACGGCCGACAAATTTTGCACAGAGACCTCTTCTTTCAGGCTTGAGGTTCTTTTTCGTGCCGTAAATGTACGACACGGGACCCACGACTTTACTTCCCTTCCGAATGAAGCCATACTTAGGATTTTTACACTCGAAAATATCGACCCTGGCCAGGTTTGAACCCGCGACCTTGGGTTTAGAAGGAAAGCATGGTAACCACTACACAACCAGGACCGACATCGCAATATTTATTTTAATCTATATTACAACTAAAGTTTTTCTAAACTTGTATTTTTTTAACAAACTTATTATAAACAGTCTGAACAAAATAAGTAGCAAAATATTTTTTCTCGAAATTACAGCCGTAAGTCCTTTATATTTAAATTATAAGCATTCAACACTACAATGAGAGCAGCTTAAAAGTCCCGATCTTACACTCGCGGTACTCAAAAGCTTCACCATGTTAAAACTTAAGTACAACATATTAAATAAGAGAATTTGGCATTCGCCGTCCTTACAGTAGGTGCTGGAAATGTTGCCCATTTCCCTCACGCTCCACATGTTAGGGAACTATCACTGACACCACATCACAATGGACCTAACTTCGTTTTACACGTTTGTTTTATGTTCCTCCGGTGTGTGAGAGTTAGTTGAATATACTATATTTTAGAGCCTCCACAAACCATTAGATGTGGGGTACGAGGAGGTCATAAACTAAAGCTTTAACTAAATTTGATAGTTCACGAATATTGTTTTTGCACACTTAGATATTTCCTTACCAATAAAACAGACATCTTGCCATAAATCCGGGCTATAATCGTAAATAATTTCTTTCTTGAATTAAAGCGTCCATTCTACTGTTATACTTTACTCAATGTTATAGCAAGTTACACTGCAGTGTCACAACATAATTATGAGATAGAAAATAGACGATATAAGATAAATATTACAAATAAACATAAATGAAGATATAAAAGTATCTGGACTGGAAATGAAAAGTTTCCTATCTACTGCTCAATTCTCAACAGATTAACTGTATCAACATTACGTAAATGTTACTGGTGTGCTTAGCAATGGTTTGGTTAAAACACCAGCATTAACTTTTAACATATTTTATGAAAACAGTAGTTTCGTGTTCGTTTGGTCTTTATATATTGAGACATAGTGAACCATATATAGCAGAAAGTTCACTTTGTGCTATTGTTTTTACAATTTTTTATTTTATATCCTATTTATTTTATTCCCAGATTGCGATTAGCTTGATTTATTGAACGTTTCATATAAAATGCGTTTCTGATATGAATTCTAAGTTCGTTAAAGCTATTCTGTGAGCATTAGATTAATAGCCTGAAAGTTTTAAAATATATTGAAGTAAAATTATTAATCCTTAATAAATAATTAATTATTTTAAATGTATCAGCTAGATTTGCTATAATTTCCAGCCGGAAAAGAATTTATGTCAGGGCTAAGTAACTCATTTTTCCTTTCAATTCATTGTATAATTTTTTAAGAAGTTTTAAACCAAATGTTCAATAAGATTGAGAACCGGTGCATATACGAGTCAGAAACACTGGGTGGGAAAGCAAATTGCTGGAGAGAAGTTACTGGAACGAAATACTTGATGCAGGATGAAAGAAATTAATCCAAAGGCCAAAGTTCACAGGAAGTCCATTCCTTTCAAGATGCTGCAGCACATAAGTTATTCACCAGCCACGTCCTTTGTTCCTTGTCTTTTCTTCATTTCATTTGCGTTCAAAAGGCAGTTGATATTGGTAATATTACTAATTCCAAATCCTGGCAGTTTGAAGTTACTCTCTTGGAGAACAAAGACTGCGGCTTTAGTGGTGGTTGTTGTTAACAACTGCCATGCTTCAGGGTAAGGCTTAATTTTCTCCCTTTTCTCTTTTATCTGCTTTGCAGGCAGCAACTTGAGTTTCAAACAGAGCACCAAGGTTCTTCATCTAGGAAACACGCAACACGAATGTCTGTAATAAGAGATGGTTGGAGAATAAGAGGGTCATGATTATGCGAGCACACCCAGGCTCCACCATCTCATGGACCTTTGTGTGCTCGTTGGAGCGTGAATTGGAGAGCTCTTATACAATGTCAGATACAGGGAGCAGTCTTCTCCAAGTGATGAGTGAGTGAAACGATTTGCTTGAGGCATTTCATGCCACTGACTACCTCGTCTCCCACTTTGCTGGCGAAACTTTCGTTCACATTTTAAACTGTAGAGAGATAAATGTAATGCAAAATATATTTGAGAAGCTACACGCACTAAACTTCTCAATAGTGTAATTTTACTGTAGCAAGACAACGAGCAGTGAGCATTATACATATTTGACATTCTTCTAATTATTTTATTTAAAGAAACGGATGGTTCAAACAGTAAAACTAATATCTACTTCGGTTTCAAGAAGAGAATGTTGTCTGTGTTTCCAATGTAGAATGCTTTAAGAAACTGTTGGGAAGCTTGGTTTTGGCGATAATGAGTCTGGTGGACATAAAGCTAACTTGCGCATTCTGAGAATGGGGGAAAATCATCAAACTAATTTATTTCTACCGAATCGAAACTGAAGTGGGAAGCATTTTTGCACAATGTAAGATAATTACAGTTCTGAAAGCAGGCACTTGATAAGAGAAGTTCTGAACGATTTCCACATGCACGTAGTATTTAAAATAATGTTAATACACAAAAAGACATTGCTCTAGTTAAGCCGTGTAATATGTATTGCCACGAGACCGAAAGGGAGATATTGAATGAGGGTAACTGCAGTTGAAATACGGGCGTCGCCGGTTGGTACGCCTAGTAGCCGAGACTTAAAAGAGTACTTAAGCGGACAAGTTCAAAGTTAAAAGTCTATATATTCCGCTAATTTAAAGGCAAGGTCAGCTACTGGTTCCATAGAAAAAATTTATAACATTTCTTTTATTAATGGGAAATTTGTTTTGTTTGCTGTCATGTTACACACATTGTCACAAGAAATCATAATTAATTGTTGAGTTATAGCAATTGCTGTTGGTATATGTGTGCACTAAATTTGTGGTATTGATATTTATCACATTAAAATCGACAATACTTCCAATAGATGACTTTATTTTATTATGTGATGGTAAATACGAACATTTTTATGTGAAGAAGTCAGATATTTGAAATAAGATAATGGTTTACAGTTCCCATTACAGAGGATGTTCTTGACACGTGACTCTTGTCATCGAGGAACGCGGCGATGGTCAATGACTGTTCTATTCAACCTGATTGACATTGTAAAATAAGTGATGTCCATTTTCATGAAAATAATGATAATATGCCTAAAGAACACACAAAAAGGAATGAGAAAGGAAGGAACTGGCTCGATAAACTTGCATCGTAAATATAACAGAGACGTGCTGAAAACTCTATTGATCTACATCCAAAGTATCTTATAAAAAGCATTATGTATCTTAGAATAAAGTTGCAATCAACGTCAGGAATAGTGTTTTTAAATAGTGTTTAACGCCCATTTTTACCACTGAGGCATCACAGGAGGCGGCAAAGATGATACATGAGATGAAATGATAAACTGAGAAAGGAGTTTTTTTTTAAGGAAGGAAGCGTCCCAGGTCTAAGTTTAGGGTATCTCCCCGGCATTTGCCATTTATGAGGACAGAGGGAAATCTGGAAAAACCTCAGTCAGGGAGGACGGTCCTGGTGGGAATCGAACCCCAGACCTTTCGCTCACGAGTCCGCGCCTTAACGATCTCGGTCACCCGTGTCAGTTCAGGATGCAGTGAGCAAAGGAACTGTGCTCACAGATGTGTGAACAAAAGTAACTCATTCCAAAGAAAGATCGCTGCTATTTATGCTCAAGAAGCAAGAACCGAAAGCTCATGAAGGCCTACACTTCTTGCAATAAGCTCACGTGTCCTGCTCAAGAATCCATTCCCATTAGAATCTGTTCGCATTGTAAACATGAAAGATTTTTTTTTTTTTTTACATACACACGATTCCTTATGTATGTTTAATTACTGTACTCTATTATGTTACATGGGTACAGTAAATAAATTATATGATACATTAATTAGAAGATTTTTATATATTTTATAAGTATCTGTTAAAAGTTTGTGTCCCTTGTAAAATGAAAATAAATCATAGCACTTTCTGAATAAAAATATGTAATGCTAAATACTTTCCCTATAAGCTTTTGGTTCTGCAACATTTGGATGCCGAATGATTTATATATGAAATCCCTAAGTTTATTACAAAAATATAAGTACTTTGTGTATCCTTACTGCAAAAACATTATGAATGAATTTCATGCGGCCAATCCCTGTGTCTATTGGGCTGCAATGGCTATTGGTTTTCGACCGTTAATCTCCCAAGTCGAATTATTTAAAATGAATACCAGCAATTTAAATATAGAAATAGAGTTTACAACATATAAATAATTGGAAAACAAAAAGCGTATACTGAGGCTGTATATGGGAAAAGCATCTTCACTATCTGTCAATACCAACTTATGACATAATTTTTTCGAGAAAATTGCTAAACAACATAGAAGTTAAAGCTGTTTAAAATTGAACATGTTAGAAAACATAAAAAATATTATGTAATCATTAATAACCCAAGCAAAATACCTTTAAAAATCATATTTTACGGAATGCATTCTTAGTTAAGTCATTACTTATGAAGTTCTATTACGAGAGGAATTTTTTTTTTTTTTCCACAATGCGATTAGGGTGTGTTCAAAAAACATTCAACAAAGTTTACAACACCTTATTCTCGAATTTTAGATTAGATGAACGCTAAAATATTGGTAAAAAGCATAAAATAAAATATTTAAGTAGATTTACGTTCAAGACATTGTTACTGAAATAGGAAGTAAGCATTAATTGTTATAACTGACGATACTTTGCACATGATATTATTACTCTGGGCTACTCAAAGTATAAAGGAAAGGACAAACACTATAGTAAATAGAATAACTATTACTTTGAAAGTAAAAGAGTAAGAAGAGCGAGAGAGAGAGAGACAGAAAAGCAGGAAAGAAATAAGAATAAACAAGATATAAAATGAAATATGAAGGATTAGAAAATAAGTAGAAATTGTTTCATTATTCTTGTTTTTCATGCTTTCTGCTACCCTTAAAAAGGAAAAAAAAGTTATTCTGTTCCTTCATCTTCTTAATGCAAAAGAAGCCAGATATTTACATATTCCTCTTAGTGATCCTAATCCCTTTTCAGTACCCGCACAATTTCTTTCTATTTATTATTATTCTTTAGTGTTTTGCTATTTTTAATTACCTAGTTTCCGTATTTACTTTTTGAGTTATAATCGATGCGACTGTAACTTATTCTTTTCGACTTTTGCTGTGTTTACTTTATGTCTTATTTAGCATTGATTAAATATAGTTATATATGTTGGGAAGCAGGGATTTGCGTATAATTTTGTTGCATGAGTTTAAACTTGGGACATTGCCTGGAAAACTGCTGAGTGCAAGCATGTGAAAAGGAAGCACTCCCGAACGGACAGATCAGCGTTGGTTCAAAATGTTTCGTATTGGAGATTTCAGCGTAAGCTATAAAATATAATGAACGACATCAACCCAGGGAAATTACTGAAGAAAATAAACGTCAAACTATTCTATAACTTGCTAAGGAACTCATACTTTCACTTTTAAAAGTTTGTGATCACTTGAAGAATACAGGAAAAATTAAAGAACTTGATATATGGATCGCATATGAGTTAAACGAGCATAAAATACGTCGTAGATTTGAAGTAAGTTCTTTTTTGCGCATCAAAATCTATCCCTTTTTGAACCATGTTGTCACCTGTGATAAAAGTGAGTTCTCTATGACAACCGCAAATAATCGGCGTAATTGCTGAATCTGGATGAACACTTCGAGAAATCAAAATTTTATCACAGAATGCATGACGACCATATGATGTTTATCACCTGGTTTAGTGCACTTCAATCTTCTGCATTATAGCGAAACGAAGTAATATTGTAAAAAAAAAATCTGACATACATCAGAAGATGCAAGAAAAAAAACAGCACCAATCAAGAGAAAATCTTGTTCTTTCTCATGATAACGCCCGGACACACATCTTGCAAAGAACACTCAAGAAGTTGAATGAAAACAAAACAAAACATTACCTCATTCGGACCTTTAACAAAATAACTTTCAAGTATACAAAACACTTCAAGAATAGTCTTCAACAACCAAGAAGAAGCCGAGAGGCATTTAGAAATGTCATACTCTCTAGAAATGGCTCATAAATAATCTTGCTACTAGTTGGCAAAAAATGTATAGATACTGATGGTGGTTATTTTTATTAATAAAATTAACTTTAAATTCACGGATGTTTTATTGAAAATATTAATGAAAAATGACTTTAATTTACAAACGATAAAATAGATAGTTTAAAGGCTATACTTATATAATAACGTTCTAAGGAGAAATGTTCGAAAGAAAAATACGCTTTGTTTATGATAAACAAGGATATCTCGAATATAAAACACGTTATCTTAGCCATGGAATTCAAGTGTTAAGATTTGAAGATTAGTGCATTTTCAAGAAAGTTTTTAACTCATATAACGAGGAAGCAACTATCTGCATTAAAAAGCAGTGTTGAAAACATTTACACAAAACTGCATATTCTTTAAAAGCGAGTTAATTTGTTTATAAAAGGTGCCAATTTAAAATATATCTGAAGGGTTAATCGCCGCTTGTCGCATCAATAAAAAAGAATATTTAGACATTCAAAATATCGTCTGTTTTGTGTACCAGCTTTCAGTGTCTATTATATTATATTTGAACAGCTTCCTAACTGGGTTTGTACACATTTATGGTCATTAAGTTAGTATTTTATGTTTATAGGGCCTGCAGCATCTATTATGTGCCAAGCTTGCGTAACGATTTCTATTTACAATGGAATGTAACTACAATAGGCATGCTTTAAAGAAATGAATCTCTGGAGAGAATAGTATTGTACGCTTTCATGTTTCCTCTTCTTTGTCTGTTGCAGTCTGAGGGAGCTGTGTGAGGCCAAGTGTAAGGCGTGATCATCTTGTGGCTTTTCTAACAGAGGACTGTAGAGCCTGCAGTACATATCTATATATATAGAGATAGATATATATATATATATATAAACTTAGAACTTCAAGTATTCTATTTAGGTATGATTATGGTATAGCAAAGGGATGCTTCAAAGGCTTTTCTAGAAAGCACAAGGAGCCTCGACGCTATTATCAAACACACGTGTATTAACAGCTCTCTGACCTCTGGTGCTGCTCTTTGAAATACTAATTCATTTGTTTCAAGTGTATTGTGAATGCCTCAAGGCTTCAGCATTGCAGCAAACATGCAGTGTGCCGAAAAGATAGTCTCACGCTCCATTTCTCGTCTTCAGCGGTTCAATTAACGTTCCTTTCAAGTCAAACAACCAAATTTCTCATATCGTCAAAGCCTATCAGAGAGGTGGTCCGTTTATACGACTGAGCCAAATATATCCCACAGCAAATCTGTGAATAACAAAATCACACTTGCGCTTAGCTCAAGGGAAAACAACAGATCAAAGTGCCTATAAATTAAGACCCCTATATTCGCTAGTGCAATTATGTAAGTTACAACTACTTGCAGCACTTGAGATGTGTGAAAAAACTATTAAAAATATGACACATGTTCTTTTTAGTTTAAACCCAAAATGAACATATTTTAATTGTTAAAGAATGGTTTGACAAAATGTAACAATAGTTGTGTTTAAATTTAAAAAAAATCAAAGGCTTCTCATAGCTCTGCATTGGGTTATAATTTCTTATTGATGCTCCTCGTCTTCTCTACAGCATTTAGCTGCATATGCACATTAGAAAAATATACTCTTTGTAGACTTTAAAATAGTTGTGATTAAATGGATAACCGCAATGCATTAAATGTTCACAAGTTTCACCGCAAAAGGTACAAAGAGAAAATAAAGAAAATAAATATTCAAAATATAACAGAGGACGTCTACATACAAATATGACATTTTTGCTTTAGCTTAGATCTTTAACTTTCATTCACGTCAGGTTAATACGTTATTCTACGGGCAAAGAATGCACTTGTAAGTAATTTAACACAAATGGGAACATACTGTGTGCATCAAGCAATCATATCTTCTAAATTTTGTTATGCTTTCTTTAAACATTTCATTTCAAATCAGTTAAAAACCTCCGGAACTTTAAAATATCAGCATTTTCTAAATATTTACTATTTTTATGTATATCTTGCACAGCAATATGAAAAAGCTATGTAAGTTTGTATTTATTCTTTTGTAATGAATATAGTTCAATTCGTTGATATCACCAGAAAGAATATTTTGAAAATGGTGGTCACAATGGTGTAGAGGCCTTTTGTGTTTGGGAGTAAGTCTATAATAACAGTTCAACGTCGCTAATGAATACACATGGGAAGATCTGTACATGATATATGCTTGCCTGTATAAAGCAGCGCACAAACACAGGAATACAAACTATGCTACATAGTTAAATGGAACCAGATTTTAAGTTTCCGTCCACCTCCGCGTGTGAGTGCGTACCAGCTGTCCACAGAGTGTTAGCTGCAGTTGAACTCCGACGCAGTCACCGAGCAGATCGTGCTAGCTTGCCTAGACCCTAATTGTGGCAAAATGAGCTTAAAGTTTTCTTCTGAGGTGGATGATAATAGTCTCGTCACACAAGGTAAAAAAGGCAGGGAGGAATGAATATATCTTCTTTAGAGCTGATTATTCAGCAAATCCCAGTTCGTAGCTCTTTTATCACAGTATTGCCGCAACTGTGTGAAAATGTAATCTGTAGCTGGAGTCTAAAGATAAATTAGAAGTGCTGAAAATAATATCAAAATTGGAATGTCAATGGTTGTCATCACTTGATGAACTCAAATAGCACCGGTCACTGATGTTCTTCTTCCATTTCGATGACTTGTTTTATTTTTAAAGATCAGAAATGCCCGGGTTCCGATGGAATAACTTCTGAAGTGATGACGGACCATAGAGATAATAGTTTGGCAGTGTTCAATCACATTTTGCTATCAGGTGAATTTTCTAAGGAATGAAAGACAGCTAGACTGATACTGATTGAAAAACATAAACCGGAGTCCCATAATAAAGCGTAGTGTTGAACATTCCTCTTTAATGCATTAGGCAAGTTGTTGGTACACTTGATATTGGGAACACTGAAGAATGAAATTGATCGGAGTGGTTGTCTTGCTACAGAACAGCATGGCTTTCGAGAAGGACGATCGACATTTACACTTAGCCCTGAAACGGTGCAAGAGATTGCGGTTATGGCTAAATGCTGGCTTTAACTCAGCTACATGGAGAGGTATTATTCAGAGGCTAAGTGATAGGCGAATACCCCCTATCTCTACAATGTGCCAGCTAGTTGCCTCGAAGATTAGGCCTTGTTTATTAGCACCAAAGATAAAATGGAAATGACATGTGGTGTGTCACAGGAAACGCTGCTTGGTCCCACATTGTAGAATATTTATTACGATGTTATATGGGGCAGAGGTATGGAGAATGGCTTTGGAAAAGAAATTTTATAGAAATATGCTTCTCGGGGTCCAGAGGAATGTTACTTTAAGGATATCTAGCGCATATAGAACTACTTCCACAAGCTCTACTAGTGCTTGTCAGAACTACACCATTAACGTTCTTTGTGAAAGAACGATTGACGGTAGAGCGTATTGAATACAGAGAAGAAACCCAAGTCTTTTGCTGGAGAAATAGCTCACTATATGGGAACAAAATGAAAGTGTAGCACGATGGACCAAGAACTTGATACTATATATCAGATTACACGAAAATGGACATGGGTTAATTACCACTTAACAGATTTTTGACAGGTCATGGGATATTTGTATCGCTTTCGGTTAAGTGCCTTTGCTCAGTGTCAATACTGAGGTAGAGCTTATACGACAGAACATACTTTGTTTGAATCTGTTCGCTGGAGTATGCGAATACGAGAACTATGGAATGTGGGGTCAAAATCTTGTTCCAAGGACAATTGGTTCATAGCGAACAGCCTGGCGGCTGATATTTTGCGTAACAGGAGAAAATGTTGAGCTGTAATTCACAGCTCAAGAATTAAGGTGTGACCATCTTTGAATCGCGGTTCCGAAGAAGCCTCTTCTGATTTAAAGACAAGGTTATGAATTCAGCTCGAATCGGAGAATAGCGTCTTTATGAAAATTTTCCCATCAAAATATATTGAGCGTATTTTGTAGTCTATGCTGGTTATTTTCATCCGTAGACAACTGAAATGAAGTAAATTAACAATTATTTTATGTCACTGAATCCTTTAAGGGATGTAATGCTTGCGACTTTATATATGGTAAATTTTAGTGGGTTACATTCGTGTGTTTTAAAATGGCACAACACAATAAAATAAATGCATAACATCTAAAATTAAAAGTGAGGTATCTATTTATAGTTTAATCTGTAATTGTAAGCATACATATACAGCATAATCTTCCAATACATGTCTACTGCAAGACTTTGTTGTAATATCTTTCAGGACAAGATTTAACACCTTGCAGGACAACTCTAAAGGGAACCTGATATATTCCCGGAATTTTGTATAATTTCCAAAAAGTTGTCGTTCCATCAACAATAAATAAACACCCTCGATTCTTCTGGAGAAAAATGTTGTCTTTTTTGTTTGGAACTTTCGTGTGAGCAAATCTTTTTCGTCCCATTCCATCACATGTATCAATGCAGTCAACACTGTATTTTCCATTTTGCCGCACACCAAACTAAGTTGAGCGCACATCCTGAAAAATTCACTCACGATGCACAAAGGGTTGTCGAACCGGCCGAACAGGTAGATTTTCAGTTCACCTTGCGCTCTGCCGTCAACGTGGAGTGCGTGCAAAAATACTACTAAAGTAATACTATCCAAGCTGAACAGTTTTAAATAAATAAATATAGTTCACGGTTTTGTAGCTGTATGTGTTTACGATAGCTTTATTAGTATGTATGCAGCTGCATTGTAAAAATTCTAAAATGTTTTTAAATAACTATATATTTGAGTTTCATCCTACTAGCAGTTCTACGCAATATACGTTATTTTATTTTTCGCCAGTAAAAAATTAAAATATTCAATAATATGGTATAAAACCGCTGACAAATCTAGGAATCAAACATTTTTTCTCTTTCAAACAATGATACTATAAATTTTCCAAACGTGAAATTTCCATCACCCAGAGTGCGGTTGCCGAAATAGTTAATGCTAAAAAAGCAGATAGTTAAGAAGCAAATTAATGAAACAATAAGTACTAACTTAATAAGAGCGGAGTGCAAATTATGGCGTTATGGTGCTTATGCATTCAATTATATAGCAGTTTTTCTCTTAATCTAACAATTCCGTGTTTAAATTACTAGCCAATTCAGAAATAAATACGACATTTCATAACAAAATTAAATAGTTCTGAATCTTATAACAGCATTACTGGATTTAATTTTTAAACATAAATCAGCGAAGTTGTTAAACATATATTAAATTATCATATTAAAATATTAGAGTAATATAGATGGTCAACGTTTTTAAGGCTCTAAAATGGTTCTGCACGTCTCCATCAAAAGTACTGAACGATTTGCGGTAATGACATTAATATACTTCAACAAGTAGAAATAAAAATGCCCGAAATTCGGAGAAATATCCAGAAATGTTCGGTTTTGCAATTCAGATGGCTAAAGTTACACCGTCCAAACATATAAAGTTGAATGCAATCGTTCAAAAATTTGGTGTCAATTATTTGTCAGTCCCATTCGGTGAACGTGATGACCATATTCGAAGTGCACCTCTGCCTATTCATGTTGGAAAATCGTCGGTTCAACGCAAAAATCATATGTTCCATCTTTATGAAAGAAAATGGCAATAACAATAGCCACTCGTTCCCCCATAAAAGCATTCTGTAGCAATAGTCTGAAAAAATACAAATAAAAACATCAATGTTTTCAAGACATTATGACAGCACTTTGAAATAGTCGTGATCATGTTGAAATAAAGTAAATAGAACACGCATACTTATGTACATACATGATATACATGTCATATAAATTTAATTTACGACAAACCGTTAGTTAATGAAAATGTATCAAAACATTATGTACCAGCTGAATTTGTTTTACTTTTAAGTTTATATCATAACATAAAAAACTTATTATGTGGTTGTAATTCATTAGTTATTAAATTAAATTTGTGCTAAACGTGTTCAGTAAATCACATTACGAAACAATTATCAGGTCTTTCCTATTCCATGACTTGTCAGCAATTCCTTTACAAAAAGTCGAAATAGCAGTGAAGTTGAGTACGGTTCAGGTATACGTAAATAGTGTGATAAATAAAATACAACTTTAACAATAGCAACGTGACCAGCATTGTTGTTGAGTAAATCAACAAATGTAATATAATAATTCATTCAACGAAAAACAAAAATCCTACTGCAGTTGCCTGTGCCCTTGGAAGTTAAAGTTTATACTACTGCTCTGTCGCGCAAACCAGCACTACAAATAAATTCACACAAGGTACTTGCGAATTGCAGTAGAACTTGAATATACTTTAACTGATGCCATGGATGATACTTGTATTTTATCAGAAAGTTTAGTTTAATATCAATATGGAAGCAGACAAAACATTATCCTTAGTGATAAGTAGGGATCGTTTTTCTATAATTATATGCACTTAAAACCTTAGAATAGGCATGCAAAGTACTCAATCAGATCTATGTATCTTATTCTCACAATCCAATTTTTTTTAATCGCAGCTATTCGCTTATTCAATGAAACCATCAATGCAGATATGTTCGAACTTAAACTAAAGAAGCTGATTACCTGAGATGTTAAAGAGCGCCCGTAAATAAATTTTAAATTAAAGCAATGTGTTGATTTTTGCTACAGATGTGGCTCCTTATCTGCCGGATGTATTTCTTTAGCCATGCTGAAACTGAAAAAGGTTATACCACTGGCGTGCTCTATGTAACGGTAGGTAAAAGTGCCCGTATTTTTGTACTCAAATGTAAACGAATTAATTTATAATGGAAAGAAAGTATTAGTAAAATCACCAAGAAGAACAAAATTTCCTAATACTTCGGCTATCGTCACTACAGTCTATTGTATTAAGCAGAAAAGTAAACCGGTTATAAATTAACTAAATTTCAATTCTTCAATTCTTACTTAAAGATAGCTTCTTAAATGACTTAGTTAATGTACAGTGGCTCAATAAAGTATTAGTGTGCATCTAATATTTATAGCTGGGCAGTTCATTTTGCCAAATAATATACAAATTAATAGAATCAGTTTTGTCGGTATTTAATTTTAAGCACTATTAATTAGATAGGATGTAAAGAGAGTCTCGTTTGTTTAAACAACCAAATAGAAACTTCAACAAGTCCTATTTCACCCCAAAGAAATGTTCGTCTGAAATAAGTTCGTAATCTGAAATGTATCCTTTCTTTAGTATTTCTTTTATCCCAATGATTTCCTGCAAAATTCTTAGAATTAATCAACAGTTTTTCTGTAATTTCTCTTGAAAAAAGTGTCCATGCCTTTAATTCTTCTTTAGCATTAACTTTATAACTGAGTTTTTCTTATAAAATATGCACAAATTCGCAATGGGATTATATATGGCGATTGTTGTGCTGTTTACTTCCATTCTGGTGTGTTAAATAACAACCAAATCCTTAAGTGTGGAACATAATCTTTGGGTGTATCATGTATAAATATATAATCACTAGATAGACTCACGTCTTCTGCGCTTTTTCAGAAGGGAGACGTAGTAGTAGTAGTAGTAGTAGTAGTAGTAGTAGTAGTAATAATAATAATAATAATAATAATAATAATAATAATAATAATAATAATAATGCTTTATTGAGTTCTAAGTCCATTGCAAAATTATGGATGTCTAGAGCTTGTGACCGTCGTCATCCTTGCCATAGCACCTGCCAACAAACTGCAATATATCAATGTACATCTTATGAGCCATAATGCCCTCCATTAAATGCACATCTCCAGCCTCTTACACACATGCCCCCAAAATATCTCCCATATTTCTGCTCATCCAGTTCTCTGTCTTTTGTGTTCCACAATATTACCCGTCCATCTGAGTTAAAACGATTCAATTTTCTGTGAATATTACATTCTTCTAGATTACCCTTTTCCCAAAACACTAATGTAAGTATCCTAAACATAGGTCAACAAGAAAAGTCCTGTCAACCGAAAGAAATGTTTCAACAATAATGTCCCCCATGTAAGTAATATGCCCTCGATTAGCATATGTTATTCAAACGAATAGCTGCAGGGTACAATAAAAGTGAAAAACTATGCACAAAGGCTTTGAATAATGAATTATCATATTATTCTTTCGCGCTAAAGTTTAACTGTACAATATTTTGTTAGCTTAATGCGTAATGTGCACGTGGTACTGTTTTATTTTTGTCACTTCCAGTTCCAGCCTGTTAAAGATGTGCTATATGAGACATGTTCGGTTCTCCAAACAGCAAAATGAGGTGACGCGTGACGAACAGCATGCTGCTCCGAAATTCTTCCTCCATCTCAACACATATTCAGCTGAGACCTATGCAATGTTACAGGAGACTATGGAGAATATGCTCTTCTCTATATCACAGCTCAAAAATGGTTTAAAATGTTTAAAGAAGAGACAATCAATTTCAAAGGAAAGTGGACCAGTGCTGCAGTTTGTGCCTAAACGGAAGAAAGCATTAATAACGCTGCTGTCGTTTTAAGAGAGGATCGTTGAGTAACATTAAAAACATTTCAGAACTTCTGAAAGTTTCATTGGGTACGACCCACAAGTTGGTAACTATGAAGTTTGCACACGGTGGTTTCTAAGACTGCTGATTACCGAACAAAAGGACATTCGTGTGCATGCTTGCATGCAGAGGAAGATGCAGAGTTTCTTTCAAAGATAATCACTGCTGATGAAGCTTCCCTGCGTCATCTCTATCCTGAGAGAAAACAGTAAAACTCTGTGGGAAAATCTCCATCATCACCAACACAAAAAGCAAAAGTGGTTGCTTCTGCTCGGAAAGTTGTGATTACCTCAATTTTCGATATTCAAGAAATAGTTTACCTGCACACATAACTGTAACTGGAAAATGCTATAAATGTCTTGAAAACTCTGCAAGATAGTATCACACGCAAAGTGTCACATTTCGTGCAACAATCTGGATGTTGCACCACGATAATGCACAGGGGCACATCACAAATGTTTTAGCTGAATATTCCACAAAAATCAATGTGAAATGTGTCCCTTGCCCTCCTTAAAGTTCAGAATTATTCCTTCCTTCGGGGAATCTTTTTCCATCATCAGAAGCAGTGGTGAAGGCTGCTCAGGCCTTTCTTAAGAACCAGTCAACCGTCAAAATTATCAACCGTCAAAATTACGAGGATGAATAAAGGTGTGTTGTAGGAAAAAAGTATCGTTCTCTACTGAGCAGACCTCGTATTTAAACAATATTACAGAAACTTAATGCATTCCCAACATTAGGTACAATCTTTTAATAAAGACAATGTACTATTTAATGGCTGATACATTTTATTCATCTCTGATGTACATGTTACTTGCTGCAAAGAATACTTTCGGACAAAGAGGAGTTAGGAATGAGGAGAAATAGGAAATGGACTTCTAAACTAAAATGTCTGGAAATTATAGAAATGGGTAACATTCGGATCGCAGGGTGGGGAATTAGGAGAGGAGGCTTGGAGGAAGATTAAAAAACATCTGAAGGACATGAATAAACAACTGACTCTTTCGGAGTGTACAGAAAAATGTTCCTCTGGAGATGGCTATTTGATTTGTTTTATTTATGGACGCTCTATAACTTCTGAGATCGATCCCGGCCGGGATTGAATCCTCGATCATGGGTTTACGATGCAAGTATGTAGAGATGCAATCGGAGCTGAAAAGTGGGTGGAGAATGAACCGTTACAAACTCGGTAATCAGGTGTTCACTTGGTTTAGGTTGGACATGTGGCGGATGACCAAAGTAACAGGCAGAGAGGGTACGAGAATCTGCCTTATATATGTGGAGAAAAAAGTCATATTCTAGCGTACTGCAAGGGGACAGAAGAAAGGAGTAAAAGATAAGTACTGGGCCCGTTTGAGGGAGTGGGCAGTGGCAGTTTTTTGACTAGTATTTAACGCCCTTTTTACTATTGAGGCACCACAGGCGGTGGACACTGATGATACATGAAATGATATATTGGGAAAGGATATTTTTTTAAGGAAGGAAGCGTTCCAGGCCTAAGTTTAGGGTACCTCCCCGGCATTAGCCATTTATGAGGACTGAGGAAAACCTGGAAAAAACCTCAGTCAGGGAGGGCGGTCCTTGCGGGATTCGAACCCCAGACCTCCCGCTCACGAGTCCCCGTCTTAACGACCTCGGCCATCCGTGGCGATGGCAGTGGCAGTGCTGGCAGATAGGAAGGAGGAAGAGGGAGTAGGTGTATTTGTATATAAAGTGAGAGAGCTCAAATCGCAAAAGACAATCAACCGGAAAGGGGATAGGAGAACATATTTTGAAAATATTTTCCATATGTGTGTGTGTGTGCGCGTGTGTGTGTATGTGGGCGGTTGTAAGCTTTTTCTTTCTTCTCATTTTAAGTATTTATATATTTTTTTCTGTTTTTAATCTACATATTTCATACATACATAAATGTTTATATGTTTGTCCGTTTGTCCCTTAAGAGTTAAATATTTGCTTGTGCAATTTAATGCCTTTCTATTTACAATGTAAAAGCACGTACGGTCCCAGGACCTATGCGATATGAATGCGTTACATTTGTAGGAAGTATATTTCGTAAATAATACACTATTTACTACTACTACTACTACTACTACTACTACTACTACTACTACTACTGCTACTACTACTATTACTACTACTACTGCTACTACTACTATTATTACTACTACTGCTACTACTACTATTACTACTACTATTACTATTACTATTACTACTACTACTACTGCTACTACTATTACTATTACTACTACCATTACTACTACTACTACTACTATTACTACTACTACTACTACTACTACTATTACTACTACTACTACTACTACTACTACTACTACTACTACTTTCGTACAAGCATGGTCTTATTCACATATGAGGGATGTGCCATCATTTGGGACGATGTTCCGTTATAGGGCACAAATCTGTCATGTGCATACTATCATCTGTGGCATCATTATTTGCGATGTAGGTCTGTATAGGGGTTGACATCTGTTTGAGTATTTGGTGAGGAAAAGTCATTATTTGCAGTGTCATTATTTGTAGCAATGACCTATTTTGCTATAGATATCAGTCTCGTTTACTTGAGACAGAAATGGCAACATTTATAGAATCCTTACATGCGACATTTTACTTTGCGCGCATGTCTTGTGTGCCTACTAAAATGAATTAATTTTATTTGCCTGAGAAGGGGCATTGTAAATGTATTTGCTACTATGAATGTACAACCTTATAATTTCTATTACGCATAAAAGCAACAAGTCTCTAGCTATTTTGTAAAACTATCGACAAGATTAATCTGGAAATGCTGATAAGTTATAGACATTTTGTTTTGTTGATGTAGCTACTTGGAAATATTTTCAATAGTTACATTAACGATATGAACATTACTAATGTGGGTAAATAGATGGTAATTTATTACAAGGGTCAGAGTATTTAAGATCTGAAAAGAAATAATCATTATGTTTCTCTGTAAAATGTTACACTATTTTCTAAAAACAAACCTCTGACCCTTCCGAAACTATGAGTATTTCCGAATGCTTGAATAGTGACAAGATCGATGCCCGAAAACTCAACTCCAAAGCAATAACGGAGACAATGCCAAGTTTCATAGGTAAAAATTAAATGATTGTAATCAGATAACAGCACTGGCCCCATCTCAGAGGAAGCATACTACTTAGCAACTTTTCTAGTTCTCTAGTAATGTTCTTTGTTTATGTCTTGAGATAAGCCAGGTTTTATTTCCTAGCCAAAGTAAGAGAACAGATTAACACTTGACAATAATTGTTCACAAGCTAAATGATTCAAGAGTGATCCATTTAATTGGAAAGTAAATATAATTATTATTATTATTATTATTATTATTATTATTATTTTTTTTTTTTTTTTTTTTTTTTTAATGATGAGATACAAATGCGAATGAACAAGGCATTATCTGTAGTTCATGGCTCAAAATATATGTCAGAAATATTTCATGGTACATAACTAGGAATAAGACAATCTCTTCAAAAGTCCTTTATTTTTAATTAACTCACAGTATTTTTCTCTGTGGCTGTAGAAATGTTATCAAGTCAAGGACATTCTTCATTAGCTGAGATATGAAAAACCGATTTTCTTCCTATCTTCTCTTACTGTTTAAACAAAATGTTCAACATATGCAAGTAGACTTCATCATGCAATTTTTTGTACGTTAATTGCATGTGGAAACTAAGCAAAGATCCTCCATGTCCAGGAAAATATGAATTAAGACCTAGTTTTATGTATGAAATAGCCAAAGAGCATATCCATAAATTCATCAGTAAAATAACCAAATATGTTAGTCATCCTACTAGTCGAAATAATCCAAACAGTAATTAACGTTCCCACAGTTAATTTAGAAAGGATTTGGGATTTATGTGTATAATGTACGGTAGAAAGAGCTATCCGACCTACAAATTTAGGGCTTTCAGGGAAGCTTTCGTTGCAGACTGATGCACGTTTTAGACATCTCAAATGAGATGCTTGTAAAACTTCACTAAGGAAAAGAGCAGCTCAATTTAGAATTACAAAGCATTTTGGGTTGAAAAGTGCTGGAAATACTTGAGTCAAGCTGTTTCACTGTTAATAACTATCATTTTCATGAACTTACAAGGACCAACGAACATTTGAACAGAAGATAATAGTAAGATAGATTATGGTTAGCCTCATGCTTGATGGCGAGTTTTAAAGACCATTAATGCTTGGTCAAGTTCCTGTAGAGGACAAAGCAAGAATAAAAATGCGAAGGCATTAGTGTTTTGGAATTTTGGAATTACGACATTTTGAAAAAGCCCAGAATAACTTTTCTGGACTCTGGCCATGATTGTGATGATTCATCAATTTCCAAAAATGTATACACATTGCTTTAGTATTTTTGTGAATTGATTAATTGGAGGAATATTTGTAGATTTTTAAGCAGAAATCTGCAACAGAGTGTACAGAGCACGAGACTACAGAATTTAAACAGGATGACCCAATGGAATATGACGGTTTTCAGAAACTTCTTGCGGGACACTCGTAAAGAATTAAAAAAAATCAAGGAACAAGTAGCACAATGCAATTTATTAATATATACTTATTTTTAAAAAAAAATTACATTTTTTAAGTGGGCTCCATGACAACGAATACGTTTGTGTAATCGCCTCGGTAAGTTTACCATAACTCGCTGCGATAAAACGTGATCAATATCTTTAATTTCACGAGTTATGTTTTCTTTTAACTGCATGATGGTCCCTGGCCTGTCACAGTACACTTTACTTTTCAAGTATCCCCATAAAAAACAGCTGCAGCCATCAGATTGGGCTGGCTAGGCAACATCAGCAAATCGAGAAATTATGCATCCAGAAAACAGGATCCGCAGAGTGTTCAATGTTTCACGAGCGGCGAGAGCTGGGGCACCATCCTGCTGGAACAAAAATTCATTTTCATCATTATCATCCATCTGAAAGTCCAGTGTTGCCAGCATTTCTGGCATATTAAATTCTACCCTAAATCTTCTCTGAAAGCATGAGATTGACTTACATTCAATAAATTATGTAACAACAACAAATACACGTTTTCAAACCGCTCAATTATCAATACTCTTATTTACTAAATGGACATAATAAATTGCATAGTTACATAGCAACCAATACCATAACTTTCAAAGCAAATCACTAGAAACGGCAGCGTTTTGAAAACTGTCATTTTCCATTGCATCACTTGTGCTTTTTAAAATTTAAGTTCATATTAATAAATTTCATTGTTCTACTTGTTCCTTGAAAAAGTAGTTGTATTTAATTCTAAACGATGTTCCCAAAAGGTTCTGTAAGCCGTCGTATTTCATTGGGTCACCCTGAATATTATTTGAGAATAAAACTAACAGTAAATATGCCTATCCCCTGTGATTTTTCATTTTACAGAATTTTGAAATATTGATTCTACAAAAATAATCTACATACTCTCGAAGAATGGGACAATAACTTGCAAGAAATATAACTTCTATTAATCAAAGTGAGTGAGATGTGAGATGTAATATTTTAAAAATAATTTAAAACATTTCAATAAATAGGGTAGTTTCAGCACATACTTATTTACTGTAGATGAATACATTACATTTTAACTCCATTTCCTGCCGGCGCGACAGCCCAATTTTGGGATTAGGCGGACCGCAGTGAGTTCTCAGTCTCCGTCTTGCGACATCATTGACATGGGACAATATTGCAGGAGAGCATGTGATCAGCAGACCGACACTCCGCGGCTTTCTAGACCGAAGGACGCCACTTGTCTACCACAGCTCCCCAATTTTTTTCACAAGGCTGGGTGGACCCCTTTCAAATTTCCCAAACTTAGAACATTTCAAATCTGGGTCCTCCTTTATAGCGCCAATACGCTGACCACTAGACGGTCGACATGTTAACTACTTATATTTAATACTGTTTTTCAATGACAGTATTTGATTCTCCTTACTACCGATGCTGCGCTTCTTCAATTACTGGCATGTGTCAATGCGTCTGCCGATAGTTAAGCAACCGCTTTTGCGGAGAAATTATAATTTGATCTCCCACTCATGTTGCGCTAATGACTAATATAGTAGAAATTCGGAATTATTCTTCCACATACCAAGTGGA
Source organism: Metallyticus violacea (assembly GCA_030762175.1). Lineage (NCBI taxonomy): Eukaryota > Metazoa > Arthropoda > Insecta > Mantodea > Metallyticidae > Metallyticus > Metallyticus violacea. Next base: position 83,904,357 of record CM060846.1, on the reverse strand, counting down.
GTACAAGTGTACCCCAATCTCTGTAATTCCTTGTGTGCAATTGTTGTAGTTCAAATACAACATTGTCAGTTCTTTACATTGTTAATTTATTCCTTACAAACTATAAGATATACGACTAATATAGTAAAAATGCGAATGTATCCTTCCTCATACCAAGCAGGTAAACTTTGTAATTCTTCCTTTATAATTATTGTAGTTCAAATACAGCATTGCCGATTATTTACATTCTTCTCTTCCAGAGACAACACTGATATTGTTGTGAATGCTTATAGAAATGTTTTAAAGTTTTATTCAATAGCAAGATTCTCTGCCGCAAATAATAAGCCACCCTAGAACTTTGTTCAGTACCTAGACATCACGGTATAGAAGGTAATGAGGCAGCAGATAAACTGGCAAAAGAAGAAACTAAGATTGACTTCATAGAACCAGAGACTTTCTGCAGTATTAGCAAGAAACTGCTGGAACTGCAGTATATCAATGAACCAAGAATCAGGTTTATTTTATATAAGGACGCTCTTTAACAAGTTAAGGCATTAGCGTCCAATTCAAGTCAGGGCATGAAACGGCCGATAAATTTTACTCAGGTGTTTCTTCTTTCAGACTTGAGGCACTTTCACGTGCCGTAAATCTACGAAACGGGACCCACGGCTTTACTTTCCTTCCAAAGGAAGTCATACTTAAGATTTTTACGCCCGAAAATTTTCATCCGACTCTGGCCGGGCTTGAATACGCGGCCTGGGGTCTACAAGGCAAGTATGATTACTGCTAGGCCACAAGGACCAACAATGAACCAAGAAAGAACATCAAATAAGATAAAAAATTCCCGGGGGAGATTTGTGTAAAGTTCTTATTAAAAACCCCTTTAGCCCCCTAGTTAGCACCTACTGATTATGGATAAAAAGCAAACCAGGGAAGCTATAGAATGATAATGAACATTGGCCATTCCGGAAACACCTATAGACGATGGGACTCTACCATTGAAATTTCAAGTGCCGTCTATGTGAAGAGACTGCAAAATACATCTTTCCTGAGTGTGAATCTTTGAGGGGGGGGGGGGGAAATGAGGTCTATTAAGAAACAGTCATTTAGATGTAATTCCTAGGCTCACAGGGAAGATTCTAGAGCTCATTACATCTGAAACTACAAAGTTATGACTAAAGGAGTGCACAAAAAGTTCCTGTGATTTAAATACTTAAATAAACCAATCAATAGCCGACCATAAAAATGGATAAATAAATAATAAAAGGACGCGCGGAGACGCGAGTCTAAACAATGATACAATATTATAATGAACTTTGATTTTCATTATACAAGATAAATCACCTGAAACTAATCCGCGAATCATTCTGAAACGAAGCGCTCTTTTCACTGAATTGAAGCTTAAACAAGGGATCATCAAGTAGCTCATACAAGGATTCCAACAATTGTTAGAAAGTATATTACCAGCACAAAGTTACACGTTTAAAGTGAAACAGTTACTGTTGACTTTAAGAAAATAACTAGATGAAATTAGAATGCCAATGGAGTTTTGACACGACTCTAGGCCGAGTAGTTTACGAAATATCTTCATATATGGCTCTGAATTTCAGGCACATTTTTAGAGAATTCCCACGACTAGGCAAATATAGTACATAGTATAGTACATGTCTGTTCGCAATTTGTGGAAATTACCATTAGAATCCTGGATGAGTCTACAATTCTGAGCTCTAGTCATATAACAATTTTAAAGAGTGATTTGTCCCCATTTAACTGCTTAGGTATTAGACTGAAAGTGTACTACACATCAAACTCAGTGAATTTTAAGGAAGAGGAAGATCATTGACGATTGCTGTGGGTAGCGAATTTTCAAGTAGAAGAAAAACACTGATGGTTGCGGTAGGCAAGAATGTGCGGTACATTTCCCGTCTAGTAAATGGGGCAGACAACTCTTTAAAAGTTTAATATAACAAGCGCTTGGAATCTTAGATCATCCGAGCTAAACTTCAATATGCTGTTAATAATTTCCCTAAATGGTAGAGCAAGTCATATACTGTTTTTGCCTAACAATCGAGAGAATGTATTGCATTTTTCATGATGATTATAGAACTTCTCTAAAAAGGTTCTGAAAAATCCAGCCGTACATATGACAAAAGCTTGTAAACTATTTAACCTAGAATCGTACAAACAATCTATTGATGTTCTAAACTCATTTAATTTTGTTTTCCTGAAGTCAAAGGTATTGTTCCATTTGAAAAAATGTAACTATGCTAGAAATTCACTTTAAGCAATTGTTGAAATCTTTGTGTGGACTCATCAGTGTTCCCTTGTCTGAAGTTTAATTCGGTGAAAACGGCGTATCAATAGCATCCCTCGTTCAGGGATATCTATGGTGGTAGTAGTAGGTGATTCACCCTGTATAGCTCTAATTACTGCACTAAATGTAAAATAAAATTTGCTCAGTTTGGAGCAAATAATAGTTTTCCATTATTAAAATGCGACTGTTGCAGTTCATTCTCTCTATGAGCAAACAAAACAGGCACAACTTTTAGCTTCAATCTATTCCTTAATAAAAAAAATCAATCCAGTTGATAGTTACACAGCGTTACTTATAGAAATACCGCGATAATGTGATAGAAATTACGCCGTTATTTTATGACCCCAAAGTTGGAGCTTGTGGACTGAGAGGAAAAAGTGGGAAGAGGAAAGTAAGGTTAGCAAGAAGTAGAAAGAGAGGGCGCTATAAGAGTATAAGGCATTATATAAAACATCACCGCCACAACTCCGGGGATTTTATTCTAATCCTAGGCAATAGAGATAACATTCGCTGCTTTAAAACAATCATAGCGCCTAGCATGGCTATATACGAGCGTTCCGGATGAAGACCCCACTCTCCTCCTGCCTTCTCTCTCTTTGCTATTCCCTGGTTCTCCCTCCTTCCACCCTGAATCATGGCTTATTATATACAGCATGGTTGTAACAGGGAGAGGAGCTGTTAGCGGGATTATAGCAACTTCGCTCCAAGCCACGTAAATTATTTTTAAAGTGTCTCAAACTGATATTGTCTGCATAAAGTCAAGGATATTGCTGCATTAGATTTGCTAATTTCCTCCTTTCGAAATCTTTGAATTACCTATAGACGCGTTAATGAGTTTTAGTTCCTGCTAAGTATATGGATAATGAAGTGAAATGATGTGTTTTATATTACACATCTTACTATTTGTTCAGCTTATTTTTCAACTCTCGGTGTTCTAACATTAAAGGAATGTTTCTGATTTTCTTGTACTTATATTTAATAATGTGCAATTTTGATTGGCACTCCACCTTATTTCTTTATCTCATTAAATATCTTTACTGCTATATAGTACCCAAACTAACCCGTCACAGAACAGGAAATAATTCTTATTCTATGGGGCTACAACTAGAGATCGGTACATGGCCTGCCGCAGCGATTTCTGCTTTCTCTACTTCCGTCTTACGGCTTCATTGATAGAGGGAAGTATTGCAAAGGGCATATAATAAACATGGCGGCACTCCGCCGGTCACCTATCACGTGGCTTTCTAGATCGAAGAACGCCACCTTTTCATCGGGCATTTCCCCAATTATCCTCGCAAGGCTGGATGGACCCCGTTCTAGACCTCCCTAACTTAGAAAAAATTCCTAGGCAGGTACTGGGAATCGAACCCGTGACTTCCCAGCCAGAAGTCAGCAACAGTAACCACTAGACCAAGGAGGCGGTCAGAACATAATTTTAAATCCATCAAATTAAATCTACAATCACAACCATAATTAAAGAATTAAAACTATCTCAAATGATATGTGTTCAACTTCCAGAATCTGTATTAATAATGCATTTTAGATACAAAAAAATTAATCAATTGATTAACACTCAGTTTCAAAACTCGGGTCATTGCCCACTATTTTTTCTTTATTTAAAATTGACTTGTTCTGGTGATTACAACCTAGGAAAGCCTTACACGCATTTGCTTATTATTCAAATATTTTTAGCATATTGTTTATTAAACCTTAGCTCATTCATAATACCAGTATCCACATTCATATATAGTGAGATCTACTTCAATAAACAAACTAAATATTTAAGCAAGCATTATCATAAAGCGACAAAAAAACGGAGCCAAATCACGAAAATTTAACCTTTACTTTGTGATCATGCAAAGTTAGGCGTTAATTTAGACCCTTTAGTTTATAATTAAAGTTGAAACTTTTATTATTTTCAGCTAAACTGGTTATATGCATGAATGTTTCTGATATTAAAGTTATAACCTTCGTTTATGGCCCTTTTATTTGTGTCAAATTTGTAACGTTATCACATTCATAATTTGTAGTACCTTTCCAGTAATATTTGGAAATTTTTAAAGACAAGATTTCTTAGTAAAATGCATTTGCCAGCCAATCGAAAAGATAGCAGCAGGTCAGTGGTCAATACCTAGCAGAATACCCTGAGAGCTCTAAAAGTCTACTGAGTAAAACCTATCTGCCAGAAATGCACAGTTTATTTTCTTCTTGTGCAACTAGGAGAGTCATATTGTCTTGTGAAAATCTTAGAGTGTTATGCATATGCTCTGTTATTAAATGCTCTATTGTATCATATGCTACAGTGTTTTCTATTTACCATTTTCTCCATATGTCTGCTTTTGTCATAAAGATTCTTAGTCACAGAACATTAAGACCACGAGTGGATATTAAATGCAATTAACCGAAAAAAATATTATAACCAATGCCGTCAATCATGTCAAAAATAAACCACATAATTTGTTTGTTCTTATAGAATATTTTGGTGTGAATATTCCACTGTTAAAAGGAGCTAATATGTTTTGAAAATTATGCCACATGCAGTTTAAATTAAGACTCACTATAATTCTAAATAGCACATTATAAAGGTTAAAATATTGGTAGAAATGAAGGCGATACATCCTGCATCAAAAGATTCAAATTCCTGTATATAGTTAAGTTTTAAAAGATATTCGTGAAATGATGGCCTGCTGTAACATTCCCTTTACAGCCTACAAGATTCTACTTGCACAAATACACAGAAAGAAACGTTCCCTGCAAGGTAATTTTACGTAAATACTATTTACTTCCTTGTTATGGTGGTGTTGTAAACAACTAAAGCCATTTTGTCTAAAAGAGCACCAAGAAAGCAAAGAAGTGTTTTTCTTTGGCACTTTACAAAGATATTTGTTACTCATTGTAATAGAAGTACGTAAGTACTAGTAAAACATACTGGAAATCTTTCGAACAGAAAATGTAAAGCGGCCCGATAGGAACAAACTGAAAATTTAACAATAAGTAAAACCAACCCGCCATTCGTTTCAGTCAATTATATATAAAAACGAGCTACCTCATTATCCACGCACTATGCAACGCACCTATCTCTTTACACTACACGTTTGAATATGCTAACCGTACTCCCAGTGCTCGAAATGCAGTTAATTACGAAATTTTCCTTACTGCATGAGCCGTTCCTGTGCGCAGCTCTTAAACGCTCTTTTTAGAATAGAATACCTAAATTTAGACATATTAACTTGATTAACACACAAGATTATGGCCCATACAGAACGTGGTTGCGACGCAAAAAAAAAAAAAAAAAAAAAAAAAAAACTAAAGTGCGACCTTAACTGCTGACCTCCCCGCATTCCCACAGTCGCCTCATATGCTTCCTCGGCACAGATTCGCAAGGCCTTATGGATTTCTATCCCAGTATTTTCCTAATAAGAGAGGTGTTCTAAAAGTACTCGGCCTGACTCATTATTCATGAAGATGGTCAAATTACTATGATAGTTGTTAAGTACTATCTTTTATATGGTGCGCTGTAAAGTTGCAGACGAGTAAATGTAGTCATTTGTTTGTGACGATTGTGTAGACAAACTAGAGTAAACATTTTCTACAAAATGGATAAAACTGAATTACGAGCTGTAATAAAGCACTTCGTTTTGAAGCGTTTAACGCCAACAGAAATAAAAAAAATGATTTAAACTTTCCTTCTTCGTTTTCGGCGGTTAAAAATTGGACTGCTGAATTTAAGTATGGCCGTGCATTCATTCTATAATGAGCGCTCAGACCTTCCTAAACTTCTACGACCGACGAGATTGTTACAAAAATTCACAATGCCATGTTTAGTGATTGCCATAGAAGGTATGAGAGTTGGTTGACATTGCAAAGACCTCAATAGGCAGCGTCCATCATATTTTACACAAAGTTTTCTGTATGAGAAAGCTTTCCGCTCGAAGGGTGCAGCGATTGTTAACAATGGACCAAAAACATTTTCGAAGGAGCATTTCGCAAGAGTGTTTAGACTTGCTTAAAAGCAATTCCAGTGAGTTTCTCCGGCGTTTCATAAAAGTAGATGAAACATGAATTCATCATTACATGCCAGAGGCGAAGGAGCAGTCCAAATACTGGACGGCAACAAGTGAAAGTGCACCAAAAAAAACTGCACGAAAAGTCATGGTTACGGTTTTCTGGGATTCTCACGGTGTGGTGCTCGTAGACTACCTTCAGAAGGGCAGAACGATCACTGGGGAGCATTACGCTTCACTATTGGACCAGGATGCTATTCAGACTAAACGTCCACACTTTGCGAAAAAGAAAGCTCTCTTTCAAAACGATAATGTGCTTTCACATGCATCTGGGATTGTTGCTGCAAAACTGCATGACCTTTGTTTCCAAACGCTCCCGCATCCGCCATATTTGCCGGGTTTGACTCCCAGTGATTACTTTTTGTTCCCAAACCTGAAGAAATGACTGGTTGGACACAAAGTCACATCAAATGATGAGATTCAAGCTGAGACAGACGCATATTTTTCACATTTGGACAAATCTTATTTTACTAAGGGTATTAAAAAGATGAAAAGTCATTTTACTAAATGTATTATTTTTAATACTTTTAGTGACCATGTTGAAAAAATCTCTTAAATCTTGTACTTTCCTTATCAAGTCGAGAACTTTTAGAACGCCTCTCGTATGATTTTTAGAGACAACGTAATCTCTTATGAAGAATTCCGTCATTCATTTAGCTGTATCTTATGTTACACATTTTATTAGTAGTAATATTTCATTTCATTGTAAGTAAAACAAGTAATGTTGTTAAAAGTTAATTATTTTATACACTCTTTAGGTAAGACATTACTTCAAGACTGACAAATAGGAAGTAGGTAAAACACATTGTGCTTAATTCACAATAAAGTAAACATAAGTTATTACAACTCAACACAGTGAGTTACTTAAACTGCTGAATTCATGCTTGTGGTTTAAGTGTTTATCTTATTTGCTCATTGCCAAAATTAATTTTTTTTTCTTCCCCCCCCCCATTCTCCTGAATGGTCGCTGTCTACCTCTGCTCTCTACAGCCATCTTGCGCTCAGAGGAAGAACTACATGCTCTATCCCTCTACAATCCTTACGCCTTCAAATAAAAGTAGCTGAACAAATAATGTCATGAAATTTATTATTATTTTATAGACAAACTGAAGTTTAAACCGTGGATGTAATTTAACAACTAGACTACCTTAATAACTTTAGGAGCAATATTTGGGAAAATGTGTAAATACTTCGCACATTTAAGTGAAATATCAGTAATCTGGTACTTAATTTTATACAAATTATGAGAACATGGTTCAAGTATCAATTTTAAACATGAATCAATACTTATGTGTGGTTTTAGGAAAGAGAGATTAGACAAAACAAAAATATCATTGCTGTATTTGTGTACATGAAACGTCAACAACAAATACTTCATAAAATATGGTATAATTAAGAAAGAAATGCACTTGATTACATTTTGTTACACCAAATGCTGCAAAATCACAATTTACTCTCTATAGTATTGCCTAAATTTTGACCTTGGATAATGTGAATATAAACTATTGATCCGCATTATTATTATTATTATTATTATTATTATTATTATTATTATTATTAGACAGAAAACAACAAATACTAAAGTGCAGCAAAACCCGAACTTGTACACGAATTGCGGTTGTATGATAAAAGAAATGCTAACTGGTGTGCTGTGAATACTTACAGAATTATTAGGCCTATTTTTTTGAACATATAGTGAATGCGCAGAGATACAGGGATAATATAATCACACCATTCCTAGAATAATTGAACGTAAAAAGGCATATTTTCAACAAGATTCGCTACAGCGCATACAGCTGATATCTGGTTAAAATTAATTGGAAAATTTTGAAGATGAGTCATCAGTAGGGATTATGGCCAGCGCGTCTGCAGATTGTAGCAGTATCTATTCGGCGCACCTTTTGTATTTTCATATTTATATGCTTGTAAATACCATATTAATTTCGTTGTTTTCAGCAGAGACATGTAATTCTTTATTTAATTATGCAAATAATTATGACTTATAACCCTTTATTTAATTGTGTAAATAGTAAATAGTAGAGATAGATTAGGGTTTTTAGAATGGAATCAGGAAATAAATACTAGTATAATACCTGCAGACTTTTCTTGTTACATAAAAGCAAGAGTGAAAGGCGAACACCTGGCAGCCAAAGCTACCAGCAATGAATGTTTCCGAGCGTCGGTGATCATGGTTTTTACGTTAAGCACGTCAGCCTGCTAAATTTTCGCGCCGTTCCAAAACATTCTATACGAACCGGCCAATCAACCGTGAGTATTTTAAATTTTTAAAGTCGATGGTGCTCCTGAGCATACGTGGGTAAACCCCGGAAGGCTCGGTGTTAACACGTGGGTACCCAAACCAAGAGGTTGTATATAAAAAGGCAAAGTCGTTCATTTTCAAGCACCCTAAAACATTCATTCTCGACAAGCATTCTCGGGTACTCTCGACGAGCATTCCAGACTTTCCAAGATGAGCACTCGGCACTCTCAGGCATTCTTCATTTATCCCGTCGGCAGTGGAGATTTGTAATTAGGTGCGTAACATATATACACATCATGCAAGTGGAATGCATAGCCACGTGATACTAAGGTGAAATCCTCGAGTAACAAACAAGCGATAATTCCTACGAGAAAGTCGTACGGTAGATCAATACTTAGCAAATCCTTGCCGCGACATGTGAATCAGCCAGCTAAAGAAGTGACTTTTTTCAAACTCTGGAAGCTCGCGTAAGCACTTAGCTTGCCAGCGCGTCGATTCAATTAACTACTAGTCGAAGGGTTACGGACATTCATTTCCCCGAGGCGAACAATAAATAGCTTCTTTTTAACGAGGAATCAGGTCAAGAAATATAAATTCACTTGGCTCATCGCATACCTTCATTTGTTTATATTTTGAACGTAACTTCCTGTCCCCTCCCGTTGTGTGAAGGCAACGAAGACGGCAAAAATCCCTCAGGTCCGATAGTGGATGAAAGTGGGACTATAGACTACGCCCACGCAACAACTACAGGACGTTGAGAAATGAATCACCCTCGTCGGAGGCCCCGACGAGAACCTACAAACCGCACTACAACATTTTCAAGATCTTATCGTATGCGATTTCTTAATATGGGAGACCTTAAAAAATAAAGTGTATCGGAAAAACCCACATAGGTTGAAAGAACTGAAAGACAATATAAGAACGGAAATTACTGCAGTTTCAGAAGAATACTTAATGAGTGTTAATTCAAATTTTCTTTAAATGTGTGACAGATTTGTGACGGCACAAGGATATCACATCCAACATCTTCTATGACTAAGGTATGTGGTTATTGTAGTTATAATTTGCATGAGAAAGCTATGTGCTTGAATTTGAAGGGCTATGAATACCCTGGCAAACAGCTATTTTCCGGTGCCAAGCAAATCCACGTTAAGTCTGCCACGCGTCCAAACGAGGGCCCTTTATATAAATTATTTAACTCATTTCGTAGTGCCTGATACATATTTTTCCCTGCGTCATTGAAAGAGGTGTCACTTTGATATAGAATTTATATTTTTCTGCTTATTGGAGAACATTTAAATTAGAACAAAACGTTCATTACAACATTTCTCATTATCGTATTCATTTTGAAAGTTGATCCGAAAATGTTGCATGGATGTGTTTCAGTCACACATTGTTCTTGAAGTATTTTTAGCTCTCAATGGCATCTTATAGTGACCTGTAATTTGACTGCACTGCATTTCTCGAAAAGTTACAAACTTAAGAACATGTAAGTAAAACGAGTTTTTTTCAGTCGCAATTTGTTTTCATCTTACCATAATAATAATAATAATAATAATAATAATAATAATAATAATAATAATAATAATAATAATAATAATAATAATAATAATAATAATCTTTACTTTTACAACAAACTTTCTTTAAACTTATTATGTATTTATGAAGAAGATCAATTTTAAACATAATATTGTTTTGTAATGATGAGTTCATGTTATAAATTGCAGTGGAGAAACTTCAGATGGCTTCAGTGATTACAAAAACGTAACAATCACATCTAACGCAGTAAAACATGTATCGATTAAGGAACAAAAAAGTATCTCTTTCTGAACTAAGTAACAATAAATAGCCAATAATCTAGCCGAAGCCGAAGCTAGAACAACTATAATATTATTTATTTAAACAAGATATTATTTGTTACCATATATCTTTATTGTTCTTTTCTTCAAATTGGAAGAATAGAAAGAGGAGGGATATGAGAGAAACAGAATATTTTTTTTTTCTTAAAGAGAAATAAGAGAGACTAAGAACCGAAGTTCAAAAAAAGCAGAAAAGAAAAAAGGAAGAAAATTAAGAAAGAAAATTAAGCAATGAACTAAAAGACGAAAAGAAAAGGAGAAATGTATTTCCTTTCATATTTATTTAGTTTCCTTTTTTGTGTGTGTATGTGTTTCTTCAAAAATAAAAAGATTTGTTTCCTTTGCTAACTTTCTCATTAGAAGGCAACAAAAAGTGCGTGCGAGAGAGACAGACAGAGAAAAGTCTTTGTTTTCTTCAACAGCAAACATTATCCTACTATTTTTATTTTCATCGTCCTCTTGAATTTGAAACAAAGATCATTTGTTATAAAAATAATGTTTAATTCCTTAGTTTTGTGTTTCAAGTAAAATTAAATATTAATAAATCTATTAAATGCATTTTCATCGTATATACAAAGTGTTTTTATTGGATATTTGAAGTTAGCTAAATTGGTTACTTTGTGTTTTAAATGCGTAAAAGTTAAACTTTTTCTTCTCTTTTATGTCAAAAGTATGATTTTAATCGACCAGCGATAATTGAATTACCAAAGTTATAGTCGTCAACACTTAATCTTATAAGACATACAAAAACAGTATTAAGTATCAGATAAGCCAAGCAAAGTTGTGTAGGTGTTTTATACAGCTACTGTTTTACTGATGACTAGAAATGAGAAAGCAGTTGTATAGAGCGAACATTTCCAGGGGTATCACCTGGATTTCGAATTCGGGAAGATTTCGGCTTAAGATATTCGATGCCGATAAGTCTGACTGACATATTTCTTTCCATGATTTTCCATAGTCGCAAAGGCAAATGCAAGGTTGGATCTTTCTTATCACAATCCTTCTTATCATTAACAAGTACTAAAACGAAATAAGACCGAGTACATAGTTAGAGATACCATAAGCAAAATAAAAAAGCTGGTGAAATAAGGTCATCTGTCAAACAAAAAGCAAATTGGTGCTACTTCAGGCACTTGTCACGGTAAGACTAATAAAATCAAGACAGCAATATAAATGTTTGAAAAAAGGCATTAGAACAGCAACGTAAATTAAGTACAGCCGTGGGAAAAATGAATTAGGGGGCTATACATCTACAAGGACGATCTGAAAAGTTCTTGGTCTAACATCGTTGTATTTGCCAACATAAAGTTAATTTATTTACTTCAGTGATGCTCCAATTTCATTATCTCTTCACTGAAGTGATTTTCCGGCACGTCTGCAAAATACTGCTCTATAGCTGCCTCTTGGTTTGAAGAAAAAACGCTGACCAGCTAGGAAAAATTTCAGCTTTGAAAAAAGAGGAAACCAAATTCTGGAGTATAGTGGATGCTAAAACAATTCATTCCCCATGTCTCTCAGTTTTCCCATTGCTAAAACAATTTTGTAAGCAACTGCTTGTCTTAATAAAAAATTAGTTTTTACTTCTGCAAATGGAGTATTTTCTCATGTTTTTTTCATCTAGTTGGTTTAAAATATTGCAATAGTACTTTAAGTTACGATTTTATCCTACTGAAAGTAATCAATTAGTAAAAATCCTTTAGCGTTCCAGAAGTCCAAAGCCATTATCTTTCTGCTTGGGCGGCGAACAACCGGCTTCTGTCCATTGTTTTGAATATTATTTCAATTTTGGTTTGTGACGAAAGATTTCTATCCCATCCACAGTTATAAATCAATGCACAAAATCATTTCTGATGCTGTTTAAACGCTCCAAGCTTTGCTGCAATATGTTTATACGAATAAATGTTTGATATGCCGTTAGCAAGCGCAGCATCCATTTTGCGCAAAAATTTTATATACAATTCTTCATGTAAAATATAAGCTACACGTTCCTTTGATATGTCTATAGCTTCAGCAATATTAGGTACTGTAACTCGCTGGTCATCTAATACTACATCACATATTTGTTGAATTAATTATACTCTTATGGCACTTTTTGAACATCCACCAAGTAGACTATTTATAGAGGTGAAACATTTCCTTGATAAATAAGATATCAGCGTATGGTTGACACGAGCATTGCATGTGATGGCAGAAGGACGGGGATTGGAACCGGATTCCGTGCAGTCTGGTCACAGCTACAGGAGCGACTTGATTGGTAACCTGTAGTGTAGTGTTTACCTTGAACCGCTGTGCAACGTTCAGAGTCACCTATACTATGGTTGAAGCTTCGGTAACCTCGGGTCCATGGAAGGAAAGGTTTCATGCTTAAGTGATCTTCAAGGCCGATACGGTCGTATATAAATTTAGCAGTTTATTCTTTAATCTTTCAAAATGGATAAGAGTAACTATTAATTGTTATAAATGTGGTAAACCATTTTATTCAAAAAGTTTTCTGTGCTCGATACTCAATTTTACCTTTAACGCGTCTGTTTGAGAAACAATGCCTTGATATTTCAAACGAATACTTAAAATAGATGTGCTAGTGTAAAAAAAAAAAACTATTATCTTGCCAATTGCAAGGTCATATATGGTCAAAGCCGAGAACTTTTAACGCTGGCCTCATAAATAATTATCTTAAAAAATATTAGAGTAGTAATCTAACTATTGAAAAAAGTTTGAGACTCAACACCCCTGTAAAGGCATTAGAATGAAAAGATTATGTTTGTATTCTGAATGACAGACTGCAGGATGAATTCGATGAACAGATAATACAGGAAGTACTAAGCAAGTTTTATTAGCGCTACCAATGTCTTGTATACATAATAATGACGTCTGTTCGGTTATACCGATCACTTTATTTTGCCGTTCCGTATTAATCATTCATGCACCAAGGTAATATATTTTAGACATAGGCGTAGTACAAGGAAGGTTAAATATTTGGAGAATGCTACATATAGCTGGAAATGGTTGGAGATGGAAGACGTAATACCAAGTTTTGTATGGGAAGAAGGAAGAGAACTCTTTCCTTTTCCCCTTTCCTGCCGTTTGGCCATCTTTCTTTCTTTCTAGCGGACACGTTCCCCATTCCACTAGCCTTAGACTATAAATCCAATCCTTCCCCACACTACTCTCCTGGTGCAACCCTCCCGCTTGAAAGAGGAAGAAGCAGGTTTGATCCAACACGATGCCGCAATTTTGTTAAAGCGGCGAGAAATTATGAGGCAAAATGATTTAGAGTATCACCACCCCCCTTTTACGTTCATGTGGCACTGTAGGCGATGTATTATAGGAGGAGAACTACATAGTCCCCTCAAGTAGCAGACTATGTGCCCACCCACCAGTATCTCTGTCTGCTCTTAACTTTCTCACTCTTAGGCTGCTGAAGAGCAGGGAAAAGAAGAAGCGAAGGAAGGAGAGGGGAAGAAAAAGAAAAATCTTCTTGCTAGTCACACCACCAGTGCAATATATAAACCTTCTCTGCATCCAAACTCCACTGAACTAACCCTTCATCCGTTTTCTCGCCTTCCTCCTTAATTTATTTCCCTGGGTGCCGCCGACGCATTTAACATCCGAAGTGTACGATACGACTTCTCTACCGCTCTTTGTTATGTACGAGCGTATTAAGTCTTACGGCTGCGAGGACGTGGACAAGTTCCAATGTCTTGCATCTCTGCAGTAACGGAAGACAAGCGGTTAGCTTAGGCAGTAAAGATCCTCAACATAGTATGGCGTAAGGAGCGCATATAAACCTCACAAGTGTTTATGGAATGGAAAATTCTAAAATCCAGGAGACGTGAAGCTATCACTGCTGGATTGTCTTCAAACTACCAGCTTCTGCTTTGACCGGTCACTCCCAACTACAAAGAAAGTCGTTAGGTTGACGTCAACAGGTACCTTTTCTTCGTGAGAGCAAAAAGCTTACCCAAGCGCATGTTGACATTGTAAATATGACAGAAATAATGTCGATTCATCACCATTGTTGAGAATTATATGCACTTTAAAGTGCCAAATGATTTGAATAGTGTTTAACGCCCGTTTTTACTGCTGTGGCATCACAGGCGGTGACAATGGTGATACAGGAAATGAAATGATATATTGGGAAAAGATGTTTTAAGGAAGGAAACGTTCCAGGCCTAAGTTTAGGGTACCTCCCCGGCATTTGCAAGTTATGAGGACTGAGGAAAACCTGGAAAGCATCTCAGTCAGGGAGGACGGTCCTGGCGGGATTCGAACCCTAGACCTTCCGCTCACCAGTCCGCGCCTCAACGACCTCGGCCACCCGTAGCGGTGTGCCAAATGATGCACTTACATTAGAGTCTATGTACTTATTAGTAGTATAGTCGATCTTGGTAATGTAGTGCTAACCATACTTGCCTCCTAAACCCAACATCGCGGGTTCAAGCTCGGCTAGTATGTCGAGCGTAAACGTCCTAAATATGGGTGGCTTCCTTCGGAAGGGAATAAACTGTGGGGGTCCCGTGTCGTAGATTTACGGCACGAAAAATAATCTCAAACCTGTAAGAAGAGGCCTCTGAGCAAAATGTTCCATATTTTCACGCCCTCTATTGAATGGGATGCCAATAACCTGATATGTTAAAGAGCGTCCATAAATAAACCAAATGAACAAAAATATTAGTAGTATCAAATCCCATGAGGGGAAAAAGGGCTAGTATTATAAAATATTCAAAGTATTATAACGAGGGTGCTTAAAAATATATACACACTTTCACAGTAGATGTCTATTTAATATATTTCAAAGTTGGACTGAAAAACAACAGTAATGTGTAGCATGATGTTCTGTAAACAGATGTGACTCACTTAGATTATGATAGCGTTGCTACGTGTCAGTTAAATCAACAATGAACAAATAAAGCAGCATTATCGTATGTGACTCACATTATGTTATGCTAGCGTTGCTACAACAAAATGGAGCCAAGATTATCGTTTGAACAGTGGAAAGCAATTTTGAAGTCGTATTGGAAAACCGAGAATGTTGTTGAAGTTCAAAGGCAATGGATAGGACGAAGAGGCCCGATTGAGTTTCCACCGCGTTCTCCGGATCTAACTCCGTTGGACTTCTACCTATGGGGAACTCTTAACGATGTTGTGCACCATAGA
This sequence comes from Metallyticus violacea, assembly GCA_030762175.1. Lineage (NCBI taxonomy): Eukaryota > Metazoa > Arthropoda > Insecta > Mantodea > Metallyticidae > Metallyticus > Metallyticus violacea. The sequence goes on along the minus strand of CM060846.1, from coordinate 83,888,724 downwards.
AAACCAACTACACTGGCTCACTTTGGGAAGAAATTGAAACGGCATGCGCTGCAATCGCTGAGGACACTTTCAGAAACGTTGCTCAGTCAGTAGTTCAACGTATTCAAAAGTGTATCGACGCCGATGGTGGCATATTGAGCAACTGTTGTAACTGTAAAAGTCTAAGATTATTAATGCTCATCATTTTATATCTGTGTGAATTGAGTTTTGTTATGTGAATACAGTTTTTTCTTTGCTTGAAGTGTGGGTACATTTTTGACACTTTTTGTATATAAAAAAACGCCTTAATTTCTTAGTTATTTTCGGTGAGGAGTGCATGAAACATTGTAACACAATATGCTTTACCATGTTTTCATGACCAACCCCTCTTCTCCGTTAAAAATGAGCTTGTGTATAGGAAATGTTCTTGCATGAACTGAGGGGACAAAACACGTAATCTGGTAATAAGCTGGGATTAACCCCCACATCACTATTACTCTTGAAGCACTTTGCTAATTTCCCTCAACACCTTCAGACGCGAGGATATTCATTAGCAGAGCAATGAAGACCTCACCTTGTATTCCAAGCTCATGAACAAGCGACGTACAGAAAATAAAGAGGCCAACGTAGAACAAGAAGACGAAGCTAAAACGGTGCTGAAGAAAATTGTGATATCAAGTCTTGAAGGACTTGCAAGTTGGGCCAATATGCAAGTTTTACTTATTTTATAATTAATATTAATTTTAAAACGTCTATTTCGTGTTATTTATGCAACACTTGCCATTTTAACATTGTAATCTGTAATGCACTCAATTGTTATTCCATAAAATATTTATAATTACATTAATTGAAAAAGCACTATTATTTATACCTGTTTGAAAGTTTCACAAAATAAATAATAAACATTCTCTGATTATAAAAGTACTAGTTAATTATGTATGTTATCCTTACAGAATTTCACTTGCTTTTCCAAAATTAAAAATTAGATAACGGTTCCAGAAATCTCTTTATTCAGTATTGAGTTCAAAATCGCACCTTATCCATTTCTAATTTAAATAGTTTCTGGTTTGTAATGACTGTGATGTAACAGGTCTATGAAATAATATAAGTAGTTCAATATAATAATAATAATAATAATAATAATAATAATAATAATAATAATAATAATAATAATAATAATAATAAATAAAAGAATTAGTAACTAAATCAGTTGTACCGGAAAAAAGGAACCATTTACTCCTTCTGAAAATATTGCTAAAATGGATAAGCCGGGTTTCAGAAAGGTACGACTCGATGATAATGCAGTACGGAAGATCATCTTCAGTTTATGCAATGTGGACTGTGGCCCCCGGTTGCCGAAAATACGATAACTTGTAGGACAATATAAGTATTGTTAAGTACACTTTTGGGTTGAGCATTCCATGCGCAATGCCAAAAATGGACAAATAAAATAAAATAATGTGAGAAGCAAATTCAGTCAAGTATTCTCAACCGAGGATCCAACCCAAAGCAAGTAAGGATTCATCATTTGGGTCAAAGAACCTGAATTCACTTACCGATGCAAATGTTATGACGAGCAAAACTACTAGCAAATAGTGTACGAAAACAGGTTTCTTCAGTAATGCCTGTGTTCCCACACGGACACACGATCATTTATTTGATTTTCAGTTTTAACCACCGACATGATCAGAGCTAGAGTACGCTTTTTTTTTTTTTTTTTTTTTTAAAGCTGAGTAGACGCGGATTGATTAACGGTTGCATCAAATTGGCTCACCGATTAAAGGAAAATGGCAGGTAATTTAGAGGCAGCTGCTCATCATGCTTACTTCGTCCATTCATTTACTTCATTGACTTTAACCTCTCCATTCTCTTGCCGTAGAGTTGAGCAGATAGATGCTGTACAAAAATAAAAGCACGTGTACTTCAATAAGAATATATTCTCTTCTGCATTTGGTGTTGCTTTTAAAGGGTGTTTTTGTATGTGCTGAATCTCAAATTACACTTCAGTAAACATGTATGTTTTCCAAATGAAATTAATTGGACGAGTCACTAGGAGCATTTGCAAAGTTTAGCTTCAGCTAACATAAAATTCTCTTGGTTATCTTTATCTTTTCGTTTTACTTATTAGTTTATTGCCTGGTTAACTAGGGTTATATATGCGGTTAACGCATTAGATAAACAAACAAAGATATTACACAGAAACTTTATTACGGGTCTCCGAAATGAAGAAACGTTACATTTTTATTTAAATTTAATAAATTATTCCAGTTTTAAAATGCTATAATTTTAAACCCTCTTTAAATGTTGCATTGAAAGGAATGCTACTTGGACATGACACTTCATAATGTCAGCTGTCACACTTTGAACTTACGCTATTCAAATATTTTGTTACTTGGATAATTTTTACTCTTCGCTATCGTTGGTCTGCCTGCTAGGAATCATTAGTTCACTGATTTTGCCATAGATGTCACAATATTGTTTGATTTTGCTGTGTCCATGTGAATGTGGGGTAATGATGGGCTTAGCTTGTTTCAAGTGTAGTATTTAGTTTGTCATTTTATAAGTAGGTAAAATGGACGAGAGAAGTTATTTAAAAGATTTGAAAATGGAACATGATTGGTAAAATAACTTTTTCTACAGGTGATGAACATTCTAACCTTCCAGCTACACCATTTCTAACAATATTGACAACTCAGCTAAGAAACTGAAAATAAGAAGAAGAGTACAGAAAATTGTTAAGTAGCAAATTAGAATATATTGGGACATTCAAACAAAAATGGGCACTAGACTGAAATGGTTAGAAACAAACTATAAAGGTCAGGAGATGAGTGATGGCATAGGATTGGAAGAAAACAAAATATTATCTGAATCTACCATAGAATCCATAATAGCCATCAGACAAAACAAAAAAGTGGAAGACATGAAGAAATATAGTGCATTATTTTTCCACCTTGCTTCAATGAATTACAATTCTCAACACATCAGAGATCTGGCAGAAAACGATTTATTAAAAAGTGTGTACAAGAACCCAGAATTCCATTGATCCTGTTAATAATGTGATATGATGCCCAAAAACAGATTTTGTATACCTTGATACACTTCATTTGGGAGCATATGATGCAACATTATCAGGTGTCATGTGCTACAAAATATGGGTACGTTGACCATGGAGGTATTGTCCAATTTGGATAAAGAGACTATTAGAGCCTCCAATAAAGCCTTCAACATAGGAAAATTTATTGATTTGTTTTATTTACGGGTGCTTCTTAACATTTCAGGTCATCAGCTTCCCATTAAATTCAGGGCGTGAAACTACCGGTAAATTTTGCTCAGAGGCCTCTTCTTTCAGGCTTGAAACATAGGACAAAACAGGATGCAAGAGAAAATTGGAGAATGACCCGGGGACCCAATACATGAAATAGGAATGCACCAAGAACTTCGGAGGCCTGCTTTCTTAAGTTAAATTTTTCATGTATAGTGTAGCTTTACTTACCAAAAAATAAGGTTAATTTTAAATATTAAAATGTTATTTTGGCAGCAATACCAATCATAAATATGTGTCCAAAAAGAAGAAGTTGTTGTACATTAACCTTGTACATGGTGTCTTACATGAAAGAACAACCACCGAAGCTATATTATCCTAAGCAATAGTAAAATAAATAAAAGCAAAACTTGTAATAACGTTAATTTTGGCGACGAAAAGAACAAAGGCCAAAGTCTTCATGAACTCAACACCACAGAGATTATGTACGTTTGTGAGTTCCGGTTGTTCTGTACCATAGTCTAGAAAGTTTTACGACTTGCCAGGAAAGTTGAGAAAAGTTGCTCTGAGCGAGACATTCTAGTGGAAATAGGCTACGAACTGTCGCCTGCTGCCCTATAGAATGTATGTATTCTGGCTACAAGCATGATATAAGATGGTACTTATAAGAACAATCTAAACTGCATCTTTTTTCTTTCTGGCACATCTTTCTTAATGGTACATGGATACTTACGAGCAAATATATGTTTAACTACAATTTTATTATGCCATTTTATGCCTCACTCATTCTCTCTCTCTCTCTCTCTCTCTCTCTCTCTCTCTCTCTCTCTCTCTCTCTCTCTCTCTCTCTCAAGAGTTTTTAAGATATCAATTTCTGTTGATAATATATCAAAAACCATTTGAGAAATACCGAAAAGAAACAATAGGTTTTACTATGTGACAATATTGCTAAAGGCTGTTTTATTTTAATCTCTATTCTTTTTATTTCTTCTCTCTTGCTAACAAAGCCATTACGCTATACCGGGCGATTCAAAATAAAACACTTAGTATGTTGTGCAGGACGGTAAATTGGTCATTTTTTAATTCAGAATCCATGTCCGGAAATGTATGATTTCAACGCTGTAGGGCGACAAAGTATTGGACACGGTTATGGTATGTTTTATCAAGAAACCTCCACCAGCCCAACAAGCGCATCACATCGTGCTTTAAAATACAAAAGGGGTTCGAAATGTTAACCTTCAACGTGATTACAGATCGTACGTCGGCCGTGCAAAGATTTGCGCACGATTTCAAAGAGTTGTGGTTGCCACTAGTACATGAATAGTTTTTATTTCATATTTCATATTTTGTAAGAACCGCTGTACATTTTCTAAATTTAGACACGTGTGCTCAGCGATTCTGAGCTCGAAAGTAGATTAATTACAAACAGGCTCTGGAGTTAGTGTACGTGTATTAATCTCAATGTAGCTATGAAATCAACCATCGTCAAAATGGTAAACGTAACAGGAACTTTACAAACTACAAAGATGGCAGTGTTCCAGAAAATTTAGTTCTTAAACCTAATCTACAAATTAAGAACAGAACCTAAGCCATTTGATATTTCTTAGACAAACTTAAAGTTCTGAAAGCTTTGTAACTTCACTCAATGAATAAAAATGAGGACGATTCTGTGTAGAATATAAAAAAAAATTATTAATCTGATTTCAATATAAATACTAATAGTAAACTAATGATATTAAGCTTTAGACAGTAGACAAGATGAATGTTTAATGCTTAGCAAAATCTGGAGATATACATAAATGATGGGTATTAATACACTCACTTTCTTTAATGTCCATACACTTTACAATGAAATGGACTTACATTTATTTCCGCTGTCCCCTAGGCAGCGATAACTAGAAATAAGAAGCGATCCTTCCCCCGTAAAGAATTTTATTGCGGGTGTTGCTATAGCCATCCTTCTTTTACCCTTCCCACTCAGAATCTGGTGAACGAGAGATGGATGTGTTCTCATTTCCCCTACCGCAATAATTATGAATATAAATCTACATCGCCACCGAGGAGTTATTAGAGACCGCAGTAATTAAGGTGATTTATGAGCCAAGATTCCGGAGAATTTAGCAAGCTTCAAGTAGTAGTAGGGTGGCTCGGCCTGCTTGACGGCTCAGAGAAGTTATGTGCATATGATTCAGACTTCGAATTTAGGCTATCAACACGAACTTCCATCTTAATCTAATTAAATTGCTGTTGAACCTTGAAATATAGAAGTCATTATTCATCTTGCATACATCCAGAAACTTCTCGCTCTCACACATAATTACATTCTTCATGAAAAGAATTTACAAAATACTGATCGACAGAAACAGAATTCATAACAATTTTTCACACATCAAAATGACATTTAATAATAGCACCATTTAATACATGTTTACTTTTGTATTAATTATTAGTTATTTATTGTTAGTATAATTATTATCATTTTGACATATTACACGTTGTAAAAGCTCTTCATTTATTTTATGGAATAAAAACACGTTCATTACCTTTAAATTAAATAATTTTATGCTTTTATAAAACGTATCTCTTTTGAAACATCGCCCTCTGTACCTTGAATAAACATATGAAAATTCCTCTCACTGCAATTTTCGCTTCAAAATTATTTGGAAGGCATCAGAATTAAATTAAATATGTACAAAGTCACCAATATGTGCTTTAGTTGTAAACCTTGCCTGTTCACATGATCTTTTACCCCTCGGCTACCAGGCGTGCCACGTCCGGAGGCGCCCGTATTTCAACTCCGCTCCCCCCTTTGTCATGACTTTGAAAGTCTTATTTTTTTTTTTTTAATCCTGTTACCTGCCAATATCACGGCAGTACTTATTTAATTCTAAAGAGAGACAGATCACTCTAGAGCGATGAATGTTTGTATGTGAACGTTATTTTAAAGACGAATCAGCTAGTCATGCATGTGCGAAATTTATTCAAGGAGTTTCTAATCTAATATCTCCTTCCAGAAATGCAATTCAAGATTTTGTGCACAAATGTTAGCCTACTGCTTCAGTTCAAGGCAAAAATGGCTAGTAAAAACTAAGTTTTAACAGAGATAAAATATGTATAATCACTCCCAAATTAACACAAGATAGGCTTTCGCAATATAATTTAGCTCAGGGAGGAGTGTCTTCTATAAGATAAGATAGTATAACCTTTTAGAAAGCGCATTGAAGTACAAACGGCGCCGGCTGTACCACGCTTAGAAGTCAAAATGTAAAACAGCTTGTGAGCGAACAAGATTTATAACTAAAGATGGTTTAAGGCCAAATATACCACTGAACAAACACTGTACATATAACAACGCGGAATTCACTGTCTTGGTATTTATCTCCTTTAAAGAGATTTATTAGAAAGGGTGAAACCATTTTTGGTACCTCATTAATTAGTAGTTAATTGATATGAACAGCGTAAATAAATAAAAGTGTATATTATTTACAGCTATTTAGTGTTATTTAATTGAAAGCATTTTACCAAACATTTATTATGTATAGAGCCACGATCGAAGAGCGTTCAGAGTGATCACGGAGTATATTATATTATTTTAAGTAAAAGGTTCAATTGTATGGTAAAATATTCGTAGCGAAGTTCTGGCATGTCTTTTTTCTCTCGCTTGGGCGATGGGCGGACGCGTTCGCAAGCCTAGACAATGGACTTTAGTGCTCTCTGGTATGTAAGCGAAGGGTTTTGTTTCCCCCAGTCGGTGGAACAACTCAAGTTAGCGTGTGAAAAACGCACAGAGTACAGTTAGAATTCCTTAATCCTAAAGACCGCAATTCCTTCAAAGTCTAACTGAAAGCCTATAGCAAAGCTGGTAGTAAAAGTAGAACAATCTAGCAAATAAAATGTTAGAGTAATGACATCACGCCAGCCTATGAGAAAGGCTGATAGAAAAAGGGCGCGAAATATCGAGTGGGTTTTCAGCAATAGCATCAGATTTGTGTTAAGTATATAATGAGCCAATCTTCTCACAGACGCATTCATTTCAGTTTTTTAGTTTTGTAGTTTCAGTTCAGATACTTGGTTGTTCGCTGCGGCGAGGTACGGCGGCGTCAGGAAGTCCGGGAATGAATGAGCGAAGTCCGATACAAAGTTAAGGCTACCCTTGCTGTTATACGCTTAAATGTTAATCATAGAGGAGAAGTTATACATACTAGAAATATTCGCCTTGATTCTCACGACGAGTTAGAATACGCTTAAATTTTAAGTATCGACGAGAAGTTATAACTTATTTAGGCTATAGATATTCGACTTGATCATCACGACGAGCTAAAGCAAACGAGAAGCAACGACTACTAAGAACTTCGCGCCATTTTGTGAGCATAGAAAGTTCACGCGGTCATAAGTTTTACTTCACCCGGCTGACCGAGACGAGATAAGAGAACGCCAAGAGAAACACATCTGACCAATAAATTTCACCATTAAGCTACGTGGTGTTATATGTCGTTGTTTCCCTCTTGCAATTTCCTTCCTCAGTCCCGTGGAGCTGTTGCTCACAAAACTCTAGCGGAAGACCCAGAGAAAGACTCTGCAAGAAAGAGTTGGTGGCCTGTAACAGTTACTTCAAGATCGACAGCCAGCAATTATCCACAACATCGGAGCGGTTCCATTGACGCAAGCTCACAACACAAAGCAATTTCCTTAAACAAAGACTCTGCGAGGAAGAGTTGGTGGCCTGAAACAGTAACTTCAAGATCGACAGCCAGCAATTATCCAACACATCGGAGCGGTTCCATTGACGCAAGCTCACAACACAGAGCAATTTCCTTAAACCTTTGGTCACTAGCGAGGGACCATCGATTCAAGCTCCCCAACAATCAAATACTTTCTCATGGGATTTTTGTATGCAAATATTTGTAGCGAATAGCATTGCAGAACATAAACTGCACTCATTCTTCTTGCTAATGTTTATTTATTTAATTTTTTCTTATTATAATTTGTTCACCATATAAATATAATGAGCAATCCCTTTCTCCCTTACGATGTCTTTGCCCGTAAAAATATCTATAGGCTTTCTTTAATTTCATAACATTGATCAGAGACATATCCCTGTATATGTACTTTAGGTGTCTGACCTAAGCCTTTCAAAAAAAATGTTAGCCGTCACGTATAACCCTTGTCGATGAAAATTCTGAACCTCGTACCTCTTATGTTTTAGAGGAATGATGTCCAATAATAAATAGGTGTGTAATGATGTAAATAAAAACCAGTTATATTAAATAAATACGTATAGATAACTGCAGTGAGTAATATATTCATTTATACGAGGTTTTAGAGTAACGGCAGAGCTCGCGAGGTAGTTGATGGCCTGTAGGTAATGTGTTGGATTTGTATAATTATATAGTTAAGTTTTTGTTTGACTGTCTGCGAGGATTCAATCGCCGGTTCCTCTATTAGTATGTTATTTTAAATTTTGAAACCACCTAACTCTAGGAGATTCTAATTAATACATATCAGGAAAGAGAGAATATCAATATGAACCAGAATGCTCCATAGCATTAGGCATCCTGTTGCCCTAATTATTCGTGGTTCAACTGCCTGAACCTCGTGAGTGCGGAAGTAAAAATAGCGACAGAAAAATTGAATAGAAGAGATGAGGCGGGAATAGTGTGTGGGTGGGTACTGTGTTCGGTGTGTACGGCAAATGTTCTTGGAGTTCTTGACTTAGGGAGGAGGATTGTTTTGTTATTGTGGGTAATAAATTTTCAGGGTTTGCTATACTGGATGTTTTGTGGCCGTTACTAGCCATAGAGAAGAACACATGCATTTTCTGTATCTCACTATTTATTTGTTATGTAATATTTTATTATTATAGGTCGGACTGTCCACGAAGACCTGAATTCTAGTTATCTCATTTCCTAGCTCCTGACTATTAGGGAATTCTTTAGCCCTGTTACTGCCTCTTACTGCCCGACTTCGAATTCTTACTTCTTTACTCGTAGCTCCCCTGTTACTGCCTCACTTCGAATTCTTACTTCCTTCACTACTGAACATCCTAACATTGACTTTTTTATTTCTAAGCCCCTCCTTACGCGAATTTTAATTCTATATTATTCTGAAATCAGAGTGAATTCCGAGCTTCCTAATTGGATATCCCCTAATACCTATTCACGCAGACTGGCTCTAATTTTTACGATTTGGAACGGTGTTCATTGGTCATTCTTATTTCTTTCCCTACACTCCCACAAAATTTCCGGTCCGTTCTTTTCTCAGAAAAAGCCTCGGTTGTAAATTTCGGTTTCCCCCATGCTGGACCTGTATAGTAATTGCTCGTTTCCCCCTTAGTAACTTTCAGATCGACAAAATGTTCTCATAGATAATGCGCGTTTTTACCCATCTGTTTGCTATCTTTATTTCCTGGGAAAATGTTATTTTGGCGGTGAGGCCCTTTAATGTGCCCTATACTATTTCATATCTGTCATCTTAGATGCATTCTCAGAAATCTGTATTTCCTACGTGTGACGCACCTCCCTTGTTCCTTTAGACACACAATGAACCCTGTCACCCTTAAAGTGGAAATGACCCTTTTGTAATATACCAGCAATGTTCTAAAGATTCACATAGATGAAAAGTAACAATTCTTAGCCTATCCCTTCTCTTTCCAAACCTTTCCTTAAACATATAATACAATAGCTCTTGCCAAAAGGCTTCATACAGGTGTCTTTCAGCCATCACAATAGTAGAACCAGAAAAATGAATACCATATTTCCACCTCGCTTCAATATGCACAAAATATCCCCATATTCTCATATGTTTACATAAAATATTCATCTTAACAATAATTATAATATAAACTTAATATTAAGGAGCTATAATTTTCGGCTACAGAGATTTCTTCAAGCAGAATACGACATGGTCCAACTCCATGCGAAGGCTGGAGGCAATGTTCAGAAGAAAGAAGACACTACAGAGAACGGTTTCTGGATAATCTCCTCCTCAGCGCTCAAGTATTCAGGTTGGAGATAACCAGGAATTTGTTGAACATTTACGAAAACAAAGCTCTCAGACGATTGCACGGCAAATCGCATTTGAGTAAAAGCCATCCTTACAGACTTTGGGTGTCACTAGCAACGCTGTTTACCGCATTAGGAAAGAGTGCAGTTGACATGCATATTGGTTGACAATCTACGGGAACTTAATGGGGATGATTTCGAAAGATGGCATTACTACTGTATCAACTTACTGCACATTTTATATGAGGATCGCAGCATCCCGAGGGTCGCCGTCAACAGACACAACATGAACTGCTGTTTCCACGTCCTCTGACGGGCTGGAGTTTTCTGTGCTTTCTCCAGAGGAAGTTAGCACCAGAATATCTGTTAGAGGAGTTCTTCTGCCACTGGCGACAAACCACTAGTTTCGGTAAATTGGCGCATCCCCTCACAGACACAGAGATTCGGACAACTCGATCATGCCTTTCCGGGCAGATGGGTCGGGTTCATGCTATGGCTGCTCGGTCGCCGGATTTGATCGTGTTGGATTTTTATCTATGGAGTACCTTGAAGAGTATGATATTTGAGACAAGACCACAATCTCGCCGTAATCTCAAACGAAGGATACGAGTGGCCTATAGTGTCGCTACACCTCAGATGCTCCACCATGCTCGCATCCACACGAAAGCGTCTGCGGGCGCAAGGGCGTCACTTTAGGCAAAAATCTCTCACTCTTTAGATCATCTAGTCTTTCACAGTCTATATCCAAAGTTTTTCTTGTTCTACTCAAATCGTGACATTTTCGTGGTAGTATCACTATGAGTGATATATTATAAATATCTTCAAACTAACAAATTGCGTTAAAAATCTATACTTTCTGCTCTTTATAGATATGTTCTATGCTATTCATTAAAGAAACCTGACTTGTGATGATCGTTCCTTATTCCGAATGGAAAAAAAAAATAATAATCTGAGGAACTGGGGATAACTTGCGTATTAAGATACGATTATCAGGATATAAACTATTTCATATAATACTATCCTACATTTTACACGATTAGAAGAAATGGTGGAAAGCTGAAAATATAATATTAATATTATTACTGCTACTGCTACTACTACTACTACTACTACTACTACTACTACTACTACTACTACTACTACTACTACTACTACTAATAATAATAATAATAATAATAATAATAATAATAATAATAATTCAGCCTGTGTTAACTGACACCCCCGATTTCGCCCACCAAACCAACGAATACATGCAACGATTGCTATTGAAAATGCCTAAATGATTTTGAACGGCTTAGGTCAGTCACTCGGTAAATCATTAAAGGTATAAGTCATTTTAAAATATTTAATATATATGCAAAATACTAGCACAGATTAATACATATCTACATTGCAGAAAAATAACAAAGGCTAATATCTGTAAGTACAAGTGTACAGCACATAATATATATTCTTTCAGTGGACACAAGTAAGTTGTAGGGGAGAGAATTTTACTTCTTTCTTAGATGTATAAGGCTACTTACTTGCCTTGCCTAATGCTTTCGGGTAGTTCGTTAAGCAATTTAATTTGTATGTTATTGAACATTTCTTTCCTACATAATTGAACTTAAACATCATTTTTGTGTTGTAGGCAAGATATTTTTAAGAGTATTTCCGGGCTTCCTTTTTTCTTTTAAAAATTTATTTTGCAACAGAAGTACGCTTTAGAAGTAGTATTTTATATTCCCTAAATAATAGTATGTCATATTATATACCACAAATATTATCCTACTTTCTGTAAATCCAGAAGTTATTAGGCTTTCTCCGAAAACACCACACCACATCTCAACCCAATATGAAATGCGCAAAAATAAATATTTCTTAGCGGTGACAAACTTAGAGAACCCACAAGATATTTGTGTAAATAGCAAACAGAGCTAGATATAAATGTTGGATGAGTGTATTTCATTTTATATATTTATGTATTTGAATTCTTAATAGATCAATAAACTTATTACACACAGTTTGTGTTCTGAGATTATGTTTGCTTTGCTATGTACAATCCGTTTTATTTATAATGAGTTTATCTGGAACCATATGAGAAAATCACATAAACTACATAAATTTTCATTTCCAAAACATGTTGATTTTTCAATTACTAATTACAGATTTTTCACATATACCTTTATTTTTCTGATGGTTTTATTTAATGATTAAATTCTTGTATTTTTAGCTTCTAACATAGTTTCGTTGCTTCTTTTCTTTCATTTTATATAATTTATATAAATTTATATAAATCCATTTTGTACATTCTTAATTTAATTATGCTAATTTCCTTATGGTTCCTTTTACAAGGGTGCTGAGCAGAGAAAAGTATAAGAAGTCTAGAGAGCATTGGAATAGGATGGATGTAGGAGAATGGAGCAAGGATTGGTAATTATATTTGGAGGAAGATACAAAAAAGGCTTAGGGAAATTAAGTAATAGGATATAGAGGGAGAACGCAGAGAGAAAACATCACTTAGTTTAGCCAACGAACTAAAAATCATATGAGGCAGAAAGATTTATTACATTCCATGAATTCTCAAAATAGATTGGGTCTTGATTGGATTATATTGGGTGCATGGCTGGCCAAAGAATATGTGCTTATTGTGGGGACAGAGAAAACTGGCATCACATGCTAATGGACTGCCCAGATACCGAACAGTGGAGGTGGACTGAGCTTGGAGCTAAGTTTGCTAAGTCAAATAGGGATAGGTTAGCATATTGGGATCCGTTTACGCAAGAATACAACTGGTCAAAGCTTGGTTCTTTTCTATGCAAAGTGCGTGGGATTAGAACAGCTTTGTTGAAGTAGACTTTGAGTCTGAATGTATATGTGTGCGTGTAAAGTTTGGATTTGGCGCCACCAACCACTCCACTTTCTGTCCGTTAACTACGTCCACCATGCCGCTTAAAACTAGTGGAAAGGCTGCCAAGGATGCCGGCAAAGCCCAGAAAACCCTTTATAAATATGTCTGCTTAGGTGATAACTGTAAGTATTGAATTTGAGGAGGAAATTATTTTTCTATAAGTGGCTGTGTAATGAATAGTATGTATGATCGAAAGACCAATATGAAAGATATACAAAAAATGTAAACATTGAACAATAAATTCGCGTTACTACTATTTTATCCTCTAAGGATGGACGACCTTTATAATGAATAAAATTTGGTTTGTAATTAATATATAATAAAAGACTAAGGACAGATCCCTGATTAGTGAGCTCTTTGTTGTAACTGTGTTACATTGGAGCTACACGAATTTAGTTTCCCTTTTTTTTTTTTTTTTTTTTTTTCCCCACAAAGCAATTCATTTATCTTTTCCGTCACTTCAGTGTGACTTAGTTCACTTTTTAATAACTCCTTGAGTCCCATATCTGTCTAGATTTGGAAGAAAATATCAAAATCTAACACTAATAGTCTTTTGTTAAGTGTAAAATAATTCCTATACCGATTCCTAAAAGGAACAAAGTGTTGTCAGTTCTTATATCTAACTGGTAGAATAATGCGTCTATAGCTATTTTTGAAGAGCTATATTACATAAAGCCAATTTGTTATTGCAAGCCTTTCCGGATTTTTTAAATAAAATGTATTTTCTGGTATATTTTAACTTTTCAAAAAATTTGAACTTATTGACGACAATAATGCTGGTATTTGTTTATTTTACTATTTTCTTTCTTTTTATGAACAAGTATTACTTTGAAAAATGCGAATCTTATTGGAAATATAAATCTAGATACCCTTATTGATGCATTAGTATTAACCATTAGAGTAATTAGTAATTTTATATTGTTTTATTGCCAAACCTGATATTTCTTCATTCCCAGATAAGTATTTGCCTTTCGATCCTTGAAATTCAGTTTATGCAGTAGAAGATGATATATACAAAGAATCACTAAAATAAGAGAAAGTCGGTTTTTTTCTATGCACTAAAGGGTTAGTGTTACAAGTAACCGTTTGTCTGCTGTTTCTGTGAAATATAAATTTCAATTCTGTTATATGTTATTTCTGCAGTAGTAATTATTTAGTTCACTTACACAATGGGTTTGACTGTTCCTTAGTTGACTATTTGGCATATATCTTGTTCTTACTGTGAGAACTGTCAATTTTCTTTTTATCTAGCTTGATAAATATTTTTGTAAATACTTCCATGTGTGTTAATATAAATATGTGTTTCTGTCTTTAAAGTCCTGTTTAAAATATATTGAAAAGCCTTTATGTTTCATTGATGTTTTTGTTCCCTGTGTATCCAAGACGCTTATGTTTTATATATTTTAATTTTAATGGAAATTGTATATAACAATAGGAAAATATATTCAAAAGGTGCTAAATGTCTTAATTTTGAATGTCTTTTTAACCGAATAAATTCTTTACTTGCTCACTTTCCTAAACAGGAATTTCTTTCTGTCTAGGCTCTATCCAGCCCCAAAATGGGCAGAGAACTTGTTAACTGCAGAACTTTATTTGGAGTAGTTGTACACTAGAAGTATGGGAAAGATTGGTAGTTTTGACAAGTTTTTTGATGTTGAGATATCTTCCTTTTACAGTTGTATTACAGTAGTTGTATTTCATGTATTATGAAGCCGGCATCAGAAAACATATTGCTAAGTATAGAACGGGGAACCAGAAAACAAGTATCACATACCCTTAAATAAGTACGTTGTCCACAAATGCAGGTTTCTCATCTGTTGTACTTAAACAGCAAGTCCAAGTTCACATACCAATTTTCGGTCTCGCGCAAACCCAATCGAAGCAAATAGAGTGATGTGTTTCAACCGATCTTCATTTGATCCTAGGACAAATGAAAATTTGTTTAAATGTTTGAAGTATCTTCTCATTCATAGAGAGTTTTAGAAACCCTCTCTAATGCTGGTTTCTTCTATTATGATAATATGTTATTAGTCCATTTAAAAATTTCCTCCCGCCTCCTTTGAGAGAGGATGCAAAAATCCCTGGTATATTTTATCTCTATGATGAAAAATAACAAAGTTAACTCTACAGTAATAAAGTTAGAAAGGCCTTTAAAAAGTTTGAATGACTTATTTTGCCAGCTCTTAGCGTTTAATGATAGCATTTTTATCAACAAGCTACAAATAAAAATGTTCAAATTCATTTTTACCACCTATCACCTCTGTATATTTTTCCACATAGTGATTTATTACTAATGATGGATTTGCTAAAATGCACTAATATTTTATATTGGCAGATAAAATAGTGGGATATTTCTTGAATTGTGTATTCAAACCACTTTTTAGGAATAAACAGCCCCGGAATCTAGGAATTTGTAACCACCAGCAACACTAAGAGGGGGGAGGCCATTTATCTGTTCTGTGAAACAATTGAGGCTGAGAGGTTTAGAATGTTATGATAAATGGACACTTAGAGCAAATGTAAGTTTTCACCATGACATCGAGGTATTTACCTCACATATTTAGTTATAGCGTCCAAAAAAACAAACGGAAAACGCAATGTCACTGTTCATGCTACAACTTCAGAGAAGGTGTCCACTACTTGGGAGAACATTCAAACACGATAAATTACAGTGTAATTCAAAAGGGAGTGTACAATGTCTGAGGGGTAGTAAAAGAGATCAAGTGGATCTTTTCTTTATTTGCCAAAAATCTTGTAGTTCCACTTTTTTCCTCTATAGATGCTTATAATATGGATTATTTAGGAGCTTGGGCTGTTCTTTCACCTCTGACATAACCTTCAATTTATGTTTACAGCAGTGAATGTTGACTTCGTGTATTGCTGGACGTTTGTGCTTACGCCTCCAGTGGTCTCATATCCGGAAGGAAGGGATGGGATGGGGAAGACGCCGGGCGGTTAGGCACGGATGTGGACGGTTTGCCCCTAACATTGTTTCAAAATGCCGGTGGAGTGCCCTTCCAAGAAGTTGGAGGCCAGAATGGCCGCTTCCATACTAGAAACCTTTCCTTTTGATTCCATAGCCTACTGTACTTAGAGAAGTTCTCTACCCGTGGTGCATACCTATTACATATTGGCTAGCACATGTGAAATAAGACACCAAAATTACTTCTAAGTTTATATTAAATCAAAACTTTGTGGACTTCAAGGACAGGAGAGCTTCATGCAAAATATTGGTAATTTAACACTAATAGTTTCAATGCTAGCAAAGTAAACGGTTTAAGTATTTTTAAACTTTCGAATTGAATAGCTCTGAAATGTTTCGGAACATATAAACAAATTAATACTAAGTGAAATATTATGATAAGTTTATATTAAATATTATTTTGTCCTAGGCGGCTGATTTTGGAATTCCTTTGTTTCATTTTGTAGTCACTTTAAAGTATTTTTTTACAATACATGTTGATTTCTTACTTATATTTTAATAAGATAACACTTTTCAGATTACTGGTATCTTTAACAGGAAGCAAGAAAATAAATCCTGAATCAAACGGACTTCGTTTCAAATCACTTTCGCTTGCGCGCAGTTTCTCCAGTGCAGCGAGAGCGTGCCTAATAAAGCGCAAATCCACGTCACAACAATGGACGCACATGTACTGTATGCCAACAATCCTCCGCCGAGTGCTAAAATGAATTTTTATACGTTGTTTCTAATACCACGTTTTTTAAAACTGATAATAGTAGTTCTATTTTAAAAGTAGAACATTTTAACATGTATTTCAGTATTTTGAAGTGAATGCAGTTCTGTAAAACGTTATAATCAAATAAAAAAACATTGATTAAATAAATAATATTGGTACGAAGTAACGCATAATTTAAATTTGTGTTTCCGCAGTACATAGTCTCAAATATATTTATTTTCAAAGAAGTAATTTTTCCTAAATATAACATTTGTTATAACAAAATGTACTGGGAACAGGGGTTTAGTATTTTTTAGGAATTGTTATCTCTTCACGCTTCATACAATTTAAAAAAATTCATTGATTTTAAAATATATATGAGGCGAATGTTTTAAAAGTCTTACTAATTATGGATGCAAATAGCATTCATAATTGTGAATAAAAAATTTCCCATTTGTTCATATTTTCTGATAGCGTTGGCTTTTAAAATTATAAAGCTTTTGTTATTTTCTTCTAAAGGATATATTTGTGCAGACACTGCTCATTAATGTAATGAATCCAATATTTGAAGTATATAATAATGAAATTGAGTGATTTAAAAATGTTGTATATGACATTGTAAAAATTGCAATAACAACGAGACTCCTCAATAGTAGAGATACGCTAATGAACACAATCTCTAGTTATGATTGTAGCACGAAATATTTACAGTAACAATATCAGTTGATGCAGCTATTTTTAATAACATTTTTTGTAATTTCATAAAATTATTACGTAGCCCATCTTCATTATACATTTTCGTAGGATGCCACAAAGCTAAAAACCACACTAAATACCCAGATTGTGGTATATGTACCTGCTTGGTATATGGAAGATTTTAGAATTTCTATGTAAAAATGTTATTTTTGTATTGACGATTATAGCAATTAAATTGTATTATTTTATTTGCATGTTGATATTCAATTATTATATACACTATGTTAGCATAATAGCTGAGTAAATATAAAATGTTAAATATTATTTTCCATTATTAGATATTGAATATAATGTATTATAAACGTAAGTATATACTAGTTTAACCTTTAAAATGTCAATGTTCAAAATTCTTAAATTATTGTAGGGAATTCAAATTTAAGGTTTTCCTCATACAACAAGCAACATATTCTCCTTCCTTCAGTTCATGAAACTTTCATTCATTAGTATGGAATTTTTCACAATGTAATGCCTCAAGTTTTTTGCGGCCACTCTGACACAAACGAGTTAATAGTGCCTATGAACGATTTCACATATATCTTATGGAAAATTAGAAAAAATCCTCACATTTTCTAAAATATAATACTCCCTCCGTTCTGAAATAAGATATAGAGACCTGCTACTTTTGTTGTTCCAAAGTACGGCATAGAAATGCAACATTTTTAATTATGTGTAATGGAAACAAGTAACTTAATGGGGACAGCTATACTACGTTTTTTTAGAATATGATATAAAGTTAATGGCATTCTAATAGAATTGTATTTTGCTTAGTTAAATTTCAAAGATCTCACAAAGAGTGTTTGCGCTTGTGACCGTTGTTTGCTTTCTTCAGTGAAATAATATCAACACACATCTTTTGATCATACTGCATCTTTGCATTGTCAAATTCCAGAAATATTTAAAAGTTTTACTTGAAAGTTAGCTGTACCGATATTAATTCTCCCCCTTATAACATTTATGGACTGCAGCTGTAATTACATTAAAACGCTCAGTTACCAGATAGTACACCTTTGAATTTATACCCCCACTAGGCTGGGTTAAGGCTTCCTGGGCTTCTTCTAGAACATCACCGCAGGTGGCCACTTAATTTCTATCCATTATAAGTGTTGTTAAAAAAACTTTGGTTTGAGCCATACAACACGCTAAAAACAGTAGCATATGGTGCCATATGTACGTATTTCTGCAGATGAAAACGGTAATTCGACTAGTTGTGTTTTTTTCTATGTCATATTTTGGAACGAAGGGAGTACATTTGTTATACCATTACAATATATGAATAAATAGGAATATTTTTGTGAAAAATGACACCTCTAGGTCTGAAAGTTTTCATGCAAAAATTCGCCAAAGTTAACGTGTTTTATTAAATTTGCCCTTGTTACAGAGGCATAGCTTTCAAGCCACCTAGATCTGAAACTATTGAATCGTATTAAAACCAATGTCTCTCTCGATTTAATGATTTGTAAAACGTAAGCATTACAAGATAACAAGAAAAGCTGTTTTATGCATATTGAACGATTTTCTCACAAATTAGCTAACTAGGTAGTTGTAGATCTCATAATGAACTCAAGCTCATAGGAGCTTTTCAAATACAACGTTCTATATTACATATAAATGAGGTACATGATTACAGCATACAACAAATAAAACAAATATGTTTCTTATAAAATGAAATATGATAAAAATATAACAATTGCAAAATTGTAAATTAAAACAAATAAAATTAATTTCAAAATTTGTGCCCTAGGTAAACGAGTACAGAAAAAAAATTCCACACTCAGGAGTACAGTACTTACGCCAAAAGTTATTACATAACCAGCACTCTCACGTCAATGTGCAGACACACTTCTCGCTCAGCCATGAGGGTGCAACTAAAAATCCCGTGTGTCCTAAATATAAAGTGAGGAAATTTATTATTTGTGACAGTTCTTCTTGATGAAATAAAAAAATAAGGCACATGGTCACAGGGAGAGAGAGAATGAAATCAGACGATATTTTTGTTTTTACTATTTACCATGGGGGAACAATTATAGAATGTATGCTATCAACTACTATTAAATAAACTTATTTTTTAAACGCTTAGCCTTCCTATTTTGGACTTTACGTCTTCAGAAGCTTTTGATTTGCATAAATATACTATAAATGTATTTCTATAAAACAACAAAACTAATGGACTTAAAATAAAACGACCTTCACATAATCAATATCGTTTAACTCTATTAATATTAATTTTTTCATGGCAGTACGATATTGTAAGTTTCCTATGTGTGTGATTTAAAACTAATCGTTATATGTTATGTCAAGGCCCGAAAAGCTACACCAATTGGTTGAACTGCGTCTAATCTGACCAGCGCCCGAAGAATATTGTAATTTATGTACATGGTTGAGAAGGGTGCGACAAGTTAAGACACTTTTATTCATGATGTCTCTCTATTCGTTTAGCGTAATTTCGGCTCTCTATTATTTTTGTCCTATATCATTCATGACTATATTGTTGCTGATCATGTTAGTGCTTAAAGGGGTTCCAAAAAGAAGCTGGTTTTCGCAAAATATATTTATTGCCCAAAACAAAGTTAACATAGCAGATTTTAAAACTCGAAGGTTTATAAGAATGTTTGTTCAAATATGTTGAAAATGTTGGAATTAGGTTATAATTATTCAACTTTATAAGCCATGATACTTAGCACTTAAACTTATTTTAATTTAAGATAACAATTGGGCTATATCAGCTAACCTGATGGTATTATTATGGCATCTTAATACCAGAACATGTGCCATTACTTCGTGTAGGATCCCTGTTTGATCACTAGATGCTAACCCGAAACATAACAATTCTAAGCCACCTGAAGTATTACTTTACGTAATTATGGTCTATCACCTCCTCACTAAGATGCAAGGACCTTTGAATTTCCCTTTTCGTTACTTAACATCATTTGGCGACTTGTCACTGCGAAACGTCAAATGCTATCCTTTCACATACATACTTAAACAGTCTGTCCTGGTGGTGTGGTGGTAATCATACATGCCTTCTAAACCCAATATCACGGGCTCAAACCCTGCCAGGGTCGATGGGTTTTTTCAGGGCGTAAAAATACTCAGTATGACTTCCTTCGGAAGGGAAGTAAAACCATTGTCTCGTGTCCTAATTTACGCCACGATAAAGAACCTCAAGCCTGAAAGAAGAGGCTTCTGGGCAAAATTTGTCGTCCGTTTCACGCCCTGAATAGAATGGGACGCTGATGACCTGAGATTTTAAAGAGCGGCGGTAAATAATAATAATAATAATAATAATAATAATAATAATAATAATAATAATAATAATAATAATAATAATAATAATAATGCTTAAAGAACAATGGTTTAGCTACCCGATTCAACTGTTTGGATACTCGTATTCAAATGTATTCAGGGAGAGAGGTAATGAAAGGGGGTTGTTTTGGCAAGCAGTTGTTTGTTACTTAGCAAGTCCGACTTCGTCTCAAATGCCATATTTACTTTTGCATACTAAAAGAGTGAGAAAGTAAAATAGTAAGAGGAAAATGATGTACATTACTGCTTCATTATTTAACGTCGCCGTAAATGCAAATATCATTAAATTTCCGATATCACACGTGGCCGTATTGTCGACAAGTTGCCATAAAGTGATTAGTATAGTCAGAAGAGAAGGCTGCGTCCAGTGGTTCCAAGAAGCTACTCTAGATGTGCATGAGCCTATATTTAATATTCCAAAGAGAATCCTTTCCGTCCCTCTATTGTGAGACACATGAACTTTATGATGGGGCATTTAACGGTTAGCAGTTTGCTTCACGCTGTTGGGATTCATAGCAAAAAAACAGCTTGAAAAGCAAACAGCAAAATATCAGGCTGCTCATATCAGATTAATGCTGCAATAGCTCCCAAGGCTGAAAGAATTCTGGGACACTGTACTTATGGGGGGGGGGGGAAGATAAATCAGGAATGTGCAAATTGAGATAGGCACATAAAAACAAAATATAAAGAAATTAAATTTTAAGAGCGCAAGAGAAGCTAAAAACGATCTCATAACTGTAGTCAGATACGGAATGAATATACACAGTATAGGGCCAGTGAGATTATTTGAGTTATGGGCCCTTTGAGTTTAGCAGCCGCAACGGGAAGAAGAGAAGTGGAGTCATCGCACGTAAAATTACTATTTTTACTTTACTATGTATTTTAACTGAAAGCATAAAATGATAGTAATATTTCAACTGATAAGAATAAGCACTAACTTTTGATATAACAGATGTTGACGTTAATGCCCCTCAGCGGCAATACAATGTCGGCATCTGCAAAGGAAATTCCTATATTTCATCTAACTTTTCATCTGTAAGAATACAGCGGTTTGGAATACATTTTTTATTCTCCCCACAGAGAGATCATATCTCTCGTAACTTTTAAACAATATTGCGAACAGTTTCTCTACTTGAAACACGATTGTCAGGATATTTTCTTGCAAATCGCATTGTACTTTTCTGCAAGGATCCGTTATCACACATGCGTCTACATAAAAACCTGTTCTTCAAGTCTATATGTAGTAACAAACAAATGAACAATTAGCACACTATTATTACACAATGAAAAGCACCGAATAACACAAAAGCACAACCACTCGCTGTCAAAATCTCCCTCAAATTAGCTATAAGTGCTACCTGCACGTACAGTGTATGGCGTTGATGACTGGTTTCTCCAAGTATGCAGACGCACTCTGCCGGTTCGTAACCCAACTAGCCTCACTGCATACATAAATAAACACAAACACAAGACTATAACAAAATTTCAGGTCAGTTAAGGTCAACAAGTAAGCAAGCAGGCTCGCCATGCTTTCCAAGGCGTAGCAAACGAGTGGGGACTTGCTCATAGGGGGAAAAAAACCCGCGCCACGGGAGAAGATATTACTGATCGCACAGTAGTTGGGTGATAACTACGACTGATTAAATTCAGTAGCCTGCATTAGCAGAACTTGAACTGCAGTCTTGCCGATAATCACGCGTCCGTTGAAGATAAACCTATTTCCTCTAATACATACACAGCGACTGTATAGCGGAATAAGAACAAAAAAATATTAGGGAACAAGAGAAAGCAAGAAGCCTTGAACTGAGTAAAAGTAAAAAGGAATAGAAGCTAAGAACGGTTTAAATGCTGTGAGATAGGCAAAAGTAAAAACAAAAAATATAAATAGAATTAATGATATGGGAACAAGAGGTGCTAAGAATGAGCTAAATGCTGTTAGATAGGCAAAAGTAAAAACAAAAGATATAAATACAATAGGTGATATGGAAAGAATTGAAGTTAAGTACAGTCCAAATGGCATGAGATACACAAAAGTAAAAACAAAATATAAATAAAATAAATGTTAAGGATGAGATAAGTTAACAATGACCCAAATGCAATGAAATAGGCAAAATTAAAAACAAGAAGTATATAAATAAAATTAATGTTAAAATAGAAGAGAAAACTATATAAATGCCCTGATATAGGCAAAATGAAAACAAAAAACCTAAACAAAATGGATTATAAGGGATGAAGAGAAATTAAGACCAATTCAAATGCAGTGAGATAGGCAAATATGTTCCACAGATTGTTGACTCCTTAGAGGGTACCCTATACTGTGCCATTGGTTTTTGAATCCCTTTCATCTGAAGGCAGCTTCATTTATACTGCAATTTTTACAATAGAGCACAGAATATCAGAAAAGTGTAATCTTTTGTTTTCTTGTATAAAATGGATGCTAGAACAAGTTCAGAATCTTCGCAATATACTAAATTATTTATGAATTTTTATAATGACCTCTTCCAAATATTTTTCCAATATGATTGAATTACTCCTCAAAGCTATTGAACACTATGTATGGGAGCAGAAATGAACTTAGTTGTGTTTTCCATGCAGTACTATAGGAGTGGTCAATGCCAAGCCAAACTAGAGATTTGCAACCCACATTGTTTCATTTCTAAGTGGCAGACAGCAATCCAGGAATGAATTGCTTTGCAAGCACAGTATAACTTGGATTTGGCTTAGTATGTTCCCCTTCCCTTTTTATATAAAACACCCTGATAAGAATAAGTTACATATTTTATCACTTGTTAATAGTTTTCAGTCTGTTTTGGAAGGTTTCAACTTTGTTTTATGTTTAAATGCATTCAGCAAAATATTTGCTTTAACTGTGTATTTCAAATATCCTACAAATGATATTCTGTACTGACAAAAGGAAATTCAAGTAATTTGGTGCAAAATAGCCACATTACATGATAGTGAAAAGGATAACTAACATACAAGTAGCAACTTTGAAGAGGATAAATTTCAACTATAAATTCATAATTATATTGCAAAAAGTTTGATAATATTGAGTCACTTGTATATTCTCAATTTCAAAACAATGCAATTTTTGTACTTACTGTCCAATGAAATTTAAGGGCAATATTCTAAAAGGATTCTTGAAATTCATTTAATCATCTGTTAAATGGCTATGGAAATTTCTTTCAGAGAACTAGACTCAAAAAAGAGCTCATTGTACTATACACAAGAAAGGATTTTCAAAATAAAATGTAGCAAAACTTTTGAACATTCAATAATAGCAAGTTTTAAACAAATTACCATTTTAATGTCATTGTTGGATACAATTTCTGTCAATATATTATCAGTAAAAGATAAGCTTTGGCAGTAAAGAAAATAAAAACTTAACTTACTGGAAGTAAGTTTTATCATGGAAGAGGCTATATCACTTAGGAATTATTTGTATCAAAGTGAGCCTACTTGAAGGACTTAGAACAAATGGAAAGTTCTTTCAGGAAGTGGTGGACAAGGCTTATAGGTTTAAGATTTTGTTGTAGGTATAGCTGGGTTAATGTGTTTGTCCCTTTATCTATGTATACATATATTTTCTAAATGTAAGTCTATTTTGATTGTATTTCAGGTCCAGCAGGTCCCAAAAAACTTATGAGCAAACATTGAATCAGTTTCAATTTTTAGCATTATTCTACAAGAATGAAAAAGGGGACAGTTGATCTAAAAAATAGAGCTGAAGTTATGGTACAGACCCATTGTTAGTCTGAAGGACAACCAGCCAAGGAATACATAAAGTGCTCCGAGGCATTGCAAAGAAAACATGCTACTAAATATTAAAATTCTCTCTTTCTCTCGCATGTACCCCCCCCCCCACACACACACACACACACACACACACCATATATTAGTAGTACTATGTCTGCTGTAATTAATGACCTTTTCTTTCCATTGCGTGAACTAAAATTATTTAAGAAAGTTAAATAGGTTAGCTCTCCAAAAGCTACATTGTAACGTGAGCAACTTCAGCAGTTAACTAAGTTTTGGACAAAATAACAGACAAATCATGAAAAATTGAATACTAGCTTGAAATAATCAGTGATTTTGTTCAAAGCTTCAATAAAGTAAGTATAGACTGATTATATATATTAAATATTTTTGGTGACAGATGAAATGATACTTGTAGAAATGTAAATGAGGGTATAAATATAATTTAACAATGGCTTGAAAAATCCTGTACATTAAAATTTCAAAAACTATTTCAATTCCATTCTCTTTAAACCACAGGCTTATTATTCGAACGAACAATTCATGGCCATTATTCACAGCTGTAGAACAATTCTTCATAAGTGTACACCACTTTATAAATTTGACATCTATTAAATATTTAGAGATCATTAAGGACCAACAGCTAAAATGGAATAAATACATTGACTAATATGTAACATAATGTGAAATATGATATATAAATTCATAGCCCTCTGAAATTATGTGCCTATTATTAATATCAACTTAATCTATTTAGCTTTGGTTCAATTAGTTATTTATTATGGAATCATTGCATACAGTGGCATTACAAAGAAGATTTTAATCCATTATTCCTTTTACAAAAGCATGTATTACAAAACATTTGAACTTTCCAACAAAATTTATTTTTACAGAATTCAGCATTTAAAAATAGATCTAATTTTTAAACAGAAATTACCGATATTTATTCACAAGAATCATGACCACTTTAAAACTGATCTCCATGGATATGACACCACATGCAATGAATGCCATTTATTAAATGAAACCAAATGTTTTATATTTGTAGGATTAAAACATGTAAAAGAATTTTGAACCTAAGTTCTATAACCATGTAATGGTAAAGAACTCGGAGTTAAGCAGATTAAGCTTGAGTAGATTTAAGATTAAAATACATAAGTTTCTTTAAATATAAGTGTATAGTATGTAGAATTTTTCTGGTTATGACTGATGTTATGTGATGCAATAAGTAATTTATGGACTTAGTTATTTAATATCAGTTTAAAACAATTATTTTAACTTATCATATGATATTCATTTTTTTAAAAACTTAACTACACCTATACACCAGTTCTTGCTCATACAGATGGTTTTACAGATTTCATAGGATCAACTTTGTAATATATTTGGGAGGGGGATCCAACCTCCCTCTGTGACATTTGCAAATATACACATTAGAATTTTCTTTTATATACTATTTTACTAATAGATCTGTAATGTCTACAAGTTTACTTTAGAAGCTATTGGATTCTACACTTAATTCACAGACACTAGTATTATACTATGAAAATCTCCACATTTTCCATTTTTTCCACTTCTATCTGATTTGTTCATATAGACAAACTACATTATCTGAACTTAGGTATTCATTTTTTTTATACACTTAACTCCACTTACTTACATAAAAGTATGACGCATTTCGGGAGAATCTCTCCCATCTTCACTTACTTACCGAACCGTCATTACTAGAAATTATGGACTGGACACCCAGAAGTTTCTATGGTGGCCTCTTTTGGTTCAAGTAGGAAATTGCCGAGTTCATCCATGAGAGGAAACTGGAAATTCATTAGGTTTTCTCTATTTTTTAATATAAAAATTTTTCCCCAAGTGGATAACTCCAATGGGTTGTGAAGATATTTCAGCAGTTTAATTTCTGGTTTTATTTCATGGTTTTTGGTCCAAAAGTGAGCTGCTACTGCTGATTTATCCACCTGCTTAAACTGAATATTCCTAAAATATTCTTTCTTCCAAATTTCTCTTTATTTTGCCTATGTAGCTCTGATCATAATCTGCATACTTTATTTCATAAATTCCTGATTTCTGTTCTGCTGGTATGGAGTCTTTTACTGTGCAACCTAATAAATTCTTGATGTTGTATCTGTTCTTTGGGGCTAGCATTATCCCATGTTCTTTGAAAATTTTCTTGAACTTGTGGTAAATTGGATGGTAGGTGAAACTTTTGAATTTGTATTCTTCTTTTGTGTTTTTTAGTGTGGAAACTTCTCTTATCCCTTTTTGTCTTTTAGATTTATTGATAATTTTTGTCTTTGTTGAAACCGTTGATTATAGCTGTCTTTATTATTTGTTTGTATTCTAAAACATCCAGGTGTCCAGTCATCATTTCCAGTAACGGCGGTTCGGTGAGCAACTGAAGATGAGAGAGACTCTCCTGAAATGCGTCTTACTTTTATGTAAGTAAGTGGAGTTTAGTGTATAAAAAAAATTAATACCTAAGTTTAGGATATATTACCACTCCATTGTCAACAGCTTTGCAAGTACAACATTTATACATTACCTGAATCACCAAGGATTGGTTTTAAATGACAAACCTATCCATGTTACATACAAAGTAAAGTACTGCTACATTACTGTGACATGGCTGTACTTTAACAATTCACAAATCTGCAATAACACACTAACTATGAAAATTAACTGAACAATGACTGTTAAATGGGAGAGGGATATGCAATCAAATAGGTACAGTATTTTTGATAAAAAAAAACATAACAAACTTTCCTCCTACCATTGTTCTATTACATCACATCTCTGGCAAATGATGGCAATGTCTTGCTGTAGTTATACAATAATGGTTTGACAACTAATAAACTATTTACAGAATACTTTCCTTCCAATCAAGGACCAGGACCAGATTCACAGTCATTTCTGTTAATGGAGATAAAACTCCATACTTAGAATTTTTACGCCTGAAAAAATCCATCAGTCCTGGCCGGGTTCGAACCTGCGGTCTTGGGTTTAGGAGGCAAGTACGGTAACCACTACACCACCAGGACCAACATTTATACTTTCACACATACTAGGTATACATTATCGTCTGGGTAGGAGGGAGGCAGGCTCTAATGAAGATATCCTTAGTACATTTCTTCCAAGGAAAAAGCTCATCTCTCATCATGCCTTGTCTTAAACAGTATGTGGATATGCTAGCAAAACATAGCTCTATCATAAACATTTAAATCTTGCAAGATCAATGAGGTAAAATTAAAACATTCTTTGACTCAGTATAAATATATTTTCTCTTACTAATACTACAAGGGAAACTCAGATATCAGATACTTGCAATAATAGGCCAGTCATAAATAAGCAACCTTCGATCCACCATCTACATCAATGATCCCTGAAGCCTACTTAGAATAGATAATTGAAAGGGAATGCAACCCCATATATTATATAATACTTGGTAATTTATACTGTTCTTCTCTTAATGTTTCAAGTAAAATAAAACAGCTTATGCCTTCCTTTCAGAACTCTCAAATTTGGCTTTGTATGCCAATGTGAGCATGGGGTATTGTGAGATGAATAGAAATACTGTCTCTGTCAGTATTTTTCTTTCAATATTTATTTTAATATGAACTTGCTCAAACTAAAAATGAAATATATGCTGATATTATTAACACTCTTTGAAAATATTTAGAAGTTCAGCCCTCTCTGAGTACATTTTGGGGGAGGGGCTCAGGACCCTCTAGCCCAGTCCTAGAGTTTGTATAATAATTTTATGAAAAAATGTGTTAAATTGAATTAAAGTACTAATTAAGCATATGCATTTTAGTGAACACATGCTTACATAATCCTTGTCCTACTAGACTGGACTGCAGCAAAAATGGTGGAGGAATGCCAAAATGTATAAGAGAAACTCTTATAATCAAATTTCAAATTTTCAAGCAAAATGAACTCTATAAGCTGGGGAACACTACAGCCCTATATACCCCAAGGAAAAGTTATGTTAGCAGCAGGGAAAAAATTGGCAAACTTAATATTGTACATTTTGGTCTAAGGTATTAGGACTCCTCCTAAACATATTTGAGCATGTGGCTCAGCTGCAGCCAGAATTAGCTAAAGCCATACAGAAACTTTGGATTTTCATGAAACAAAATAGGACTGCAATCTTCTGTGTTAGTGACATAAGTCCTAGTCAGTCATATTTTACCTAGGTGGGCAACACAAGTACTTGAACAAGTTAAATATATAAAAAAGTATATAAAGGTAATATCTAAACATGTCTCAAATAGTATCCTAAAAATTATCTTTGAGGCTAAAAGTGTGTGTTACTTTCCAGTATCAATCCAAACACTCTTATTCAACATTAAACATGCTCGATTAAAAGTAGATCCCTTACAAAGCAGTTATAGGAAACACTGGCATCTTGCAATTGATTTTGGTATGGTTTGTTGCTTAAATTCTAACTGTAAGACAAGTAAATATAACATTTAATTTCGTGTCAGAACCAATACAGTGAAGCGAATATTATGTTCTTAATTATCTAGTGAGTCGATTTGATAATCTTATGCTCCACTTACTGTTCAATTATGCAAAACTAGTTTCGTAGGCTTTTGCATAATTTAACAGTAAGTGAAGCATATGATTATCAAATCAACTCGCCAGATAATTAAGAACATTGTAGAACATGTGCTATCTATTAAAGGGATTCCACTAACAATCGGGGAATTTCATCAAATCATAAAATTTCACTTTTGTTTTCTACCTCTTTTGACAAATTACTCATAAAGAAATGGAAATGCTTTTGAAATTCATTAAATATTTTAATAGCAATAAGTAATAAGTTCAGTTAACTAATTAATTCTATTCTTAATTAGCTAGTGACTCAATTTAATAGTCCCATGCTCCATTTACCATTGAATTATACAAAACATGTTTCACAAGCCTTTGCCCACATCATCAGCTGTGTGCCGACTGACAGAGAAACACAGCTGATGATGCTGGAGAAGGCCTGTGAAACATGTTCTGTATAATTCAATGGTAAGTGGAGCATAGAATATTAAATGGACTCACTAATTCAAAATAAATTAATTGCACACTGTATTAGTTGCAACACAAAATTAACTTTAAATCATTAATTCTTATTTATACAGTAGGAAAGGCAGAAGAGAATCATTCTTTCTGTAATATCTTTGAAGATAGGGATGGCAAGATTTGACATAAGCAAAATGTATATGGCTGGATACAATAGGACAGGACTAAGAAATTCATATATGTGTTTGTGAGAGACATTTTTATATATATATTTATTTATTATTTTGTTTCAAAAACAATTCTGCAGCATCAACCACCAAATGCATCTCATATTGCACAAGTTAGTAACCACACCAATACAATTTAAAGCAAGTGATAAAATATAAAATCAGTAAATTGAAATAAAGTATATGATATGATCTGAAGGAATAATTAAAGAATATTTGAAATTCCATTTGCTGCATTGTTCATTAAATAAGTATACTTTAACCATTAAAATATAACACACATTAAATATAATTATCAGGACATAAGAAGACTTTAAATAAAAAATATTACTAAAAATCAGGATTTCTTTTGTTCACTTCATACAAAACTAGGCCATTTGTATGTGGAAGGCATCATAGACTGCTGATATTTGTAGTCATACACTTGCATTTGCACAAATTGTTCAGTATTTTCTGGTTGAGGGTATGTTGATGCTACACCTGCAAAGAACAACAGGATTAAAAATAAAGGAATAAAACATTAATACATTGATGAAACCTTTCCACAACCATGAATCATTTCCTCTCCAAATGAATATATTACAAATAAAAAAAGATATGTTGAATGACACACACATAATTTCAGCTTTACCAGAACCACAATGGCAACACTTAAAATTAATAATGTAATAGTTTAACAGTAAAAGGTATTAAGAGAGATATGCAGATTGAAAGATTGCTTGTGTTTGTGTGTGTCTGCATGCATGAATGTGTAATAAAGTTCACTTTTAAAATCATGTAATAGCTTAGCAGTATATGTTGTGAAAAGAGATAAAGAGATAGAAAGTTTGTGCATGTATGCCTGCATGCATGTATGCATGCTTGTAAAATTAATCCCAATACAGTGCAGCAATGTATTTTATTTCTTCCTCACTTGTGCATGTACAATTAGTTATGAACAACATGCTTTGAAAAATAAAAATGAAATACTGACAGCTAGCACACAAAACTTGTGATATTTGGATAATTGCATATCCTTCTTCATAGGGAGCATGCAAGCATGCACATAACAACAAGAACAACATGTTCAAATATAACAAAATATATTGCAGAGAAAACTGATACACAAATCACCAATGTCTCAGATAACTAGAAAGAAGGATATATAGTATTTTGAAATATATGTAGTAATCATCATCATCATCATTAATTTCTTGCATTACTCTATAACATGGACTTCCAATTTATAATAATTATTATACACATCCTTATTCATATTTCTGCCCATATACTACCCTACTATTCTGCTGACTTTTATTTAAGTTTTTGTCTTGTAACTGCCCAAGTCAGCAGAGTAAAACATGAGGTAAAAAAAGAAAAAAGCAGAATAGAAAGTTGATGAATATACCCTTGGAATTCAACTACATTATTTAAGCTCAAAAAAGTTAGCAAATGTTAAGATTCAAATATTGATTTGAACATACAATAATGAATACTTTGTCATTATAATTAAGATTTCAGATGTATTAGCAATTAAGCAATGAAAAAACTATGATTATCCAATTAACAATAATTTAATCTTTAAAGTTACCATTTAATGAAATTCAGCAAGAGCTGCATAATTTATAGGTAAGAATTGTTACCAATCATTTTATTATTACCAAATCAGATTCCTTTATATTACTGTTCTAAAAATCACATAGCTATAATTTTCATTTAACCTTCACCGAACTGTAATGATCTGTTTTATGTCCAAATTTTAAAAATATTTGCTAAAATCATACAAATATGTACTAAACATGATGTGATTCAAAGAAAACTATGAAGATTTTTGCTTTAAAATAATTTAAATATAGTGAGATTATTTGAGTTACAACCTGGTAGATCATGGCTGCATACTGGGAGAAGTCAGTCATCAAGGGCATATAATGCATGTGCAGGTAGCAGTTTTAGTTAGTTTGAGGCAGGCTTTGTCAACAAATGGTTGTTCACATGTGTGCTGATGCTTTCACCATGTGTAAATTATGTGTTAATTGTTCTTCATTATTTATGCTACTACATAAATATAATCTTGAAGAATGGATTTTTATGTACCATACATACATGAAAACAGATGATGTGGTAGCTCATAATCAAATATTTTGGCAATCGTGTTTCAGTTAGAGAAACTGTTTGCAAACGTGTTAAAAAGCTAAAAGAGAAAAGATCTCTCAATGACAAGAAATGTGTTCTGAACCACCATGGAAAATAAATGAAATACAGAAATTTCCTATTACATGCCAGCAATGTATTGCTGCAGAGAGGCATAATTTGCAACATCTCTTATCACACAGATTATTTCTTCTTCTTCCTCTTCCTATCATCATCATCATGTTTTAAATAGAATATCAAAATATGCTTTCAGTAAAAACTATAATTTGTAAAATAAAAACACTAAATTTACCTGTGGCAAATCTGTCTAACTTTATCCAGTTCTAAGACTGGACTTCCCCAATAAAGCAGCCATGTTCAGGCAGTCATAATTTAAATAACCTCACTGTATATGGAATAACACTTGAGAAGTTTAACTTTTTTAAAACATTAACCAAAATTGCATTGAAAATGTTTTAATCATGGTTTATTATGATTAAAAGAAGATTAAAATTTTTCACTTCAAATTTAAATACATGGACAAAAATTTGAGATGAGCATAAAACAGGCCTCCCTGGATTGAGTATATAACAATTTTTATTACATGACGTTCAGGTGGATTTTGCAATAATCTATTTACTTTGCAAGCTTGATTTAAATCCTATAGATGACATGCTATGAAATCAAACAATATAACTAATAAATTTGATTAGTCTGTCACTAGACATAATACATATATTCCATTATAAGAATCGGTTATTATTTATCAGAAAGACATGGGAAGACAGTTATTTTCAGGGGGAATGAGAAAAAAAAACACTAATATTTCTGGTGAGCATTTGGAAACTAACACACTCAGAAATAAGGATACCAAAACAACAGAGAAGCTGTAATTGCCATTGGATAAATGTGCCCATTGTGTTGCAAGGGATGTCACATCCATTGTGAAAACAATCATTACTAGTGGAAAATATGACTAAATTTGTTGGATTAAGCCACAAAACAAACATGGACAGTATATGTGAATGAAAAGGATGAACCTAACAGAAGACATGATATAAAAGAATATTTTTCTTGTAATTTTCAATATAATAAACAAACTAAGCAAGTATATGCATTTCATGCATTGCTATTTATTTCTTATACTGAAAATTTTAGTTATAATGTAAAAGTAAAATATACATATAAATGATGTCACAAGGATAATAATATTGGTGGGCATTTTTAGTCCTTCCTGGATAGAGCATTTTACAAAAAAAAGGAGCCTTAGTCTAGCAGTGGTTAAATTTTCAGCAGTTTACAATTTTAATGGGAGAAAAAGTTGAATCTATTACAATACTAAAATTATGCTTAATCCTAGAATAATGTTGCACTGTAGCTGTACTTTAAAGATGAATCCCAACTAAAATTTTGAACTCCTAATAAAGTTGCAGTCTTATTTTTACTAGTGCCCAGTGATTTTATTTGCCCAACAATAAACTGGCATTGTTTCTCTGAGGTTCAATTTTCCAAACCAAATCCATTATTCTTATTTATACATAAAAAGATGATAATGGTGACAGAATGAGGAAATGTACAGTTTAATAGAATCCCAGTTACTTTACCCCGCTAACAAATTTGGGTCTAGCTGCTGACAAGTAGGCACTGATGCCTGAGGCATTGCAAGAATAGAATACTAATATGGGGTTGGCTCTCCCACTCAGAGAACTTAAAAACATTGAACATTATATGATCCAAGTGTCATTCTTTCCCAGACAAAAAGATGTGTGTGTCCTTATGTCTTTTTGTCTTTCTTTCAGTAGATACTAGAAACAAACTATTGAAAGAAAAGAAGTGGAATATGACTTAAACATTCAACATTAATCACTATTGAATGTAGAAGTTAAATCATTCATGTTTCTTTGCAATCACATATGAGACTGCTATACAGAGATATAGTACATCAAAAGCAGTAACATAACTTTAGGATGAGAAGATGAGAAACTGCTATGGCCATCAGTGTTCTCAGACAATGACAAAGGTGTAACTTAAAGAACACTCCTGTAAGTACAATATTTAAATCTACAGGATGAGAATGACAAGCAATTCATTAAAAATGTGAGATTAAGTACAATAAGCTTACAAGTGTTTTCTATTAATTAAGCATTTGCACATGTGCACTGCACTTTAAAATACTTGAATTATGGTTCAACTTCTGATACTTCTCATATCATAAAATTAAAGTGATAGGAAGACAATGATGTTGTTCAAAAATAATAATCTTCAAATTTACCTTACCATCACTAGGTATAAAATACCCTGAAGCATTTATCATCAGACAGAAGCCTGCAAAATATATCAAGCCTTCAGTCATGCTCTTAGGACAAGGTTTCATCAGTCCTAGTAGTCTAGTGGTTACCATACTTGCCTCCTAGACCCAAGATTGCAGGTTCAATTCCGGCAAGGGTCAATGGATTTTTTCGGGGGTAAAAAATCCTTCAGATGAGAAGCAAAGCCATGGGTCCTATGTTATAGATTTATGACATGAAAAATAACCTCAAGCCTGAAAGCAGAGATCTCTGAGCAAAATTTATTGGCAGTTTCATGCCCTGAATTGAATGGAATGCTGATGACCCGAGATTATAAAGAATGCCCGTAAATAAACAAAATCAATAACAACAGACAAAGTTTAAAGGCCACTCAATATTCACTAAACACACAATGTTAAGTGTGATGAGTCCAAATTTTCGAAATGTTTGGAATTTGAACTATATCATGCAAAATATTAACTTAATTCAAATTAATTGTATTTTTATTAATTTTTTAGCTCTTGACCGCATAATTTTTGCGGTAGACATTTTCAGGATAAGTTTTAAATCTCATGTTATACAATTTATTTTAAGTAACTAATACATTTAACCGTTTACCCTGTGAATAGTGATAGTAACAGTGTATTTTCAGAACAACAAATTGTTACAACAAATAGCTATTATATTTTACCAGATCTGCTAATAGTGATAGACAAAACTATAAGATAGCATTTCAGCATTAAATTAAAGCAGTCAATGCAAGCATAATTAAAAGCAGCTAAAACAATATGGTGCAATGAAGGAAACTTTGTGCTCAGGACAGGTGTTCTGATGGAAAGGTCATTTAGAGATGCAAAACACACTCCACTGGGAGACAGAACTTGCTGACCTGCTCACAGTTTAGGCCAAATATATGCAGATGGCAGTGCAGGTTGATAATGATAATCATAAATCTCTGCTTTGATGGCAGCCTCTTTATCATCTGGTTCTGGATACCTGAAGGCCATTCCTGGAATATATGTTTAAACTAAAAGCATGCTGTTATTCCTTTTAACCCCCAAGTTACGTGCACCCTGTGCTATATACATTTAATTCACCATCAATCAACAATCAATAAATGCTAGGATATATTTCAAAATGTCATTTCCAGAGTCTATTTCATTAATATGCTTATTCTTTCTTAAGCAACATTAGAGAAGCCAATTCTTCATATGATAACCTTTTTCATTTTCTCCTTATTTTGTTTTATCTCCAACAGTTAACAATGTATGCTGCATCAAATAGGATTATACCCATTATCTGGAAAAGCCATATGGTACCATGTTA
This sequence comes from Metallyticus violacea, assembly GCA_030762175.1. Classification (NCBI taxonomy): domain Eukaryota; kingdom Metazoa; phylum Arthropoda; class Insecta; order Mantodea; family Metallyticidae; genus Metallyticus; species Metallyticus violacea. The sequence continues at coordinate 83,853,125 of CM060846.1, read as the reverse complement.
TAAAAATGTTTATTTTTATGTACCTTTACACAACAGGAAATGTGAGTATTTTGTGTTCGTGCAACATCTGTTGGCCACAAAACTGACTAGTTTCTTGTGATACCCAATGTTATTGCAGAGGATTTCATAAGTTGAACTGTTATTTCAGAAGAGAAAGTGACTGTTCAAATCAAATAAGGCATTTTTATGACCATGGCACAGCGAGCTTAACATTTATTGCATTTTTTTTTATTTGAATAGTGTTTATAACCTGTTTTTACTATGGAGGCACCACAGGCAATGGACATTGATGATACATGAAATGAAATGATACATAGGGAAAGGATTTTTCAGGAAGGAAACGTTCCAGGGGTATTAATTCTGGGAAAAACCCCAGAAAAAACCTCAGTAAGGAAATTAACACAAATGGGAAATGAATCCTGGCCTGCTGTTTGCGAAGCACAAGTGCTGCTCGAGTACAGAGAAGGCCTTGGTATACCTGACATCTGTTTTTGGCCTGAAATTTTGTTCATAAAATGATTTTGTTAGTGAACACTTTCTATCAAATTTGGTATATTTACCTTTTGCACTGTAAATGAATAGCAAAATAATATATGGTACCAAATGACTATTACAGTACCAAATATTTTATTTCATGTTACTATATTTTCAGTGTTGAAATAAGGATTTATTACAAACAGCATGATGAGATCTACCTCACCATTTAAGTTTTAATATAATTAAGATCTATATATCAGTAAAATAAATTTTAATGGGTATTATTTTTTATTGTTCTTTTCAGGAATTTTACAATTGAGGTGCTATATACAATACAGAATGATATGGGTGGACAGAACATTTTCACAAGGTCATGCTGCTATAAATTTGGAGGATTTCAAAATATGGTTTCGCAGATAATCTAAATAGAAGGCACATGTATGACAGCCAATCATAGTTATGAAATTGAACACAGTCTATGATTTTCTGAGCATGTATTAAATGGTTCATATCAGTAACAATCCTGGCAAGGATTGATTTTTCAAAAGTGAAACTGATTCCTGAAATTAAGCAATAAAGTATATATTGGAATACTGCTTTTCAGTGACTATCTAATAGCTCCTGGAATAAAGAGATACTGGAAAATTTCTGCTGACATTACAAATGAAATGGTGCTAATACAATAGGAAGACTCTTTCATTAATAATTAACTATATCCACTGTGCAGACAATAACACTGTAGTGAAGAAAGACAAATATTGGTGGTTAAAATATATCATAACTAAAATTCAGGACAGATGTTGCCAATATTTTAGGGTTGAACAAATCTTGCATTGAATGAATAAACATTTCTGCATTATGGACATTATAGTTGCAAGTGCATTTAATAAATGAACACTTCTGCATTATGGACATCATAGTTGCAAGTGCATTGAATAAATGAACACTTCTCATTATGGACATTATAGTTGCAAGTGCATTGAATAAATGAACACTTCTGCATTATAGGCTAATAGTTGTAAGCAGTTCAGCATGGGAAAATTAATCATATTTTGTTACAAAATGTATGATATTTGAATTTAATAGATTGGATACTTGGCTTCATTCTGTATGAACCAATGCAAGAGCCCTTTTGCAAAAGGTTAATATGAAGGTGACTTACGGAAAGCTGTATCATCACTGAAACTATAATCAATGATCATATAGAGAAATAAAACTTTCCATTTAAATCCTACTTCAATCATCTTAATAAAGAGATTAGTTGCATAAATCATTTTCATAGCCAATAATATGGTTGCACAGGAATGATACATAAAAATAACACCAAAAGACTGCCCCTTGACCTCTTAAATTCAGAATAAAAAAAGAAATCAAAGGATGGAAGAGGGAGTTCCTGTAATTCGGTAAATAGACAATACAGTTATTTCTGTGGTTTCTAATCTTTTTGCCATGAAATCAACTCTTCCAACTATGTTAGCAAGTATAATAAGGCAGAAAAGAATATATACTGTGGTTTCTAATCTTCTTGCCATGAAATCAACTCTTTCAACTATGTTAGCAAGTATAATACGGCAGAAAGTTTTAATCACCTAACAACATTGCTCAGTGCAACACAAAATAAATTATGAAGAGTATGACACTCTGTTCTATAGAACTGGCATAAGGATGACGAAATGGTAGTGGGCATTTTCAACTGACTCCTGGATGCATGGTGTATAATGCTTAAATTCTACTCTGCAAATCAGGCAGATACACTTAACACTATAATTCAGAAGATGCATTGTCACAACAAACCTCATTTAGTATATGAGTATTCCTAAAACTGTAATCCAACATCATCAACCAGTTTAGTTAAGATCAGAGAATCTGACAGCACCAGATTCATTGGAATTTACCATTTATTTGCTCAGATAACTGTGCTAAAGATATGCCACAAGAGATTGCAGCTTGAATATCAATATTATATGTGAAGTATAATGTGGGTCTTTGCATTTCACACATTACAGCAACAAAATGTATACATAAAGTGTTTTGTCAAATAGTGATAGTCTGAGTCATGCTATTCTACCTAATGTTCAGTCCTTTCAAAATGTAATAAAATCATATATTTATTAACTTTGATCTTGAAAAGGTTGTGTAACTAATTTTTTAAAAAAATCACATTGAATATAATTTTATCTTAATAGTCATTCAGATTGATACATATAAACTAAGTCTAGTATACATAAAAGATTTTAGTCTTTCCAAGTTAATTCTTAATAAATGTGTAGCCAGACATTTTTAGTAGCCCACATGGCTTTAGTACTACTTCCTTAACCATATGGTTCTAAAGGGAAAGAAAATACTTAAGTATTGGCAAAAGGCAGATTATAAGAGGGGCTCTGAGAGGAGCAAAGTGCAAATGCATTGTTTCATTTCATACTGAAAAAGATAAATTTCACACTGAAAAAGAGTATAGGTCTAAATTATTGCATCACATTTTTATAGCAAAGTTTATGTAAAATCAGAATATATGCAAACATGTACATAAATATATGTTGCTCATGGCCATTGAAATCATATTCCTACTGTAACTCTTGTACGTACCAGCTCAAACCATAATGCCACAGAGCCTGAACATTGGTCATGCACACAATTTTATCCACAGAAATATGTAAGCCAGGTGTTGGCCAAATGCTGCATTTATAGGCTGCTCAATAAAGAAGGGTCTTTTTTTTTTTTTTTTTGACAACATACCTTTACTAATTCTCATCAATATTTTTTATGATATTTTTCAAAGAAGTCCCCCATTGGATGCAATGCACCTGAAATGTTTTCCAGCATTTCTGCCACTCTTCAAAAACATGCTGGAAACAATTTTTTGACAGGTCCTTCAGAATTACCTCTGCAGCCTGCACTGCTGCTTCTGGTGATGGGAAATGCCTCCCATGAGGATATTTCTTCTATTTGGGGAAAGGAAAATGTCACACACATTTAATCTAGACTGTAGGGAGGAACACATTTTACATTCATTTTTGTAAGATATTTAGCAACAACATTTGCCATGCATTATTGTGATGCAGCATCCAGCTTGTTGCATAGAAATGTGGCCTTTTACATGTGACATGGACTTGCAGCGTTTGTAGGGCATCTATGTGATATTATTCAGTTATAGTTATGTGTGTAGATACAATATGCTGGTAAACAGTTCCTTGAATATTGAAAAATGAGTTAATTACAGCTTTTCCAGAAGAAGCAACCACTTTTACTATTTTCTATGTTGGTGATAATGAAATTTCCAAACAGAACTTTACTGTTTGCTCTCATGATCAAAATGATGTAGCCAAGTTTCCATATGCCATGAAAACACTTCAAAACTTCTCCTCTTCCACATAATATTAGTAGTGGTAGTCCTATGCTCGTTCACTCATACTTTGAAAGTTGGAAAGCACTGTATTCAAAATGTTAAGGTATGTATGATGATACAGCAGTACCAACTTTGTAACCAGACTTTTGCCACACATATATTAACATAGGCCAATATCTCGAGCAGAAAGTTGGTTATTTATGACAGAGGAAAGTCTTATGATGATATATGTTGTTGTTGATCTAATGTGCAGGATTTTGATCCATCAATTTTTCCCTGGCCAGCCAATATAATTTGTGTATTTTCCTGTCAGGTGCAGCTTTCCTCAGTTCTGTGCATTCCAACAGATGTTCTCCATTTAGAATCTTGTCAGTATTGCAGATCTTATGATGATATATTGATCATGTAATGAGACTTGTGGTTTGTCAATTTGCAATCATACAAAATCAGCAGTTCATCTGGCATTGATTTTGCATTGCCTAAAAGCATATACATTCAGAGTTAGGTGATGTTTGGTTCTCTGGTGGCAGCAACTTTAATTTATAATGTCCTTTTGTGAAAAAACATTCTTCTGTCAGAAAATAATCTTAGCATCCTGGCCAGGAATCACAAGAAGCAGGCCTTTCTCAACCAAATGTGCACCAAGGATGGAGCTTAAAAAACTTTCCAAGTGCTTTTTGGTCATTTTTTCATTATTATTCATCTCAATGTGAATATATCTTAGACACATTGCAGCTATTTTCTTTGAAAAAGTACCTTTTATTTTGTGAAAACTAATGTAGAGCTGGTTTACTAATGTACCATCTATGGATACAGCAACATCTATAGCATAACTGTGTAAAAATATGAAAAGTCTAACGCTTCAGCTGTGGATTTTTTCCTCTCAGTGTGACAGTGTCGAAGAAGGCAATCGTTATAATAAAATGACTTTGGTCATATTCCTTAACACTTTCACTCTCAGTCAATTATTTGATGATTTAAATGCCCAGACCAGCAATTTAAATTCAAAGATCATTTAAAGTGTCTAATAAATTGAAATATGTTTTATACAAATTAGGCAAATAAAATTTGGTACATACCATCAGGGAGAGATTTAGCATGTACTAAAGGAATGATATCTGGTGTCACAATTTCCTGGATGGAGCAGGACACAACATTTTGGACAAAAATGGTAAAAACTTTCCTAACATGTGTTCACTTCTCTTGACATCTAAATGAAAAGGTCAGTCATTTGCAGGAGCTCATTGGTGGTTGAATGTCTTCTGTAGTGACACCAATTGCTGACAAGTCAATGTCCTTGAACTTGTGAGGGGAATAAACTATGCCAGCATATTTAATTTCTTTTTCTAATATTTGGTAATGCTTTGCATCTTTATACCAACTACTTCTAAAATTATTGAAAAAATATTATATTGTACACTAGTATTTGAAGTTACCAATATTCTTATATGTGTAGAACAATTTATACAAATTACCAGTGCCCAACTAACACTAATACTAATACTTCTGAGAAACACAGCAATGAAAAATAAGTTATACATTTGTAAGTATGGAGTTGTAAAGTACTAGTGTAGGAGAAACCTTTGTGGAACAGAATTTACCAATAACTACAAGTTACAAGTTTATACACTTGTTATGAATTAGATAATACTTTTGTTGAGCAGGGCTCTGATGATGCTAATAGATGCACCCAGAGTTTCACAAATGAATGCTAAAAAGATGTTGGAACTAGCACAACATTATGTTCATACACAATTGAATGTTTTCAAATGTTGACACAAACTCCACCTACAAGGTTTTTAAATTAGGACATGTTTCAAGAACTTTCATTTCCATCCTCAGCTGCTAACAGAGTGCTTGTGGAGCAGGATTTCCTAGCTCCAACAATTATGGTTAATATAAGATATTATATTTAATTAATATTAAGGCTTCACTGATGAATCATAAACATTAATCAATCATCATTAATATAAGTAAAGCACAAGTTTTAGATATGCTTCAGAAACTCTGTATCAGACATTTGTGCAACACCTTTGCTAAATTCTAAAAAAACCAGACCTTACGACCTTTGCCGTTCTTTCTTACACAAGGGACAAGAAAAGTCAGGCCATAAATACCAAACACTGGATACAGTTAGCAAGCGTAATTTTATAGCCTGAAGTAACCTTGAAAAAGACGCAATGCTGACAAAACATAATGAGACCTGTTTGTAACACAAGAGTAACTTGAGGGGGAGATTCAAGAGGAAAAATAAAATAGAAAGCCTAGAAGTTTGTTAGTAGGATGATCTTCAGAGAAATCGGCGCCAAATTGTAGCCTATAGGTAACTAACCGGGAACCATGTGATTCTTATGTAGCCAATCTACCAGTAGAACTTAAGAAGACGCTACAAGAATTTAAATATAAAATTATTGAATGCACATAAGACTGACAGACTGCAGATTTAATCAGTCATGGAAAAACCAAAAAAGCCCACTTCTCAGTCAGTTCAGTTCAAGTTAGTTAGGCAGCCAGTTTACTCACTCAGTTCAAGCCAGTTTAATTAGTACTTAGTCAGTTCAGTTGATCAGTTGAGCAGTCAGCAGTAAATAGCAAGCAATAAGCATTAACCAATACTCCTGTGAGCAGTGAGTAGCCATAGGAAGCTGTAAACAGTAGCAGTATCAAATAGCTACAATCAGGTTGAGTTTAATAGGTAACTGTTAATAAAGAATAATAAAGTGATCGGTGATCTCGTGTGTCCATGCCAATAGAAACAGCACAGGAAGGGTTTCAAGTGTATAGGCTAGCTATATCTAGTACACTAAAGAGATCCGCATGGTTTTTCAAGGTTCTCTTCTGGCAAGAAAATACAATTGATATATATAAAAAGAGATTCATCATCTTGGTATAAACAAATAAATAAACAATTCTCAGAAAAATTTATATAAATCTCTTGATGTGAAGAAGATAATGTCCCCAGTCCACATCCTGTCTCCCTGGTAATGCACATACATTCCTAAAACCAAAATACAAATAATTCACTTTTATGTGCCAGAGCAGTGGGTAAAGACTTGGTGAACAGCACCTCATCAAAGCTGAGAGACAGAAGAGGGAGGATGAGAAGCCACCAGCAAATTATGAACCTGCAGTTACTTCCACTTCTTTCTCTGTCATTACCACAAATACTGACCCTGAGATCCCATTCTAATTAATCCCATTTTAATTAATCTAATACCTAAATCCTGCCCCCTACTAAATACCGCTTCACTTGTAAGTTATTTGCCGTTTGGTATGATTGTGGCTGGATCTGAATTGCTTCTCTGTTGACATCTGTTGGCTGGAGTAGGAATTTACTGAATGTGTAGCAGTAGAATGTCAGAATTCATTTACTTAACTTGATTTTTAAAATGAATATCTTAATGAATTTTGACAATTGCCAGATGTCAACAGAGAAATGGCTCAGATCCAGCCACAACCATGTTATTCACAACTTGAATAGTCCAAAACTTACCAAGCAGTCAGTTAACGGCTGAGGATGAAAATGAAGGTTCCCAAAACAAGTTCTTAATAAAACTTTTGTGAGTGGAGTTTGTGTCAACATTAAAAAACATTCAGTGTTAGGCTCTTCTTTTTAACATGTGATGTAAGAATCACAGAAATTTTCTAAGTCCAAAGCAGACATTGTGCACAGGCACACCTGGTGCATTCAGAAATTGAGTTTTGTACATTTTAAACATTTTTCCTAATTTACTTTAAGTTAAATAATATTGTAAATGTTTTGCAATCACAGCAGGATTCTTGCATATATATAATTGTATTATCTTATTGTATTATGGTGAAGCAGAGTAGCCAATGTAATGTTTTAACAATCAATGAAGCTGACAGAAGTTTCTTATTCATAAAATACCTAAATTAATCTAAACTGCACTAATGCAATACCTAAACTGATCTAAACTGCACTAATCACCTAAGTACTAGATAAACCAGCTGAATGTCTCCCACCAGTTCTTGAAAAAGGTGGTCTGCTGAGTGGTTTTTACAGTCCTGGTGCCACAAGAGTTCACAAACATGCACATTCATTTTGTCCCATCTAATGCCACCCCTGATGTAAGTTCTCCAGTGGACTTGATTTTATTCATGTGACAGTTTGTCATGGGGTCAACAAAATGCATGGAGTGGTTGTCAGTCAAATGAACTGCAAATCCACCTGCCATTAGCCCATAATAACCTAATAGCCTCCCCAGGCTCTGTATAAATCGTGCAGGTCAATTAAATTGAACAGAGTGTTGGCATCTCTCCTATTATTGGGACAAATTCCCATCCTTACTTAATTTGTCTCCACATCGAACATCCCGAGAACCCAGTTGCCCTCTATGATGTTGCCACGATGAAATTTGCATCTTCAATTTAACATTCATCAATTTGAATGACTTAGCCAGGACTGCTAACTTTTCCCCCTTGCCATGTATTATGTATCCATAGACAGCATACAAACTTCAAGGAAATAGCTGAACCAGTCGAACACAATCCTAAAGCTGTTGCCTAGCAAACTTTCAACAATGCTCAGCTCATAAGACTGTTTGTGTGCAAAGCAGTGGGCCCAAGCAGCAAGATTTTTACCTGCTCGAACCACGTACCACTGCACGCACACACGCGCACACACGCACGCACGCACGCACGCACACACACACACACTGGGTCACTTTTTCATGTTCAGTCCTGTAAAATTAAATAGATATTAAAAATATGTATTCTAAGTTTAATTCGCAACAAATCTTTTCTCTATTCTGTTATATAATAAATAAATTTAAATATGTATTATAATTATCTAAAAATTAGTGTTCTCTATTTTATTATATGAAAAACTTACTTGCAACAAAATTCAGGGTATGTTCAGTCTGATCTCTTAACAGAACGCACAATGGCATTGCACTCAGTGCACAGTATTGCTGTCCTCAGCAGACTCTCATCAAATAAAGTAAACAGGCCTCTTCATCAAGGTACATTAGTAATAGACCCACTTTTCTAGTAAAACGATCCATATTGGTGTTAGTAATATTATGCTCGACTTTCCAGCAATGCTTTGCTCAGAAGAATAAACTGTAAGACATAGTAACATTTTTACTCAGTCAAGAAATAAAGGTAACAAAGGAATATGGCCTGGAATTTTCAAAACTACTCACTCTTAATTGCTTTCAGCTGCTCTTGCATACACATATTGTGCAGAAGTCTAGGGTGTTTCTGCAATAGTTGGCTGCATTACAAGACTGCTGGTGAAGTCTGCATATGCATCCATACATTGTCTCCTTTGGACTTAGAAAAATCCCTGTGATTCTCACATAACATGTTTGAAAGTTTCTCCCAGTGCTGAAGATTTCATTGCTTCACGGGCAATAGCTTCTAAACCACACAAATGATATGTTCCTAGTTGGTTTACCCATTTAAAATGGGGTGTTCCTTATGATAAGCATATAAGCTTTGTTTACAATCCACATACATTTATGAAATTAAAATTTAAATAAATAGATCATTTAAATAAATATTTCAGTGTCAGGCCAGCTTTGAACCTCAAAATTGTACAAACATGGAGTTTCTCATTCCAATCAAGCTATGTAGGCTTTTGGTGGCTAATAACAAAATCTTGCATTCATTCTCTTCCACCTGTGGTGCCTCAGTAGTTAAAACGGGCATTAAACACTACTCAAAAAAATAAAAAATTCTTATGTCATACTAGACTTCCATGTATATAATATTTAGCTTAATTATTGATCAAATATCTTGACTTTTCCTGCATTTTAAACTTTAATAAAAACAAACTTATAAAATGAAAACTGCTCCGAGAACCATCTAAAATTATTTGGAAATTAGTCAATGATTCTAGTTTAGAGATAAAACATACATTGTAATTCTGATATGCTTATAACAAGAATATAACTGGACATACATATGTACAATATCTGCACACAAAAACTGGAATATGAAAAGTCAAATACAGGACACTAATGTACAATGAAGTCGGGGATATTTAAATAATTATCTTTTGGTTCCCAAAAATTAATTGTTAAGCAAAATAGGGTTAAACTTTGTATTAGAACAACTTGCCTTCTTAATGCTGAAAGAAAATTATAAACAGTGTAACATCATAATTTAGCATTATCACAATCTGATTAATCATATGATTGCAAGCCATTATGTGCATTGATATAGCCAACTCAATTGTTAACAACATTGTTGCAATTTAATTATTTTGCCTAGCATAAAGACATGTGGAATAAATTATTTTAAGTAATAATTAATCCCCTTGTGTTCATAAAATGTTGTTTAGCATTGTTACAAATGGAACTTGGTTCATTTGCATACCCTTTGGAGATTTTATGCTCAAACCTAGAAGTTTGAAGACTTAGATCCTGCATTCTCTATCCCAAACCACTTGTTCATTTGTGGAGCATTTTATAAGAGTTACCAACTGCATCCAGCTGAGTATTAAGTGGTTATATTTGTCCTGAATGTAAGCAGTAGCTCTTGGAAAAACTTTTGAAAAAAAAGTACAGGATCAGTAGCTTTGAATGTCAGATTGTACTAAATTGATGACCAAAGCATCGAACTTATCTTGGACATCATGGTACCAAAGCAGCACACAAATAAAATAATTTTTATAGCTTGCAGCTAAAGCTGCTTAACTATCAACTGTTTAAAAATTTGCTGCAAGCAAATACATTACCAGTAAAGTATCACGAGTATATTTAATCAGTGCCATATGAAGAGCTTAACAGAATAGTATACAACACTGAAATAGAAATAATACATTTATACATAGTAAGCAAACCAATAACAATAAGAAATCAAGCTAAATATGAACTGAAAAAAAAAAAAAAAAAAAAAAAAAAATTGAATGCTCAAAGGGGAGAAGCTATGAATAATGAAAGCAGTGTAACTTGGGCTAAGAAAAAATGACAGACAAAATTGCTAATAATAAGTAAACATACTAGTCATTTGGAAAAAGCACAGCTATGTAAGCTATCAGAATAATGGTCAGAGCAAAGAGAAAAAGTGAAAGAATAACTCTGATACAAAGTATATTTTAGGAGAATATTGAGAGAGAAAACAGGAATGTAATGATCATGATGAATAAAGTATACTAATGATGAATAAAGTATAGGTTTCGAACAACCGCATTCAGTCAACAACAGCCGATGATGGGAGGAACCTCTCCCGAAACTAGTCCAAAGTTTTAAAAAAAGTAAATAGAGTTAGTGTTAACAACTGAACACATCAATGTAGTATATATTACCACTCCATTGTCTACAGCTTCTAAATACAATTTTTACTTAAAGTATACTAAATTCTAATATGCATTTATGTTGTGTTTTCTTCTTACAATAACTGTAATGATCTACTTTATGCACATATAAATCTCATGTATTAAAAGGTATGGTTAGGAAATAACAGAGTAAAAATGTAATCTTGTACAGAAAAGGCTGATTTATTCAGTTTCTCACAAACTTGTTTACTTTCATCTTTCTGTTTAAAGAGTTTATCATCCCATGTTGACAATAGAAATTCAGCATACTAAAAGATATGAACCTAGAGTCAATTAGTGCATAATATTACTTGTCATTTCTCTCTTCAGAGTGAAGGAAAATTTCATCAATTAATAGCATACCTTTGCCATGTTTACATGTTAGACTCAAATCAATTTAAATATGCTTTTCAGATTAAATTTGATTTCAGTACAATCCCCATTTATATGATGTTTTTCAATTGTACTGAATCCTCTTACAGATTTCTACAAAGGTTTTGATGTTGGTAAACCTACCTTATTTTATTTTTAACAATAAATTAATTATTGATTAAAGATGTAAAATTTAGAAAGATAAATTAGATACCGAAAGTAAATGGAATAAAGCAATATGCATACATATTTTATGGGTAGATGTGAAATGACTATCAACTGTGTGATAAAAATGACTATGTTAATGTCAATGAACGTGCTCAATTTGATCTCAATATAACCCCCATTGACATGCATCTCAACCCAGAATGAATATATTTAATTCCCAGGTTTTAGTTGGATTGAACTTGGCTCTTGAATCCACATTTTTAATCTGGAATGTATATTCAAATCGATATGAGTCCAAAATGTAAATGTGATACTAGAAACCCTGTCAAATGTGGATTTGAATTTATGGAGGATGGATTGATTTTAAATATTTAATAATATGAGTTATATATGATTTTCATCACCAAGGAGGATTATAGATTATGAACTGTAACCAGTCATGTCTACAAAATAATAAAAAATGTAGCATTTCTAAAAATCTAAACAGTCTAGTATACGTAAGTTTTTCCTTTATTCCATGGGTATTATTATTATAGAACTTATGTATGATTTAGTGAAGATAATTCCTGATCATGAAAAATACTTCTACAAATACTAAAATTGTATATAGCTATGTATTAAAGCAAATATGTAAAAGAGCTATATATTTTACAGAGGAATATGTAACTAACCTTTAGCATAAGCATATTCTGCAATGGCTGTGGCAATCTTCAGCGAACATTTCTGTATTGTTGCCAAAGGAGGATAAAGACTTCCCTTTTCTAAATCCTCCTCAGATACAAGATTGGCAAGGCACTGTTATTAAAGAAAGAAAAGTAAGACAAAGTTATAATAGACAGTTATAAAACTAACAAAATAAGTAAAATAATCTATGAGGGATATATAAGAGTCATGGCAATCATTTTTTCCATTATGTGTGTTGGACGAGAACTTTTAACATATATAAAGTGGAGCCCTCTAACAGGCAATATTGTGGCACCACAGATGGTATTGGCTGCCAAAACATTGAACTGAGGGACTTGGAAAGTCAGTGCAAGTTTAACAGTCTTGCAGAATGAATGTAATCCACATTGAACAGCAATAATTTTTGTGTGTAAAAAATAGCAGTTCTCTGTGTAATGTCACTGAACTTGTGAAAGCATTAGGAAATGATGCTTTACCATACCAAATGTTGTGAGGTAAGCAGCAGCTTTCAAACATAAAAGAGAGGCAACTGCCAACATGTAACATTCAGAATGAACCTGTGACTGCATATACAGACTTTGCTTCTGCCCTAATAGCCCAGTGCATGGAAAATGAGAGCAGACTGTCATGCAGGAGTTACAGATTTATAAGGCATTGAAGACAGAACCATTCACAGGATTTTATGAGAAGACCTACACATGCACAAAGTTGCTGTGAAGTGGTGCCACATGCATTAATGGAGGTGAACAGTGAAGATGTTGTGAGACATGTCATATTTACCTTATGTGATATGAGCAGCAAGGAAAGAAATAATGAATGGTGTATAATGCCCGTTTTTGCTACAGAGGGCACCATAGGTAATGGACACTGATAATACACGAGATGAAATGATATATTGAGAAAGGATTTATTTTTAAGGAAGGAATCGTTACAGGCCTAAGTTTAGGGTACCTCCCAGCATTTGCCATTTATGAGGACTGGGGAAAACCTGGAAAAAACCTGTCAAGGAGGATGGTCCTGGTGGGATTCAAACCCCAGACCTTCCATTCACGAGTCCGTGCTTTAATGACCTCGGCCACCCGTGGCGATGAGCAGCAAGGAGACCACCTAATGATGAGAATATCAACCATGGATGAATTATAGGCCAGGATCTATAAGTCAGAACTGAAACATCAGTCAGCAGAATGGCAACATCAAGAATCACCAAAAAGGCAAAAATTTTGGCAAAATCCTTTGCCTATTAAGCTGTCATCATAGCTTATGGAATTAAGGGGGAGATATTATGCCTTTTGATTCCCCATTACCAAAAAGTGAACACATACTACTATTCATACATACTTTGCTGCAAAGATACCTATGTTGGGCTATTAGGGAGAAATGCCCTGAACGTCAAGATGTAATTGTCCTTCATGACAATGTGACAGCCCATACACCAGAGTCTGTACAGAATCTCTCAAGCATCCATCCTATTCACCAGATGCATATATATAATTTACACATATTAATTAGAGGAATACACACATTCATAACAAATAATTGATTTTTCTTATTTTGTCCTACTATCTATCCTGATAAGATCTCATGTTGCTCAAAAGTCATATATTAAACAACAGCATATATCATGAACTTCCAATTGAACATTTTAAAATTTCACGTGTGACCCACCTTTTCATGGGAAAAAAATTATTGCCATGGCTTTTACAGTAACCCTTATATATTTTTTAAAGAAACATTTAAATGTATTTTGCTAACAAGTGACCAGATTAAACACACATTAATAGCATGGGTAACAAATATTTTAAAGAATCATCAGGTAATAGGGATTGCTATAATACTTTTCAAATTAAGGGTTTCAACTTTTTCCCTAAAAGTCAAAACAGCTGAACCTTCATTTAATACTGGAGAGTCCATTCAGTTGTACTTGAAACATTCCGACTCTATTTGAAAGGCACTTAAGCAGGACCAAAAATTGTACAAGTTACTGAGGCCTAATGTAGAATATTATTGAAGTATTCATCTACCCTGAGTAAGAAATTCATTTAATTTTATCTTCAAGGAAGAACATTGAAATATTCTTTTCTGTTATTCAATAAACCAAAATATTTCAATTTTAAAGAACAATACTTAACAAGGAAAATTTACAGCACTAAGATGAGAATGAACGAAGTTCAATTGCTAATTTTTTTGACCACTTTATTTGCTTCATTTTTTGTTTATTAATTTAGCTAGGAGCAAAGTACTGCTAAAATACTCAATATATAATCCTAAAACTTCACTAACTGGTTAATTCTTCAGAACATGTTTCAAGAGCATTCGCTCTCATCTTCAGATGGGGACCGACTGTAACTCTAGCAGGTGACGTACTGGTTTCTGGTGGTTCTATTAGATAACGGAACAGGAAGTCCATTGGTGGAATGTCAAAATTCATAACTCTATGTTTATTTTTTAAAATATAAATATTTTCCCATATTGCCAATTCCTTGGGATTGATGGTAGCTTTTAACAGTTTGGCTTCTCCTGCAATGTTGTGATCGTAAGTCCAAAAGTGATCTGCAACCGCTGATTTATCCACTTGTTTATATCTTAAATTTCTGAAGTGTTCTTTGGTCCTTGTCTCCAAATTTTGTATTATTTTGCCTATATATATCTGATCATACTCCAAACAATCTATCCGATACACTCCTGACTTCTTGCTGGGTGGAAGAAGGTCTTTTTTGGTGCTGTTCAGAAGCTTTCCAATACTAAATTTATTTTGTGCAGCCAAACGTATATCATAATTTTTAAAAATCTTCATGAATGCTCTGTTTGCCCATGGATGATATGTGAACTTTTTAAAAACCATGTCCTTTTTTATCGTGGAGAGAGTTGTGGTGTTTTTAATATCTTTCTGTCTTTCAAAATGTCTGATCTTCTTATCAACTAAAGAGCTGTTGAATCCATTGTTAAGGGCTGTTTGATGATATAACGATATTCTGCTGAATACTCTTCTTTGTTGAGTGGGATGTTTACCAATTTATGGACAAGTCTATTTTTAATGGCATGTTGGTGTGGTTTAGGGTTGAAACTGTTATTCTTTATGTGGTTATCTGTATGTGTAGGTTTCCTATATTTGCCGAATGAAATATATTTACAGGACCAAAACATTAAATTCACTATGGAATCGGAGGAAAATTGTTATTTACTGATTTTGGACCTAAAAATATACAGGAAAAATGACGTAATTTTATTCGGCATATATAGGAAACCTACACATACGGATAATCACAAGAAGAATAACAGTTTCAACACTAAACCACACCAACATGCCATTATAAACAGCCTTTCCATAGATTGGTAAACATCCCACTGAACAAAGAAGAGTATTCAGCAGAATACTGTTATATCATCAAACAGCCCTCAACAATGGATTCAACAGCTCTTTAGTTGATAAGAAGATCAGACATTTTGAAAGACAGAAAGATATTAAAAACACCACAACTCTCTCCATGATAAAAAGGGACATGGTTTTTAAAAGATTCACATATCATCTGTGGGCAAACAGAGCATTCATGAAGATTTTTAAAAATTATGATATACGTTTGGCTGCACAAAATAAATTTAGTATTGGAAAGCTTCTGAACAGCACCAAAAAAGACCTTCTTTCACCCAGCAAGAAATCAGGAGTGTATCGGATAGATTGTTTGGAGTATGATCAGATATATATAGGCAAAATAATACAAAATTTGGAGACAAGGACCAAAGAACACTTCAGAAATTTAAGATATAAACAAGTGGATAAATTGGCAGTTGCAGATCACTTTTGAACTTATGATCATAACATTGCAGGAGAAGCCAAACTGTTAAAAGCTACCACCAATCCCAAGGAATTGGCAATATGGGAAAATATTTATATTTTAAAAAATAAACATAGAGTTATGAATTTTGACATTTCACCAATGAACTTCCTGTTCTGTTATCTAATGGAACCACCAGAAGCCACTAGGTCACCTGCTAGATTTAGTCGGTCCCCAGCTGAAGAGGAGAGTGAATGCTCTTGAAACATGTTCTGAAGGATTACCCAATTAGTGAAATTTTAGTGTCACCTAATACTGACTCATTTATATATTAAAAGCTGTACTTGTTTAAACAGAGAGCAATGCTGATGTAACCAGGAAATAAGGGCTTTATTTTAATGCTGAAGACTGCGCATAACACTTGGTAATATGGTCACACATATATGTGTGGCAACTGGGCAACACTTGTGAAAACATTTTATGTAAATACTGCCCATCTGTTCCGGCTAGCATATGATATAAAACAAGGAAGGTAGGAGAAGGCAGTTACTGCTGTAGTCCATGCAGGTCGTTGCTGGATCTGGTCCTTTGTCTTAATAAATTCTTATTTTATTCTTCAATGGAGTTAATTAATTAGTCTCCTGGAAGACACAACTTCTGTCTCCAAGCCTACATCAACTATCCTAGAACTTTTCCCATCTCTAACAGCATCCATGGATTACCATCTCCAAGCTATCTGCTGGTGGACACCATAGCTTAATCACCACCAAATAACATATAGGTAGCAATGTGCATTACATGGTGGCAGTGGTGGGATAGAAGAAAGCATCTTTTCGGTTTTTAAGTTTGGCCGTTGACTAGGCTGGAGGAACTTTGATCTGTACCAAGGTGAACGAAGCCTTTCTCAAAGGAATGCTCCAGAGTAATCTACAAGGCGCTGTAGTACCTGACACCTGACCATCATCTGTCAAAGTCAAATCCATGGTAGGCGGCCAACATCAGCATCTTGAGGTCTGAGCTCAAGGGATGCCACAGGTAATCATGTGTTGGTAGCTTGCACCATGAGGTCTTCTACCCTGAGGAGAGCTGAAAGGCCATCACTGGAAGCCCAAACTGTGCATCTCGAATCACCTAAATATATACAGGTTAGTCCAGTACACTATGGCAGAAGATGAGGTAGACTGTTATGAGACTGATAATTTTATTTCTGTGGTCTAGGCCGTAAAGTTAAATCCAGTTATTTTTTATGGAGATCCAAAATGTTTAAGGGAATCTTTGAAGGTATAGAGGCAGCAATCCAGATAGTTCATCCAAATAAGCATATTACTTTTGAAATTCATACAGTAAAAAATTAAATGGGGTGCAAAAGAGAGACTTTAGCTAGAACAGAAAAAGAATCATGGACACAGGTTAAAACTATTCTAGAAGAAAGTTTTTCAGTTAGACACACACTATTTTATTCAGGCTTTTTATTCATATCAAAACAGCAGTAATGAAACAGTAGCTTAATGGGGATCAAGAATAGATTCCATGGCAGTAGATCTCAGAAAGGAGGCTAGAAGCAGGTTAGAGACACTTTAAAAACAAAATAAATCAAGCTATGTTGAAGGAGGTGTGCAGCTAATAGGAGGAGAATTTTTGAATGGAACATTCATTGCAGGCTTAAAGGATAACAGCATTAAGTATATAGTGAAGGAAAGGGGAGGAAGATGCTTTAGCACAATTGGTAGAGACTGCCCTACAGAAGGAAAGTGAAGTAAAATCTCATAAATTTAAAGGTAATTGTAGAGTACCATGGTCTTCACCTTCAGAGAATCCAAGAAAGGAATTTAAAAGTCACAGGGACTACAGAATAAAAGAGAAGTAAATATGGCTAGTACAGTATGCTTTACGTGTTAGGAACAAGGTCATATTGCAAAAAATTGCAACAAGTTTCTGCAGTGTAGTAAGTGCAAGAGATGTGGCCATGAGGCACATAATTGCAAGCAGGGAAACAGGTAGTAGAGCTATCTGGACAGATGCCAACAGTTCAAATGTTAGGCTGCAGTTTAGGTGATGGGGAAGTCCCATCATATGATATGGATTTGTCACGTGAGGTTATTGACAAGGATTCATCAACAGTTAAGAATTACATGAAGCCATTGATAGGTCACATGGCATTGATGGCAAGTGTTTATCAATGGGTGGATTTCAGCAGGACACCCTTGACCACAATTTGAGGCCATGAAATATATGTCATATGTGCTGAGTTAAAGAGAGGCAATAGTAGAGCACTGGTAAATTCAGGGGCCCAAGTATCACTGGTCAAAAAACCTCATTAGTGACGTCTAATGCCCAAAGTAAAAGCCATGTAGAAATATAAGATTTCAGTGGAAACAAAGTTAAATTAAAAGGTATAATACAGTTGATTTTAAATAATTGCATAAGTCCATTGAAAGCTAATTGTTATGTATTCGAGCAATTGCTCAGACATGTTGATGTGATTCTAGGACAAGATTGGCTTTTGGAAATGAATTATGTTTTAGCTAAAAAGATATATATATATATCTCATCATATAGCAAAGTTGTAGCTCAATTTCCTACTAGTTAGGTACATTGAGAAATAAATGATACAGCCAGGTTTAATATGTGCTTCAAATTTAACAAAATGTGATGATATTTGATGAAGAATATTTCGAATGAGACTTTAATAATGTAGTCAGCACCAGAGTTAACCCTTATAGTGCCATACAGTAACATATGTATCGGTAGCAACATGATGTTACAACCAACAAAGCCATGAAGGCCAGCACAAATGCATTCAGGCATACTCACACATATACAAATACACATTTGCTATGAAACTATGTTCTGAAAATATAAGAATGTTGTAAATTAACATTTAAAGTAAAACTTACCTCTGATGAAATTAGGAAAATTTCATCATTTATATGGTGAATACCAGAGCATATAACACCCAAAGCAACTCCTGGAAATATATATGAATTGTTGCCTTGACCTGGGTAAAATGTTTGCCCATTGTATCTCACTGGATCAAACGGTGATCCACTGGCAAACACTGCCCTACCCTGTTGTATCAAATAAAAGAAATTACTACCAAAGATCAAAATATGCAAAATGTGCAAAAACATATTTTGTAAGTTGTCTAGATCAGTGCTTAAACATAACTTTTTGAAGGAGTCAGTGTCATAATATGCATAGATTGAAAAATTCTTCTGTTCAACTTTAATGCTGCTCTCAATAGATTATGGTTTACTTTGTACCTGTACAGCACATAAAAATTTGTTCTTGCTGAATATTCATTGTTAAAACATCTCTTTAACAAATGATCAATACTTCTGCTTTAATCATAGGACACATTTTTTGTCAAAGTAATTCACATAAATTATTTCTTACTTATGACTTTAAAGGAGCAAAGTCCTATAAAGTTGTCAGGTGTTTTCACAGTCACTAATTCAGTGCAAAGAAACCCTCACAACAATAGCAATTAACCTTAGAGGTGACTGTTACGATGAGGTACATAGAAGAAAAACCTTAGTAATTTTTACTATGTTTTGAAATTATATATGGTTGTTAAATTAATTTATTTCAATTTATTCATCTAATAGTATCTTTACAAAAATATTGGATATGTCAAAAGAACTTACAAAATGTTTACAAGTATGGTGAAAAAGACACATGAATATAAAGCAGAATAAACCAAGCTGTGTAGGAATGCAGAACAAAGTCTTTATCAACATGGTATAAAAATATACGAGGGTAGGTCATTAAGTACAAATTTATATGGGGTGCTACATGTTTGCATGAGGCATTTAAGTCTATTGCCACTAAGTGGCAGCATTATTCCTGTGGTAATTGATGATATTCAGCTTGAGACAATTGGTGTTTGCAATAGTGGAACAGCAGTTGCAAGATGGCAACACCTCTGAGTGAGTGTATGACCTGTGGGCAGTGCTCTGTTGTGCAAATTTTATGGGAGAAAAATGTGGAGTCAAAGAACATACATAAAAAATGCTTTCCATCTGTGATGAGAAGTACCAGTCATGTGAAGCTGTTTACAATTGGGTGCCGAAGTTGCCTGAAGGGCAGACATGTATTGAAGAAAAACACAGTGTCAGTCAGCCGTGGAAATTGCCATGGAGGTGAATTTGCAATGAGTTGAACACAGAAGAGCAACTATAGACACTGTTGCCATTGCTATTGGTTGTTCACATGGTAACGTCTACCTCATAATAGGTTAGGTTTACACAGTCTGTGCACAATGGTTGTTATGCATGCTGACCCCACAACACAAAATGCAAATAATGGGTCTGCATTATAGCATCTCAACTGCTACCATGATGGACACGATATACTAGTCTGAATTGTCACATATAGTGAGCGAGTGTTGTCCTCATCATTACTAGCTCAAGTTAAGTGTGTGTCAATGCAGTGAAAATATCCTGTGTTGTCTGCAGAAAAAAAAAAAGTTTAAAGTGACACCGCCAAACTGGGATAGTGATGTTCACAGTCTTCTGGGATCATGAAGGCATACTGTTTACCATATTCCAGCCTCAAGGGCAAACCATAAATGCAGACTCCTACTGTAACACCCTCAGGAATCTTTGTTAGGCCATTGAATGGAAGTGACCAGGAATCCTCACCAAAGACATGTTGCTCTTGCATGTCATTATACACTTTCATACTGCCAACAAGACAAATGAGATGATGCAAAATTTTAAGTGGGAAATCCTTCAGCAGCCTCCGTATAGTTCAAGTGGCTTCCATTTGTTTGGCCACCTTAAACTTAATCATTTAAGTGAACATTTTTTCAATGATGAAGCTGTAGAAAGGGAAGTCACCACCTGTTTCCAACAGCACCCCAAAGAATTTTATGTTGCTGGATTTCAGAGAGTTGTAAAACAATGGGATAAGTGCCTCAATATACTGGATATATGTTGAGAAATAAAAGCATTTTTCAAATCAGTACTCCTGTTTAAATTCTGTATCCATTTGTAATTTACTTGATGACTTACTCTCATTATATAGTACATAAAAATTTTCCTGGGCAGAGAACTAATCGATGCAAGAAAAATACAAACTTACATTGATTTACAGTGCTGCTGAGAGTGGTTGTGAATTTCTGCAATACTATAAAAACAATTTAAAAGTGTGGAAATATCTTTTGAAAGTGTGTAGTACAGACATCTCTCTAATTCTTTTAGGTAGCTCCTTATAAAGTGAATGTCTATGTAGGAGAGGTTCCCATGAAATAATTTTATCCTAGGTGTTATTTCCCTTATATTAGATCTACATCTTGTATCATAGAGGTGTACCTAAGAGTTGGTTATAAAACAGTTTACGTTTGTTTTAGCATTACTATAACGTCATATATATATATATATATATATATATATATATATATATATATATATATATATATATATAAATTAGGCAGAGGAATGATTTTTAATATTTTAATATATTCTCTGCTACTCTTAAATTTTTGTCATTATTCAGATAACTTTCCTTTGAATTTTGAATACTGTACTGTTGAATTTCCCCAAATCACAATACTATACCAGGTGAGTCAGCTGCCCCTACTTTTGCAATTTTATGTAATCCTCAATATATACTCTAACATGAAAATATCAGTCCTAATGGTAATACATAAATTTTGTAACATGGATATCTTTGGTTGTACACTTAGCAAAATGACTAATAATGTGGCAGATGTTATATAATCATTTACACTCATAAATAGACAGCTGACACCAACAAAGTGTTTGCAGAGCTGAAAATGTATACTGTGACAAGCAAATACTTTATATTATGTTAACTTGTCTATCAAACCCTTATACTCCTAAATAACTCAGTTGGAATGAATGTTGGTTTGTAGAAAATCCATCTGCAGTAAAGAAGGTTTGAGCCACCTTTGCACACTTATTTTTTAATGAGTTGTAATATTCATAAATCATCATGGTTCAAACTAATATTATGTTTAACACTGTCAATATAGTTTTAATTTTCAATTATTTTTCTTTTAATTTGTATTTAATATTTTATCATTGTTTAGTGTTTCTTGATGCTGATAAGCTACAGGTAGGAGGTGTTTAAACGTAACATAGGTACATTTGATGAAGATGAAATACGGATTATACACATTTGATCTACTTGATTGAAATTTGTTTGAAAGTTGTGAATAACTTTGCTTGAATATGACTTTTCTAATGAAGTGCTCGAACTTATCTTCTCGGTTAATGCACACCTGAGCTTGATTTGCATGAAAATTCTGACTCCATGTAACATGGCAAGTGTAATGGATCTACACACCACTGTAATATATTGGCTCTCTGGATCTTTTGGATCTTTTGGCTCCTCTGCCTAATCTTGTTGATTAAATAACCCCCAGAGGAAGAAATTCAGAGACATTAGATCAGGTGATCTGGCTGGCCAGTGACTGGTCCTTGTCTTTCTATTCAATGACCAAGATGTGCCACGTTTAGATGATTGCAGACAATCATCGACCTATGCAGTGGAGCACCACTGTGTTAAAATCACATCTTTATTCGCTCCTCCAGTGGTAAATTTTCTAGTATTAGTGGTGGCTCACTGCAGAGAAGTGGCAGAAGCATGCTCCTGTTAGCACCCCTGAAAGAAAAATGATTCAATAAGATGATCACCCAAGATTTCACACCAGACATTCACTCCTCACTGCATTTCGAATGCCATCTCCCTTACTCAGCGGAGATTATCAACACTCCAATAATGCAGAGTATGGCAATTTATGGTTCCATTGCTGTGGAATCTCTATTCCTAAAAACTGGATTTTGGATAAGAATGTCCATTTGCCACTTAGCCTAGCATTCATTCACAGAAGTTCATTCAAGCTTTGAAATCTCTCGTGTGGAGTGGTATAGGAGCAAATGATATGGATGAAACTTATTTGCTTGCAGTATTCATACCACAGAATAATGGCTAATGTTGACCTCTTGTGCATCTACCCATGTACTAGTGTGCAGATTAATCAAGATGGTATTCAAAACAGCTTCTGCATTAACACTGGATGTCACTGGTGCATCTCTAACAGGAGGTATCCTTGCAAATGATGCTGTCATATGCAGACATCTTTCAACATTCCAGAAAGTTTTGCATTGGATGTTATCTATTTGGATATCTCTTCTGGTATAGATGTTCAGCTTGTTGTGCATTCACTCTTTCCTCTCCATAGATAAGGGGCATATCAACATACTCATCTGTTCAATACTTAGCACAGAACTGGCACAAACTCTGCATGAGAAGTGAAGGCAGGTGACATTCAAAATATCACTTTATTTTGTAATAACAGTCATATTGGACAGAAAGGTTTCATTTTTAACATTTCTGTAAGTAATCAGACTGTTCATTTAAGAACTTTTGAAAAATAAGACATTTTTAACAAATTCTGTTGGAACTCACACATTGAAGCTTGTTAAATGTAAATTATATCTAATCTGTAATCTAGCCCACTCTTATGCTTCACTTGCTTTTAAATATGGTGGGACCGGTTTCAAAGATACATCCTCTCCATCTTCAGCCAATTTGACGACTGGTGCGAGAAACTAACACCTATGAGGACCTGTAGCTCCGTCCTGGTGGTGTTTTTTTCTTTATAAACTGGAAATTTGTATTACATTTTCTTGTAATGCCAAAATTCATAAGATGAGCCCTATGTTTATTAATGTAAATCTTCTCCCATGTGTCCAATTCTGTACGTCCATGTGCTTCTTTAAGTAACTTTATTTCTCTTTTTATGTCATGATTATCTTTCCAAAAATGGTGTGCCACTTCTGACCTATCAATCTGTTTGTATGTAATGTTCCTGAGATGTTCCTTTAACCGTGTTCCTATGTTCCATTTATTTTTTCCAATATATATCTTATCACATTCTTTACATGTTATTTTGTAGATGCCTGACTTTTTCTCCTGTGGAATGTTATTAAAACTGTTGTCCACTAAAGCATTTTCCAGAGTATATCTGTTAACAGGTGTCAATTTAATGCTAATATCTTTAAAAAATTTTTGGAATTTATTCATAGCTACTGGATGATAGGTGATTTTTTAAAAACCAGTCTCTCTTTTTCAGTTAATAGTGTGATGGTATTATTGAGAAATTTCTTCTTTAGGAATCTATTAAGATTTTTGTTTGCTAAATTTTTGTTAAAACCATTTATAATGACAATTTCCTGTATCTTCTCAATTTTTTTTTTGTACTCCTCTTTACTGATTGGTAAATTCACCAGTCTATATGTTAAGCTGTTGAAAGTTGAGTGCTTGTGAGCTATGGAGTTTATATAGTTATTGATTTTATATAGTTATCTGTGTGAGTAGCCTTTCTATAGATTCCAAAATTGCAACATTCCCTTTGTTTCTGTTTCTGGTATGAAGGATATATTCCTATCTTGCATATTTAAAAGCTTCAAAGCATCTTCAACAAATTCTTTTTTTCACTATACTAAAAAATGTCATCAACATATCTATACCAGCATTTAAAATAATGTGGGAAGGCAGAAATTATTTGAGTTTCAAATGTACTCATAAATAAATCTGCCAGAAAGGAGGACAAAGATTTCCCATTGTGAGTCCTGTTTTCTGTTTATAGAATTCTCCTGCAAATGTAAAATAGCACTGGTTTATACAAATATTAGTAATGTGGATGTATTCTTTCCTGTGAGTTTCATTAATTTCTATCTCCTTTAACCAATCGTTCAAAAATGATAAAAGCTTATCAGTTGGAATACTCGGGAACAAAGATACTACGTCGAAAGGCACTAAAATATCACAGGGTAGAAATTTAAAATCTTTTATTTTTTCTATTAACTGGAACCTGGAACAAGTTTTTTATGTTTCTACTTTGAAACCTTGGTAGAGCTGTAAATCTGTCTGTTAGCCATTTTGCTAGAAAATATGTACGGGTATTTATAATATTAGAAAAAAGAGAATAAAGTTACTTAAAGAAGCACGCGGACATACAGAATTGGACACATGGGAGAAGATTTACATTCACAAACATAGGGATCATCTTATGAATTTCGTCATTACAGGAGAATGTAATTCAAATTTTCACTTTATAATGAAAGAAACACCACCAGGACGGAGCTACAGGTCCTCATAGATGTTAGTTTCTTGTACCACTCATCAAGTTGGTTGAAGATGGAGAGGATATCTCTACAAAACTGGTCCCACCATATTTAAAAGAAAGTGAAGCATAGGAGTGTGTTAGATGACAGATTAATTATAATTTACATTTAACAAGCTTCAATGTGTGAGTTCCAACAGAATTTTTTATTTCTTATTTTTCGAAAGTCCTTAAATGAATAATAAAAAGTGTTTTATTTGTGTTGCAGTGTACATTAAAAAAAGTATTTTTGATTAATGGGGAAACTTATAGCAACAAAGCATTTATCACTTTTCTTTATCAAAGAGCTACAATCAGGTTAAAGCATAAATAATGAATATCTACTATCAGGCTATTGGTATGGATAGCTCATCCTATAATTATGTTTACTCTACAACAAATGCTCTGTAAAGTATATATTTGCATATAAAAGCTGACCTCAGAGTGAATATAAGCTGCCTCTGCTGTACATTCTGCTTT
Organism: Metallyticus violacea; assembly: GCA_030762175.1. NCBI lineage: Eukaryota > Metazoa > Arthropoda > Insecta > Mantodea > Metallyticidae > Metallyticus > Metallyticus violacea. Next base: position 83,827,407 of record CM060846.1, on the reverse strand, counting down.
CGAGGTAGGATTGCTCAGTGCAAATATGATAGGTCGCTCGTTAAAAGTAGCCATATCTCTGATGATCTGCGGGGTGAATACACCTGCAACTGCAGCTGCACCTGTAATAATTGTATAATATAAGCATTCAGGCTATACAAAATTACTTTTCAAAATGGTACAAAAACTACAAAAATAATTAAACCATATCCAAACGCAGAGGATAAAGCATGACTGCTTATATGTACATGTCCCCTGCTAAGAGCTGCATGACCTTGAAGTTGGTGTGGTGGCTTCTGTATATCCATAATCCTATGATCTGTACTGGAGTTTGCAATCAACAGAAGAGTTACCCATGCCAGGGTGGCCACAGGGGAAATACCAGACAAAGAAATGACTTACTTTTAGAACAAGTCCAAACCTAAAGTGTAGTCTGACCCATGCTGAGGGGGTGTATGCCACAGGGCTAATCTGCCTTAAACAGGGCTTCTGGATACCATGTGGCCTTCATAGTACAAAACTTACCCCAGGCATGTAGGCCTCTGCCTGGGCAAACTTTATAAACCTCTAGCTCATGGAACTACTGCAGAAATCACTGTAATAAACAATCTATTTCTGAGGACCACACTAGTAAGCCCTCAGTAAAAGTGACCACTTCTCTAGATGATATGATGATATGATGATATGAAGATCTTGTAGAGCAAGCCTCAGGCATGGTACTGGGTACTATTTCTTCCAAGGGTGGGATTTTAACTTTGGCTGAAGAATAAGAACCTAAGAGCCCTATTCCAGTGCTTACAGAAGCCCTGGACAAAATGGAGAAGCTCAAGGTTCAATAAAGCAGAACTTATGGGGCACAAAGAAAATAAGCCCTAAAGTAAAACTTAAGAAGGAAGGTATTAACTGGGATCTAAAAATGGGAGGAAAGGTAAATTTAAACCTAAAATCCCAAATTCCAGGAAGAGAGGGATAAGATACCTTAGACAGGCAGCAAATGCAGCCATTCTGAAGGATCTACCCCTTCTCCCTCTGATATTTTTAAAATGAGTAAGCAAGGTAAGGATATAGAAGAGGAAAGAACTTCCACTTCAACCAAAGAAACTTACAAGCACTAGTGGTTGCTAACTAGTTTTAAGGCAGCAGTGGTCCCTGACAATTTTCCCCATCAACAAACTCTCAGAGGACCAAATTGAAAAGCTCCAAAGGATATTTAGAGGCATTTGAGTTCCTTGAAAATGGGAGCTTTCCACAGTTTACTGGAGCCTATAGTTAGAGAGGTGTTCTCATTCTCTCCTGTGCAAATGACGTCACCAAATGGATGATGAAAAAGATTCCTGGATTGGAGCTAGGGAAGGCATTAAACTTACCATAAGACCTAAAGCAGAGATACTTAAGACACTAGATGTTCTTAAGAAAACTGATCCTAAAAATATCATTATGATGCTTAAGGATCATAATAACATTCTAAGCACAACAGACCAGAAAGTTATCAATTCAAAATCTGACTTTTGGGGCAAACAATTGTTTGCTGGTAGATATGGAAACTACAAAGGCTATAAAAGATCTGGGCATTAGAGCCTTCTTGTACCTTTTGATTCTAGATAAGAATGGCCCTAAAAGTTTTCAAAATCAACCCCAACATAAGAAGGCTGCTTCGGCCTTCTTCTGTAAAACTTTTAACTAACAAGAAATAGGATTCACGGATTCTGGATTAACTGGGAGCAAAATGCATGATTAGGTGAATGTCAAAGTAAGTTGATACAGTGTAGCAGTAGCAATTGAATAATGAGCTGTATTTTTGATTGCAATGGAATTCAATTCTTATCTCTTCAAGAATTTTGTTCTAGTGGTATTACCACATTAATTTAACTGGGACACAGGGATAGGAAATAAAGGCCTTACATTGAACTCTGTTTATCTGCCCTAGGATGGCAGCAATTTACCCATTTACTCTAGGGAACCAGAGCAATTGGTCTCACACTGCACTCAGAAAGGGAATCAGACCATCTTTGGGTATGACACCACCAACTCCCATCATGAAATCTGGGGCACTAGAGACATCAACAAAAGGAGTGGGTACCTTTTAGACTTTCTACTCACTAGTAATTTTTGTATAGTTAATGTCAGCAACAAGTTTTCCATTGCTAATCATAGCTATATATCATTTAATGTTAATGTATTTAAATGAGTTAATCTCAACAGGAATTCCAGGAGAACCTGTTGGGAGCCCTAAATGCAGGATCTCTCAGGTAAGATTGAGAAGATTGACAGGATAAGAACTTTTGGTGATATTGACAAGGGCGTCTACCTAATTCAAGAGACTAACACTTGACAGTTAGCACAATAACTGCCCCATGCAATCATGGTAAAATCCAAGAAGATGACAAGACAAAAGAACCTTGAACATAGGAGAGGCAGAGTATGACAGCTCTTTAACAAGGCAAAAAGAATTGGAAACTGGAGGGAATACCATACAGTCCTCACAGATTATAATAAAAATTTAGGTAAGGCTTAAAGATCTTTTTGGCAAGCCTTCTATCAGGAAATATCTAGCCTATCATAGGCAGCCAGGCTACAAAAGCATTGTCCCATAGTCCTACAAATCCTGTAGGAACAATTTTTAAACCTACAGGGGGCTTTACATGCTCATTTGAAGTAGCATTCAAAAATTTTCTTTGAGGTACATTTCCCTAGGGGCTTATATCACAAGACCAGTGAATCCACAGGTCACTGCAAGAACTTAACACCAAAAGCATTGCAGAAGGACTTGTCAAGTCATCACAATTTATAATGTTAAATGGGCTGTAAACCAGTTTAACACATTTAATTCACCAGGTAAAGAAGGTATCGTTCCTGCATTGTAGCAGAAAGGACCTGACTCCTTTATATGCTCCTACACAATCTCTTCCAGACCAGTACAGCCTTCAAACTATATTCCTCAAGCCTGGAGAGCTACCAAAGTAGTGTTCATTCCTGAGTGCAGACATAATAATTTCACTGAAGCTAAGGTTATCTACTGATTAGTCTTGCATCATTCCTTTTAAAGGCTTTGATAAGACTAATCAAAAGATGTATTCATGGGAGGGTATTGTTAGACACTCCCCTGCATCATAATCAAAATGCTTTTCAGCAATCTAACTATTGTATAACAGTAGGCATATTTTTGGTAGTACAATGGAGGACTCAATGTCTTGGAAGAAATAGTCCTAGGAGCCTTCCTAGACATAGAAGATGCTTTTAATAACACTTCTTATGAATCTATGGTTTGGTTGCACAAAAACATGAAGTCAATAACACTCTTTGCAATTAGATAAACTCCATGCTTAGGAGCAAAAATGTTACAGTTAGACTTCTTGGAGAAACTAGAGGGATCATCGCCACAAGGGGTTACCCACATGGGGCAGTTCTCTCTCCCCTGCTTTGGAGTCTTATGTTGGACAATTTACTCAAAGATATGACCCAGGAGGGATATTATTTACAAGGATATGCTGCTGATATAGAACTGCTGACTTTTAGAAAATTTCTGAATACAGTCTGACGTGATAAATTGTGGGCTGAGAAAATTTCACAGCTGGTACATGCAGGAGGGTATTTCTATCAATCCTAGAAAAACAGTTGTTGTTCCTATTGCTAAGAAGAGGAATCTTAAAGACCTAGGAAACCTTAAACTAGGCAACTCAACCCTGGAATACTTTGAGTTAGTTAACTATTTAGGCCCTTGTACTAAACAAACACTGACCGGAAACAATCACATTGATAATATCTTCCACAGAGCCAAGTGGTTCTTTGTAACTGTCAAACACACAATTGGAACAACCAGGAGCCTAAAGCTACACATTACACATTGGCTAAATGTTGCAATGGTTAGGTGCCAGATATTTTATGGTGCCATTGTTTGGTGGCAGAAAACACTACAAACTAATATAGTAGACAAATTTACCAAGTTACAGAGATTAACATGTCTATGTGTTATAGGGACCTTAAGAAGTTCTCCAACCATTGCAGTGGATATTCTGTTGGGTCTCCCTCCCATGTACATTTATTTACAAGTAGATGCTACATTTACTATCTACCACTTAGTGCATCATGGAATTGGAGAAGTAGCTGCTCTATAACCACACACACCTCCATTTTGGATTTCCTGGATATTCCAGGATTGAGTATGAAGTCTGACCTAATAAATACTCAATATTGCCCTGTGTGATTCATTACATTCAAATTTCTTGAGACCTGAGAGTTACCTTAACCAGTGGATTTAAGGACATAAGACCTTCTCTACCCCTCAACAGTCATAATTAATCAAATTAAAGCTACAAGGCATACAGACAAATATTTAAACTATGACAGTTTATGTCACACATTTTAAATTAACACTAAACAACTAATTAATATGCATTTGTTGTTGTTGATGATCAAATAAATATTTATGTTGGTAATGATAATTAACAATGGAATTTTAGCCCCAATTTTGTATTGGTATAAATCAATGATTTCTTATGTATTTGTTGATTTAATATGTTAATAAACATATATTATCATCATTAGTTTAACCCTCTTTTTTGGGAATAGCTGACTTTAAAAAATTAGAATTTAACTTTATAATGTAACAACCTGTAAAGTATTAGGATCTGAAATTTAAATTAAAATAAGTTATCTTCTTTACATTAACAATGTTTTTGCAATAAGAAAATGATGTTATGAAATATATATCTACTCTAGTTTATTTCTACTTACCAATAATAACAGAAGGTTTAAGTTTCTTTACTACTTCTTCAAGACTTTTCACAGGAGCATGGCTTTTCGCATATAATACTTTATGGCCGGTAACACCACCCTCAGGTCTGTCTTTTACAATTAGTCCCTTGGAGTCCACCATCCAAATTTTACTCCTTGCATCTTCCTCTGAGGTTCCTTCCTTTCTCATTGCCATCACACATAATTCTGCAATGCCTAAGGCTGCCTGCAAAGAGGCATAATAAATAAAATATTAAAAATAATATTATTTCATCATGCATAAATATGTAGCATTCAACATAGATTCTCAGAGTAACAGAGTTTCCAAAAAACTATTTATAAGAAGGATAAGGCTTGCTGCCGTTTCCCACATTGTGATGTAATGCAATTTGTGACCTGATGTAGGAAAGTTCTATAGCAACTGATTAAAAAAAAAAATCATCTATAAACACCATATCAGAGGGCACTCAGATCTCCAAAAGAAGAGACATTATTTATAGTAGAACTGACAAAGGAAACAAAATAGTCATAATAAATGAGATAAGATTATAAAAACAGCATGTACAATTACTAACTAGCCAGGATTATAAAAAAACTCCTATCCAGAAATATATAAGTTCAATAAAAAAAGTATTAACAAAAGTAACCATTTTAAACAAGGAAGAAAAAAGAAGTTTATATCAGACACCCAGAATCTATGGCCTACTAATTATACATAAACATGATAATAAAATGAGGCCTATAGTAAATAAAATAAATTCAACCACATACAATTTAGCCATTTACCTTATAGCAAAAAATTGTATATTTTACCAAAATACAAAATCAAAGCATTACAAACTCATTAGATTTAATATACAGAATCAGACATGTGAAACTAGAAAACAGGGATTTGCTAGTTTATGATGTGGTCTCTCTGTTTCCTAGCATCCCCCCCAAAAAACTACTAATTATCATAAAGAAATGGCTAATCTGAATAAATTTGCCTGGAGAAGTAATAGTACAATATCTAACCCTCATCAAAATTTGCATTAATCAAACCTACTGCACATTCAGAGGCAATGTCTATATAGAAAGAATGGTCTAGCAATGGGAAATCCACTCCTACTTTGTACACGAGTTTCTTAGAAATAAAATTAGTTGATGCTTTTACAATTAAGCAAATGTTGTTGGTACCATTATGTAGATGATGTCTTTGCAATAGTAAATGAAAAATGGAAAGAATATGCAATAAAATTACTTAACCTACTAGACAGCACCATTAAATTAACAATGGAAATAGAAAAAAAAATGTGCTTTCCTTCCTGGATATAAAAATTATATAAAATGGCAATATAATGGAATTTGGCATATTAAGAAAATATACCCATACATACAAAAACAACAGCCATAATACAAAAAGACATAAGCTCACAATAACCAAAAGCCTCACATTCAGATAAACAAACTTACCAATAAGCAAGACAGAATACAAATCTGAGAACCAAAAATTCATAGATATAATGCAAAACATGTCTACTGAATAGATCTGGTCAACAAAAAAATAGAAAAATTCAAAAAACAAAATCATTTAAAAGACATCACCACACTAAAAAGCTGCAAAGGAGATCATATGAAAAGTAATTCACATTTCACCTATGGGTACACCAAAAAGTCCAGAAGATTTTTAAAGATGCAAACAAGATTTTGTCTGCAATAAATAAATACAGTTTGAAAAACCTCCTATAAACCAACACAAAAGTCAAAATTCCACCAGGATAAAAAACCATGCAGTTACAAAATCAGTTGCAAAGACTGCAATATGAAACAGGCAAAACTAAAAAGAAACACAAGGGAAATGTAAAACATAAACACAGGTAGAAATCAGCCATAATATACCATTTTTGGCAAAGAAAAAAAAACTATGAAATTCAAAATGAACCAAAATTTTAAAATCTCTTCAGAAATCTATAGAATTTACAGTATGGGAAAATATATTCATAAACAAAAACAAAAAAATTAGTTAATTTTGACCTTCAAAACAACAGTAACATCATCACTAAATTCATAAAATCTACAGAGCAACATCTAGTGGAAACATGCTGCAATGGCCTTCGAAACACTTTCAACAAGTGGGACAAAACAAAATTAGAGTAATTTGAGCGACTTTCTCATAAAAACTTTGAATGATTGTTCTGGAACATAGAACCTAACAACCTTTAATTGTGCCGTGTTCCAAGTTTCTATTGGACATTCTAGCAATGCCATTCCACTCTAATAGTAGCATAGATTCAATTTTACCCCTCCTACCATTCCTTCCCTTAGATGCAAACTTTTGAAGTGAAAGGGAAGTACAAAGTATGATAGCAGTTTTTTCAAGTGAGACATAACAATTTAAGATCATTTGCTTTGAATTATACGCATTGGAGTTGCAATTGATGGAATCAAAATCTTTGAAAATAACACATTTTTATTGGTCAGCTAATTTATGTATTTAGGACTGATAATTGTTTATTTGTAAGTTTGTGATGCAGTATACATAAAATAAATGCCATTTTCTCTTAGAAGAATATACTAAATTATTTTATGGGAAGAAATTTTATGTTAATTTATAAATTAATGTTTATATCTTATTTGTTTACTTATATGGAAGTCATTGTAAAAATATAATATAATATAAATAATTTATTTAATGATAATATGAATAGATCTTACTTAATGTGACACATTCCAGGCACTTTACAAATAAATTATCCAAAATATTTGATTGTGACATTTTCTTAACTACAACCTTACTTACTGTAACCTTCCTATAGCCCTTACTGAACTCTTACTGGTAATGCAGTGCAGCAATGTTCTGTATATTAGGCAAAACAAGTAACACTCCAAATGCAAATCTTAAGCTGCCATGCTGCCTTTGTAACACTGTTGCTCTATATACTTATAGGCAGAAAACTGAAAGAAGCTCTTTTGTTGTTTATTCAAACTATTTAAAGTTCATAAAAACCATTACAAAACATGAAAACAATACTAGTCTAGTGCTGAACAAAAGGTGCACTTACCTCTCCTGCCCCTTGAAAGAGAATTGTGTTGTCTGAAAGTCGAGTTTTGGTTATGCGCAGAGATGCCAAGAGACCTGCAACAGCTACAGATGCTGTTCCTTGGATGTCATCATTAAATGTGCAATATTTATCACGGTACTTGTCCAGAAAACGAAAGGCATTATGATTTCCAAAATCTTCAAACTGCAAAGAAACAATATTTTCAATTGTTAAATATGCAGAAACCATAGTAAAACCATTGTTTTTTATTTCAAAGATTTAAAATATGCTAAAAATTATGGAATAAATGTTTGCACTTTTCTTCATTTTTGCCAATGACAAAATAAATAAATAAAATAATAAAATAAAGATTCATATAATTATAGCACTAAGTATACCTTGGGAAATATATGTAATTGGTAACACATGAACCATTTAACAAATACTACATGAAGGAAAATATAAAATAATTTGGGAAAATAATAAGTAATTAACTCAAAAGCTAAAGAATTTTACATAAATTATTCTATTCAGAAAAAAAAAAAACAAGAAATTTAAGTCAGATCATTCAATTTCAGATTAGGAAGTGTTGAAACCTGCTTCCCAATGGGTCTTTTATATGTGTATTACTAAAATTCAGTTTTCTTTATTCTATCTACTTTTGTTACCTATATTTTCTTTTCAGCAAAGAATACAAGAACTAGACACTCATGACCACCACAAAAGGAAAAGTCAATAAAACAGATAAACTATTATTATTTGTATAAACTAAAGGTAAGGAAGAAATGAACATTGCTATAGGAAGAATTGTTGATCTTCTGTTAACCTTTTCTGAACTCTACAGCCTTTATTAATAGCTAATAAAATGAATTTAAAGGTTCCTATATTGCACTTATTAAAAATATATTTTGCCCCGCCTTTACATTTAGTTCTTGTCATAAATATTTTGTTGTAGAGAATATAGGTAACAAAACAGCAAATGTGAAACTGAAACCAATTTGGACTGTGAAATCTTATTGCATTTATGTTAAACTTATATGAAATACTTAAAACCTGCAAATATTCCATATTAAAAAAATTCAGAGTTATGTTAGTACACTCCAAAATGCACATAGAATGACAAAAATATATACAATTTTTACACTAAGTCCCTATTAATTCTATAAAATGTTTGTTAGTATGCATTTTTAGCTATTCATGTAAGTAACTAACCAATTATGTTAAATATCTGACCCTTTTACTTTCCTTAAACACTGTTAATATCACTTTTATGCAGACAACCTTCAAAGTTACATACATTGTTGGCCTGCACTGCTCAATGACCATTTATCCCTACTTAATGATGACCTCAATATAATAATTCACCAAGAAAACTCAGGTTAAACCTGAATCCAGACAAAACCAAAGTAATATTTTTCGGCCAGCAAAGACTTATCTATCAATAAGATCACTTTCCAACCAATTCAACAATAAAACAATTCCTTTCAGTGATAAAGTAAAAAGCCTTGATTTTTACTTTGATTCCAATATGAACTGAAATTCCCAAATGAAGACAAACTTGTAGTGATGTCTTCTTAAGCCTGCATTCTTTAAAGAGACTGAAAAATTCCTTCCTGTGAAACTTAAAGAAATACTAATTCAGACTCTGGTGATTCCTCACTTTGATTATTGCAATGTTTTATACAGCAATCTAAGTGCAGAGCTTTCACAGACACTTCAGCATAATCATAACACATGCATTCATTTATATGTAATATTCACCATTATGATCATGTCTCTGAATACTTTTGGCTCCAAATGAGAAGCAATTACTCCAATCTCTATGTCTGCTTTACCAAATTGTCAATAACTTTACACCTAAGTATCTTGTCTCTTGCTTCTGACTTTCCAGCATATTGTGATACATAATCATAACACAACTTCATTTTATCATACCATATTATTAGACATTTCTGTACCCAGTCTCTTTCTCCATAGCCACTGCTTGGCCATAGAATTCATTGTCACAAGAAACTTAATGCATTTAGATAAACCAGATTTATTTGGATAAAACTATTAATACTGTTATAGAAGGCTCATAAAACTTCAGTTACAGATGAAAAAGGAGAGCTGTTACTGTTTAAGCATATACAGTTCCCACTCAAAGTTGCAGGTTCAAACTGATCAAAAAAGTCCCACTTGGGCAAGGCTTAGCAGATTTTTTCACATCCAAAAATTATATTTATTTCTTTATAAATGTCAAACTGATCAGAATTTATTTTTTATCCTAAATTATATTGAATAAAATTAAAGATTTGGCAATTAAACTAGAATGAAAGAAAGCTATATAAAATTTACCATATCATATGAAAACCCCAAAATAGGCTTTGTATTACTTACTTGTATCAATGTATTTTGTCCATATCGTTTAACTACAGCCCTCATGAATTCATCTATAAAGTCATCATATTCAGGACCAGTCACTCGTTTCTGTCGAAGACCAATATATAGTGGATCATCCAGAAGACTCTGAAACATTGCAAAATATACTAAAGTATATCCAAAATCTGTAAATCTCGTTTTTCTATATAAAAACTATCTCTATGACTTAAAAGAATAAAGGCACTAAACTTTGAAGGGAGACATGAATTCTTCATGTATTTACATTTAAAAAAATTAAGATATCTAGAGCTACAAATTAAACTTTTAAATGGAACAGAGCTACAAAGTAGCATAAGAAATATATATATATATATATATATACACACACAAACTCTGAAAAGTAATTCATTGGGTAAATCTAAAATAATCACTGTTTAAAATATTTCTGGGAACTTCAATAACAACCTAACAACTCTATTCATCATATCTTTAAAAATATTTTATGAGAGGAATTTGACATCTGCATCAAGTCTCTGCAAATTCTTTACAAAACACATTGTATAATAGCAAATGTCTTTTGCCTATCATTTAATTTCATTTCGCAAGGGTTTATAGCACACAGTAATTAACCTTAACTGTGCTTTTTAAGATACATTAACAATGCCTAGGATATTTGAAACCCAGCCCACAAATTACAGTAACTGTGTTCACCATAATGCTAGTTAGAGGTATGGAGGTTAGGAAATACCTAACTATGCATAAAAGGCAAATACCATAATGGTTTTACATTTGCAATTTTTTATAGTCCGATAAACAACAGAGTGACATAATAATAATAATAATAATAATAATAATAATAATAATAATAATAATAATAATAATAATAATAATATGTACATCAGGATGTCTATAGGATTAGCATGCAGCTTGAATCTTAGCAATATAAAATTTAGTTTAGTTCCTGGAGCATTCAGTGAGTTTGCAAAGCATTCACAGAGACCCATGAACATAGAACTTGTCATTTATAATTATCACAGTAATACACAATCTACATTTACAAAATATATTGTGTACATCTGCATAAATAGCTACAATAAAAATGAAAAAGCAACACCTAGAAAAACTCAACCAAAACAACAAAAACCAGAGAAGCAGATACTCAATCATACAAATTGTACTACATAGATGTATAAATGTTTACATGTGCATTGGTATAAAATCACTGCAGTGTTTTCATCTCAGTAAAATATATTGTCACTCATATATTCCTTTACAGAATAATAGGCCCTTTTATACAGGTATTTTCTAAGAGTAGATCTAAAGAATTTATCATTGTTTATTAAGGCTTTTAGGCTAAATGGAAGATCATTTTGTACTAAAATGCATTCAAAATAAACTCCTTTTTGATGGCAGGAAAGTGTTAAAGCCGGTCTATGAAGATTTGCTTTTTGTCTAGTATTCTTGTCATTTATATTTTTATTTTGAACAAATATTTCTTTATTTCTTATTTAAAAGTTCATGAGGGATAATATATATTTATATGGAAGAGTTAAAATTTCAAATTGCCTAAAGAAGTTTCTACAGGAATGCCTGCTATGTGTACTAGCAATTGTTCATACGGCTTTTTTCTGTAATAGGAAGACACATTCACTTTTAAATGAGTTTCTCAAAATATAATACCATACTTGATTATTCAGTTGAAATAAGTAAAATAAACTAGTTTCAAAGTTCAACACTATTAATGCATATATTGCATAACATGCATTGCTAAGTTTAGGGTATCATAAGATCGATGTGATCTTTTGAATTCAGATGGTTAATAATTATTAAACCAAGGAATTTAATATATTTGGTTTATAGAGTACACTTTTATAATATCCTATCTGTAATAGTGCATCTGGAGATCTGTGAGTGATGAATTCATAGCTTTGTTTTATCAAATTTAGAGACAATTTGTTTGCTTTGAACCATACGGACAAAGAACTCGGAACTAGATTTAGCTTAATGACACAATCATTAAGGCTATTTCCATATATCAATATGTTTGTGACATCTGCAAATAGAACAGTATTTCCTACATCTTGGATAAATAAGGACAGATCATTTATATATATCAGAAAGGACGAGGGCTCAGACCAGATCCTTGAGGTACTCTATGGTTAATCATTCTCCACTGTGATGCATTATTTTATTTTTAGAAAGACAATTTATTAGTACTTTTTGGTTCTTTTTGTCAAAGTAGGATATAAACCATTTTAAATATTGGTTTTTTATTCCATAGAAAGCTAATTTATCTATCACAATTCCATGATTGACACAATCAAAAGCCCTTGCTAAATCACAAAATATTCCTCTTAAATGTACTCTTTCATTAAATGCAATTAAAATTTTATTAGTGAGTATATAGATTGTATTATCATTTGAAATTTCTTTTCTAAAGCCAAACTGATCATTAAATAGAATATTGTTACTCTCAAGGAAATGGCAAAGCTTATTGTGTATTACTTTCTCAAACACCTTAGAAAAAGTAGGTAAATAGCTATAGGTCTATAATTTGAGACATTATCTTTTCTTCTTTTTTGAACAGAGGCTTCACCACCGAATATTTTAGCCTTTCAGGAAATACACTGGATGTTAAAGGCACATTACACAAGTGACTAAGGGGGGTACAATTTCCTTTGTACAGGCCTTTATGACTTTGCTATTAATCTCATCATAGCCAGAAGAGTTTTCTTATTTTAGTTTTCTAATGATATAATTAATTTCTGGTGGAATAGTGGTACTTTGTTTCAATTCATTACTTTGAATGAGAATTGATGATTGTAAAATGCTTAATGTATCTTTTTCATACCAGAGTACAAATGTAACTTTTTTTTTCATTAAGAAAGTAATCATTAAACACACATGCTTCATCTGCAGGGTATTGTATCTCTTGATTGTTAATACTTAAGAACACACATGCTTCATCTGCAGGGTATTGTATCTCTTGATTGTTAATACTTAAATTATTGCATCATCTTGTTGCAAAATTTTGCCTGTTTCTTTTATTATATACCAAGCAATCTTATTTTGTTTTTTGAGTGACTGATAAGTATTTGATAATTGAAGCCTTTTGCTGCTTTGGTGACTTTCCTAAGTATTTTACAATACCTTTTAAAACATATTTTAATTTAGGGTCTTTACCGAGCTTTAGCTCAATATATAATTTCTTTTAGGTTGACAAAAACTTTTAATTCCTTGGGTTAATCATTTCCTGCTCATGTTATTACTTCTTTTTTTTTAATTTTTAGTGGGAAATATGCCTCAAAATGCAATTTAAAAATGTATAAACTATTGTTGAATTTACTGTTAACATCATTTTCACTGTAGACATTATTCCATGATTCTTGTTAAAGTGTCTCCATCATTTTACTGAAGTTTGCATCATTAATATCTAAAACATTTTTTGAGTTTTACTGTAGAGTCCTTCTTAACTATTTCTTTAAAATCATGATTAGAGAGATCATTGATCAATGGAAACACAGAATATGATCATTTATATGAATTTGCGAATATACAGGGTTATTCTAAATATTGTCGGGAGTTCGTCAATTTTTTTTAGAAAATGTGGAAACCATACCATTGTTATTGTTGCAGTAACGGTTAGACAAACTGTCAAAGTTTTGTTTTGTAACAACTGTAGGGACATCAGTTACCACCAGATGGCAGTAACAGCAGTGTTTAACAAAATAGCACTTAGTGGTAAGGAGAAAACTTTTGTACTCTTGAACATCATCATCTCCGATCTTTTACCATAGTCCAGCGCCATTTTCGGACAAAATACGGGAAGGGGCCTCCTTCCGACAACTCTATTCGCAGATGGTACGCACAATTTGTGGATACAGGTTGTTTGTGCAAAGGGGAAAGCAGTGAGCGTCTCGCTGTGTCAGAAGCGAGTGAATCGTATTAGGGACATTTATCTCCATAGTCCTAAGAAGTCAACTAAGAGATGTAGCAGGTAACTGCAAGTTCCTCAAACCAGAGTATGGCGTGTGTTACGAAGACGCCTAAAGGTAAACCCATTCGCCTACAATTGCATAAAGCTCTAACAGCTAATGACAAAGTCCTACGTTTCAACTTTTCCATGACATGGCAGGAACATTTTGAAGAAGATGACGGTTTTCTTGACAGATTAGTTTTCTGTGACGAAGCTACTTTTCATGTGAATGTGTTCCGTGCCGTTTCAAACACGAAGATCTACGGCCCGTTCTTCTTTAATGTACAGACAGTGACAGGGCTGACTTACCTGGACATGCTCACAGAATGACTGTTACCTTAGTTGAGTAACGATAGGGACGATTACGTGCTGGAACACGATGGTGCACCACCTCATTTCCACAGGGAGGTCAGAGCATTTTTAAACCAAGAATTTCCACAACGATGGATGGGACCGGAACGGAAGGTGATCTGATGCTCTTACCCTTTCCACCACGTTCACCGGATCTTACACGATGCTATTTCTTCCTGTGGGAATATGTTAAAGATACGGTATTTGTTCCTCCTCTACCGGTGGATATTCAGGAACTGAAGCAGCGCATCCGAGCCGCCTTCGAAACCATCACCGTTGCCATGTTGACTCGTGTGTGGGAAGAGATGGACTATCGAGTAGATGTGTGTAGAGTTACAAAAGGTGCACATATCGAGCATTTGTAAAAAAAAAAAAAAAAAAACTTTATGGGTTACAATACACAATTAAACAAGATTCATATTCCTACATCGATTGCACTGTAAGTAATGATTTTTTGTAATTCCGACAATCATTTAGAATAACCCTGTAATATTTATTGCTGTGCTAGAGTTTTATCAATCCTAGTGGGAAAATTAATTGTATGCACCATATATGCAGTAAGAAGAGAGATTAATCAATTCATTCTGACACTTGGCATTAAGTAATCAATATTTATGTCCCCACATATAATTATTTCTTTCATCAACAAAGTTTCAAAGCTTCCTAACAGTGACCAATAAATAACAATTACGATTATTTTTGTATTTTTGATATCCAATTGGATTGTGCATAATTCAATGTCCTGTTCTGAATTAAATTTTGATATATCTAATGTTTTACATGGTATATCCAGCATGATATAAACGTAAACTCCAACAGAATTTTTTAAAAATGTCTTATTTTTTGAAAGTTCTTAAATGAATGTAAACTCCTCCATTATTTACTTGAAGCTCCTGCTCCCAAACAATAGCCATGTAATGACAATTGCAATAATTCCTGTTGTTTTAAATGATGTTCAGATAGGCATGTAATATGTGGGTTTATATTGTCACAAAGCGAACTGTTTAATAATTCATCTATTTTACTTTTCAGTCCTTAATATTTTGATGAAATATATAATGTTGTTCTTTGCTCTTCAATTTTACTTCATTTTCTGTGCAATCAATATCATTGATACTATTATCATTTGAGTTAACATTAACTGCTATTAAGTTTGGCTTGATGAATTTCTGGCCTGGATCAGGTGTCTTTATCCTTAAAAACAGGACCTTGTACCACTGATATCAATAGGAAACTTGCCTTTAATTCTGTCTGAAATAAGGAGTAAAAGCTGCTTTTTGCCTCTAGAATTCAAACGAAGGCCATGTACAGTAAAGTTATCTCTACTTAGATGATTTACATAATACAAATGTGAGAGTTAGTGGGTATCGGCAATGCCTGTACAAGCCTCAGATTCATACCCTGCACTCTCCTATTAAGCCGAGGTTTGTCATGCCTTTTAAACAGTCCCAGAAACTTCACATCTGTATGGCTGCTTTTAGTTCTGATGTCACCAAGATCTTGCTTAATCTGATAATTGTTAACTTTCTCAAGGCTATTTCCTGCACCACCAACAATTACAACATGAACCTCCTTGCTGAAATCAGCAGTTAGTTTTTCCAAGTCTTTTGTTACATCAGTGAGTTCAGCACTTGACTTAAAAATGCTCACAACATCATAATTACTACCCAAGTTATCCTTCAGTATGGATGCTATACCCCACCCATGACTACTGCCTAGCAACAAAATTGTATTCTTCCCCTTAGGCTTAGCATCAGCTACCGGTGGAGGACTTGTGTTCTGGTGAGCTTCCAATGTTGCCAGAACATTGAATCTGTTCACGAGGAGGATAATAGTAACATCATCAGCAGAAAATACTCTCCTCTTCTTACAATTAGTCCTAAACACAATCTTGAATTCAGGTGATTTACAGTTGACTTTAGTTAGTGAGCAATAACTCTCAAGCTACATCTTAGCAAGTGCCAGTTCCTCTCACAGTTGGAGAATAGTTTACTCTTGTTTTACAACTAGGATTTTATACATATTTAGTTCATAAAACCATTGATCATAAATAGCAGCCGTCCTACTGTTAGTTTTAGCACAAGTCCAATGGAATCACCATTGACAACAATCACAAAACATAACTAAATTCACCTTCTAAAACACACACCACTCAAGTCACACTCTTTAGCACTCATTTTCCACACTTAGCATTCAAACTCAGACACAGTACTAGATTAAACTACGTAAGCTACACCAAACACTTATTGGGCATTTCATGTCCTGAATTGAGTTGGACACTGATGACCTGAGATGTTAAAGAGCATCTATAAAAATACCAAATTAACAACAAATACACTTAACATCCACACACAATACAACATTCAAGTACTTAAGCTACTATAACACACTATCCTTATATCTGATTGTAACTTGGAATTATTAAACTTGTATGTTGCAGTGTACCTTAAGAATAGCATGATTAAAGTAGAAATGCATATCTTACTAGCTACATACAACAATAGCATTTTCTTCACACATTGTAGCATCCCTTTAGATTGAAGTTTACTTCTAGAACTTTCTTGAAAGGATCTTGTTGCTATAATTAGATGCTCACCATGCATAACATCACCTGGGACAATATATATTTAGGGGAGCTTATATAATTTTAGGATTAATGTAACATGCAAACTTGGAGCTTGCTCACAGTATTTAAAGCAAATAACTAACAGAGGAAGCATATGTCATGTGTCTGACATTAACATACAGATTTAATGGAGTTAATTGATGGCAATGTGGAATGTTTTTCATTCTGATTGAAAGACAATTTGCATGCAGGTAATTACATTATCACAACAATAATATTAGCAATAAACAATATTTGGAAGCAAATTTGCCCAACAGTGTCATTAGCAGATACTTTCTTCCAATCTACCACCACGGTTTTGAGACACTATGTCCCGGTTTCCCTGACAATCACAAGTGGTTAAATTGTACATGATTATGTGATTGGCATAACAGACTGCACAACTTCTTATTTAGTCATTGACAAAGTGTGATTAGCAGAAGATTCACTCACTCTGTTTGAAGTTAATGCTCTCTATTGCTTCATGTTTGAAAACAAACTTTGTTACTTCTTTGAACGTTATCTTACACCACCATTTGAAAGAATAATAAAAGCATTTCATGCTTGGAAGTATACCAGTCAAGTTCACTTCTTAGCCCAATTGTGCAAATGACAGTAATGCAGAGTCAAACCTGCATTCCATGCTTTCCTGAGCTTGGAGAGCATACTATTTTATACTTGGTGGTCCTGCATTATTCCCCCCGCCCCCATAAATTCAAGTTTTACCAGATGTATTATATCTTTGAGTAGTTGTACTCAAATGTTCAGTTCTTGTTTCATCACTTTATATACAGAATTCTTGGTAGTCTTAGAATGCTCAATGAGCATACTATCACCACACAAAAACTTTACGCTTTCCTCACAATAACATAATTTTATGTAAATCAAAAGAATATCATAATATTCAGCAATTGTATATAAAAAGGGAAATGTGTCAATGCATAATGTTACTTACTCATTCACATGGTCTATGATTGCTCTACTTTATTTTATACAATAAATGAAACAAAAAAGAAAAAATCCCTTTGGTCTTTGATAGATCATGAATGATATTAATGTGAAGGTCATTCACTCTTACTTTAATAAAGAACGGACTGAATTAACATTCACTTTGTATAAACATTTCATATAAATTTGCCTTGAAAGTTTGTGTGAATTTGTGTTGTTATCAGACTTAGAACCATTAAGTTAACGTTAGGAATGACTTTGCACAGTGGTGGTTGAGCACACTCTTGAGGCAGAAAATACAAGGGGTATTCTAAAAGTTCTCGGCCTGACACAAGAGATGTAGAGAAAATGGCCAAATTACTATGATAGTTGTTAAATATCATATTTTAGATGGCACTCTGTAAAGTTTCAGTTGGTGAGTATAGTCACTTGTTTGTAACGACCGGGTAAACAAACTAATGTTAACATTTTGTACAAAATTGCTAAAACTAAAATACGAGATGTGATAAAATACTTCGTATTGAAGGGTTTAACCACAACAGAAATACAAAAGGAGTTAAGATTCCACATTAAAGTATTCTTCCCCTCCGTTTTCGAAGGTTAAAAAGTGGGCTGCTGATTATAAGCGAGCTCGTACATCTATTCAAGATTATGAGCGCCCTGGGTTTCCCAAAACTGCTGCGACTGACCAGATTGTACCAAAAATGCATAATGCCGTACTCAAATGATCGCCAATTGGCCAACATTGCAAAGATCTCAGTAGACCGTGACCACTTCATTTTTTTACTAAGTTTTGGGCATGAGGAAGCTTTCAGCTCGATGAGTGTTGCGTTTGATAACAATGAACCAAAAATACATTCGAATGAACATTATTCATTTAAAAGCAATTCCAGTGAGTTTCTCCGACGTTTCATAACAGTAGATTAAACATGGAT
The DNA here is from genome assembly GCA_030762175.1 of Metallyticus violacea. Lineage (NCBI taxonomy): Eukaryota > Metazoa > Arthropoda > Insecta > Mantodea > Metallyticidae > Metallyticus > Metallyticus violacea. Next base: position 83,808,498 of record CM060846.1, on the reverse strand, counting down.
TCATCACTACTTGCCAGAAACGAAGAAGCTGTTCAAACAAACAGTGGATGGCAACAGGTAAAAGGGCACCAAAGAAAGCGAAAACTGTTCCTTCTGCAGGAAAGTCATGGCTACGTTTTCTGGAATTCTCACGGTGTGGTGCTCCTAGACTACCTCCAGAAGTGCAGAACCATCACCGAGTAGTATTACGCTTCACCACTGGAACAATTGAAGGATGCTATGTGGACTAAACGTTCACAGCTTTAAAAAGGGAAGTTCTCTTTCATCACGGTAATGCGCCTTCAGACACGTCTGGGATTGTTACTGCCAAACTGCTCGCTTCCAAATTCTTCTTCATCCGCCATATTCACCGGATTTGGCTATCAGCGGTTACTTTTTGTTCTCAAACCTGGAGAAATGGCTGGATGGACGAAGATTCATGTCAAATGATGAGGTTGAAGCTGAGACACGCTTTTCACAGTTGAACAAACCTTATTTTACTGAGGATGTAAAAAGTTGGAAAGTCATTGGACTAAATATATTATTTACAAGGTGATTATGTTGAAAAAAAATGTTACTTAGGTGAATCCTGAAAGAAATTTACATTCCACGAATTTTGTGCTCTTTCATTTCATATCATTTCATTCTGCTGGTTCTGTTACAGAGTCGAAAGTGCCAGGGCGAGATGGGTTGGCGCGTTGTGATGGCGGTTTGCGTTCTGAAAAGATTTCTGCCCCGGTGTCTGGAATGGAAGCAGACTTTCCGAGGGATTTCCATAACTCGGGGAGGGGCTGCACCGGTGTCGGGGTTCTCTTTCTGGAAACATGTTACGGACCCCATCTGCCTCGCGCAGTCACCGCCTTTAGATATTGGCCGCCCGGTGTCTTCATCCCTTCTAGGAGTTGCCTCATTTGGGGGTGTAAGCCCAAATGGCCAGCCGTGAGCTCGGCTCAGGTACCGAAATTATCCTCCTCAGCCCCAGACCATCCATTCAAGCCAAAAGACAATTGCAAAGAGGTAACATGCGTAACCATTGTTCTAGCGATGGCATTCGAATAGTGATGCTACTCAGTTCTATTTATTGCCAAAAGGTGTCTTATCTGTAAGCCAAAGTTTTATCGCGAAAGTGACAAGCTGGTGTGCGAAAAGTTGCAAATGCGTCTCTAGAGGAGATGAAGGCAGGACTAAGACCAGACTTAAATAAGCAAAAAATGGCGCCGAAGTTGCCCTACTACTGCCGATAGTAAATATTAAATTTTATGCAGTATGATGTTTATAAGATTACATTTTTTAGCATTAGAAAATATTTTGATGTTTTTTAAGAATCTGAAATTGCTTGCAAAATATTTCTTAGGTGTAATCGTAATATAAAATAATATGTATTATAAAATTCTCCACAGGTAGGCACAAATCTTTACAAAATACACCAAATTCCAATCACTGGACACATAATACACATAGATGGCACAGCATCATATATTTTACTATCGTCTATTTTAATGAAAAGGGCAGTGTTCCTTGGCAATGATTATAAATTGGTTTACCTGTCTTGTCTTCACCTCACTTGCAAATGAGTCAAAAAATAACACCCTGCTCGCACCATTCATTAAAACTCTCTTCATCTCGCTCCAAAACCCATTTTATACGTTCTTCCGGATCTTTCATTACTACGCTCACTGTCACATATGATGGAAGATTAGAGAAAATTTTACAAGGAAAATATCCTCCCTAATCACAAATTTTGATACGAAATGTTTAATACACATATAGTTTCATCATTAGTTTCAAAATTTGCAAGTTGTATAGTGTTTATCCATTCCTCCTTTAATTATGCTATTTAGGAAATATACATGTGGTATTTTATGCGGTGCACTGCCATATTAAGACATACGAGAGCAACCCATGTTGTGTTAATACTTTACATTAAACAAGTTCCCTGTGTGATTTTTACTAAATGAATATTAATTTAATAAATAAACAAAAGAAGTAACACGCTACAGTGGATTCACTTCTAATCATAAACCACTGTAATAAACGAACCAAATTAACAAAGCCATGTAATTAACAGCACGGACCATATTTTCCCCCATTTTGTCTACTATCGATACCTACATTAGGGTCTGGTATTGTAGTCGGTCTTGGCAGGACCCTGTTGACAGAGGTGGATAGAAACTCCTTTTGGTTCGCTGTTGATTACAGAGCTTTATCATCAATTTCCAGGTTGAACACAAAAAGTTTGCAACCGAACTGCCGCCTAGACGTACCGCAATAAAGAAGTACTTTACCGACAGCATTCGCACTTCTCTACAAGGAATTTGATGGCGTGAAGTGATTTTCTCACATGAATTGCGAGTGCCTTTCGCGCGGTTTTTCTTTTTACATACCGAGAGGTCTGAGTATGGATCTCTGGTGATGCAGCAGGCATGCTGGACAGTTATGGCATTGATATTTTGCAAAACATTCTCCTCTCATCTGCCTAAGAATGTTATCCCTAAGAAATGGGCAGGGTTGAGTTTCCCAGAGTCGTTAGCAAAGCATCATTAGTAGGATTCTTTGTCCATCAGTTAACGGCGAATCCTCAGCATCCCATCTGCCGCCATCCTTGCTCATTATGTAGTTTTGTACACTTTTATTCCACTCGATTAGAGAGAACCATTGGATCAATATATTTATGCAAAGTTAAACACTCGACAACTTTCTCACACTTTCATTCAAACTTAGTATTGGCGACTAAAGACAGCTGGCGGTTTAAAGGTTGCACAAAATGGTTTTGTCATTCTGTAGCTATTTATGTTTAGTACAGTTATATTTTAATTTTTTAGTTTTATTTTAAAAGCAAATTATTAATTATTTTGTTCCTTGGGATTCCAAACCATTCCTTTTGTCCTTTTGTTTTAGTTTGGAATTGTTTATTATTTTTAAAACCATATGGCATTTGCACCCAAAACTTGCACCACAAATACTTATGAAATTGGAGGTGCTATTGATATGCTGCTTTCACAGAATTTCAGTTTAAACAAGAGTTCATAAATGCAGCCCATACACAAATAGTACTTATTAGAATACGTATTTCTTGATTTTTTTTTTTTTTCAAATGGAACGATGTCTATTAAGATCAAGAAAATAAAACTTGAAGAAATTGGAATATCAATTGTCTTTCTTTTGCAGGATCTTGATGCAAGTAGTTAATGAGCTATCGTAATATAAAAAATTTAAACAGCTACAGTTGTCTGCTTCTTTTAACTGTTTAGTTACCAGGCTACGATACCCATATGTTTACGTTTCTGTTTAAGTGTGTGTGTGTGTGTGTGTGTGTGTGTGTTTATTTTTATGAATTTGAAAGAAAACTCGTGTAGCATTTTATACTTATTTGCTACTGCACCATGTGTCAACATTCTCTCAAGAAATGCGGAAGTGAATAAACAAATTCTGTGAATTCTGAAGAAGAAAGAGGTTTTGTTCAAAATGATTACCACCAGCTACAATACAATCTTCCAGTCTGTCATGTAAAGATTGCTGCACATGTTGTAGCATTTCAGCAGAAATTTCAGAATAGGCAGCTGTAGTATGTCTTTAGGTGTAAACGGTTATATCCTTATAGACAGTGGTTTTTTTTTTTTTTTTTTTTTTTTTTTTTTTTTTTTTAACTTTCCCCGCTAACGGGGTCAAATCTGGTGAATGAGTATGCCAACGTACAGATTCCCTTCGTCCAATACATTGATTTTGAAACAATCGGTGAAGATAAGCTGTAGTACGGCGTGCACTATGTGCTGGGCAACCATCATGCTGATACCACAGGTTCCTTCTAGTCCGAGGAGGAAGGGTTTCTAACATCTGTTAGGAAGTTGACATACTTTTGGGAATCTAGTGTTTCTTCTATAAAAAATCCTATGAGATTCTTCACCGTCATAAGTGTCATCCGAATCGCGTCTTTCCATCATGAGCTATATGGAAATCAATTGCACGGGAGCTAACATAACAGAAACAAACTTATGGATTTACAGCATTGTACGGGGCGCGACCATCTAGTTGGACATATTTAAATTACTTATTGTAGGGATTTGGGAATGCCGTCGTTCGATTCCTGACTTGGCCATTGTAGTCGATAAATCAGAAGACCGTGTCCGACTTTGGATCGCCCAAATCCAAGAGCAAGCAAAGGAGAGTTTGAAGAAACCATATTTGACAAATTTAGGAAGATATAACATTGAGGCTGCAATAGTTGGTGGACCTTGTATTGATTAAAAATGTATCAGTTTCTAGGTATGTACCATTTTGTGTTAGAAGAAAACATGTTATACTTTCCATTATGACGTTTATATTAATCGTAATCCCTAATACCCATAGGATAATTTCCTTTTCTTATTATAAGTTACAAGAAACGCTGTAACATTCTCTCCTGAGTTAATGCCAATCCTAGTTTCTCAGCACTCAAAATTATTTTGTCTAATAAGAGTCCTTTATCTATCTGGTGTTATTTTAAAAGGCAACGCTTCTTCGTATTTTACATTCGGCATAATGTGATTTTATTTCCGTTTTTCCTTTAATAATTCAAGAAGATTAATTTGTAATTACTTAAATTTCTACATTTGCAACAAATAAAAAAATTATAAATATTGCTCCTATAAACACACATGCCGTTTTATGGGGTAAATGTGTTATTTCCTAAATACATATTACATTCATTGTAGTCTCCTTTAAATGTCTTTAGTTTATGTAATTTATTGATCGATTTCTCTCTCTCTGCCCCTCTCCCCTCACTCACAAGTACAACAAACTACTGCCATCTGACTTTTTTTTTGAAGGACTGTTCAAAGCAACATTTATTTTCCAACCGCTATTCTTTTTCTCGTTACTGTAAGAGTCAAGTATTGGGAAAGGGGAAAGCGTCATCTGCTCTTACAGAACAGGTGAGGTATTTGCAATTAGGCGGCTTTGTTAGATATAATACTTTGTTTCTCTAATAATGCAGAGACACTGTATTTATACATAAAAAGAACCATTTACTCTGTATGTTATTACTCTACTTGGTGTTTTATCATTGTGTTTTTCCCTTCGTCTAAACACTTTCTAGAGTATTCCACTCTCAAAAGTTCAGGGTTATTCATAAACATAGTTCTTTAACATCTCAGGTCATTCAATTCAGGGCGTGAAACGGCCGACAAATTTTGCTCAGAAGCCTCTTCTTTCAGGCTTGAGGTTCTTTTCCGTGCGGTAAATGTACGACACGGGACCCACGGCCTTACTTCCTTTCCGAAGGAAGTCATGCTTAGGATTTTTATGCCCTAAAAATCCATCGATTCTGGCCGGGTTTGAACCCGTGATCTTGGGTTTAGGATGCAAGTATGGTTACCACTACACCACCAGGATCGACATTAGTGTCGTGCCAAGCAAAACTGACTGATGTGTTGTATATGTAGGTATATCATTGATTTGAATATCTAAGCACTTACTAAACGAAAACAGTTCCCTAGTATTCAATAAATTCGAAAATCTTATAGCAGGAATTTCAGACAGTTTTCTTCGTGATAATAATTATTAAGGTATTTATAATACAATATGTTTGTATGTTCAACGTACCAATAAACAAAACTAATTTATAACAATCATATAAAATACACAAAGCAGTGTTATAATTACACTAGATATATTTAAATTAAAATTTTTGCAGTATTAGGAAAGAATTCACAACTGTGACAAGTGAGTACTCACCTGTGTGTTCGTACCGACATCCAGTGTAATAGGCAAGCATTGATGTGGCTTAATTCCTGCTAAAGCAGTGTAAAGGGCTAGCTTTCCTACAGGTATACCCATTCCATATGCACCGAGATCTCCCAAGCCTAATATTCTTTCTCCGTCTGTTACACAGATAGCACGAACATCAGATTCTGGCCTGAAAATAATTGAAAATACAGTAAGGAACTTTCTAATGAATGATCTCATTTAAACTGCCAACTCTTCACACTATTCTTTTTCTTTTCAATTTGTATCTCCATCTTGGAGTTGCTAGACCAGAAATAGCGATATACCGGGCATATAATCATTAATAAAACAAGGAATATTTTCAAATAATTAGAAGGATCTATTCTCTCAAGTATTAATGAGATGATAACATTACCTTAAATAATACATAATTATGCAAATCGCTGCGACATATTTATTATTATTATTATTATTATTATTATTATTATTATTATTATTATTATTATTATTATTATTATTATTATTAGCACTCTTGCATTAGTGTCATGCAGCACCAATACCTTCAATTTTCGGAATAAGCCCCAGGATTTGGCCGTGAAAAGTTTTGTACCAAATATCACAGGAGAAGAAAAACGTTATAACATTAAATGTATTAACAAATTTTAATAGATTAACCATTTAATAAGTGCATGAAATATAAGCTGAAATATAAAAAATGAGGTGAACATTAAAATAATTATTGAAATAAGTAATAATATTGAAACATTTCCCTTCATACATTTTAAACTTAAAACATTAAACAAGACCTAAAAAAATTGCTCTCAAATGTAATCAAGAACAAGGCAAAATAAGTTACACAGCACTTAATATGCATAATGATAATTACAATAAATCAGTTTACAAAGTATGCCAAAGGAATTTTCCATTGTTTTCCCGACAATGATAGACAGCGGTTCATTATTTCATTTCCTAAAGCATATGTCTAAATGGAAGAAATATGTCAAAGAAAATTTCGAGTTCACCCACAATTAGAATGAAAAAAAAAAACTTTTGCTACATGAAGAAGCGTATGCGCAAGTAGGCCTTGGTGTTAATAGCAATCAATTTTTACACTTTCTATGACATAATCATGTCTGCAGGTTAAAATGAATTTGAAATTAATAACATTGTTACCATATACTTTATTTCACAGTATCAACTTAGTAAGTTAATGGCTAGTGAAAAGTGCAAAAATGAATATATCTACTTGTTAAGCTACACCGTCAACTTCCCACTGCTAGCAATTGAAAGCCTGGACAAGAGATCAAACGTTAAATGCTATATATATATATATATATATATATATATATAGTTGATGCATATGTAGCGCATTATTTGATATTCATTTCAAACGAACAGAAGACAGAAATTAATCAGCGAGTTATTTTCTTGCATTATTAATGACAATTTGCTAACGCTGAAGAAAGCTTGCTGGTTTGGTTTTAAAAGAAGTCAAGCAAATATGAAAACGTGTTCGTTATCAAAAGATTTTCCAGATTAGAGATCGGAAAAAGGTGGAAATATGATGATACAATATCAAGGATGTGATGTGTAATCTTTCATTCAAGATCCTGGATAGCTGATTTTATGTTAGCGGTATACAGTCGCTGCGTGTTGCAGCAACGTTAATGTAATCTTTTTTTTTTTCTCCCTTATTCTTCTCTGTTTGCGGTCGTAAGACGTCTGAATTGTTAGCAATAAACGTCAGCAGTGATCGTTACATTCTTGGATAGCAATTTCTAGTACGACACCTTCTTTGGCATAACTTTCTTCTGTGGATAGATCATAGCTTTTGTACGGGGAGTTCCTTTTTTGTTAGGGTTGGACAATATCCTTCCTTCCTCCCTCCCTCCCTCCCTTCTTACCCTCCCTTTTTATGTGACATAGTCACAATTTATCGTCATCAGTAACAAATTTAATAGTAATAATCAATGTTGTTCACGAGTTAACCGATGACTAGCAAGCATAGTAGCAAAAATGGTACGTGCTGATTTCACTTTAAGCTTGTGTTATCCATATGCTCAATGTTTGAATCGTATTTGCCGCTAACTGACTTAGATAATCACGGATTAAACCTTTTAAATAGTCTTTATAATAGTCTGTTGGTTATCATGAATGTGGAAAAATCACTGTCAAAATGGTTCTCTTTGAAACGACAAAACCATTTTATTAGCGTGCTTTCATCAAAGGCATTCTCTTAATATGTTTCGAGGTCCTCGCTGACTTTTGTCCTCCGTTAAACTTAAACAGAGGAATATGTTACAAATGTTAATTTGTTTCCACTCGTAACTCAAACTTCTTTAGAATACAAATAGCGCTTACTATCTTAAAATCTGCAAAATTCAAGGTGTATTTACAAGCACAACTTTAGCACTCCAAACAGCAAAACTATAAACTAAACAAACTCCTAACACCGCAGTGTTTGTTTATTTGCTTTATTTGCTCTTTAACATTTCAGGTCATCAGGGTTCCATTCAATTCAAGGTGTGATACGGCCGATAAATTTTGCTCAGAGACCTCTTATTTCAAGCTTCAGGCACTTACGTGCTGTAAATCTACAACACGGACCAGAGTGTTGCTATGCCAATACTACGAACTTATGCATCGACTGATAACAAAAATATTCCAAAAGTTTTGTGTAATGCGTCAGCGAATGTAACAACTTGAACAGCTCAAATTAAATCAGAATTTCTTCCTAACTCTACGTGGCCCGGCGTGGCCGGGCTGATAGGACGTTTTGTTCTCATACATTTACTTTTGTTACCAATTGTTTTCCCAGTAATATCAAATTTCATAACCTATAATTATTATTTTAGACACCTGCAGTCATTCCCTTTACTGTTTAAATCAATCATATACATTGTATAAAGAGTGTTTTTGCATTTCGTATACAGTAGATTCCAATAATTTAATATCGTACGTCAATGTGTACGTAACAAAACCTTTGGAATAATTTTTATGAGTAAATATTTGCGTCAATGCATAAGTTCGTAGTGTGTGTGTGTGTGTTTTTTTTTTTTTTTTTTTTTTTTTGCATAACTACATTCCGGTCTGTGTCGTAGATTTACGGCACGTTAAAGTACATCAAGTCTGAAATAAGAGGCCTCTGAGATCAACAATGGGTCATTCACAAAATACTATGCGGAGCAAAGTCTCTTTGTGCGAGTTCCTCACTAAATCACAAAGGTTAAGCATGCATTTCTGCTGCTTTAATGATTGCATCGAAATACGGCTTATCCCCCCGGTCAATTCAAAGATTTTTCTGTGAATTTATAACATTCATAGCATTCTCACCATTCACTTATGACTTCATCTTCATGCGATTTCTGTTCTTCACACTTCAGTACATACATAGCTGTATATTTAGCCCTTTGAATTTCATATGTAACATTTACATCACTGAACATTTCCGATGCATCTCCATAATTTCTTGTGCTTCACCCAATTGTTAAAAGCATGTTTCTGGGTGTATGAGAGCAAAACAATAATTTATAAAATCTCAAATTCTTTTAAGTATTTAGGTGCATTTGAAACTGAAGGTTGCCAGATGTTATATTTGTTCTTTCTTTCTAATGTTTATTTTTCTAATTCACAAAGCGTACATGAACTCTGTAGTACTGTTTCAAACCGCTATAAATTCTGAAGCTTTCGTTTTAGAGAAAATGCTTAAAACAAACGTTGCTTCATTTGTCTACAGAAAATCAGTATTCATAAAAAATATTCCACGTTCCATTTAACATTCTGAAGTTATCCCCTCGGAGTCTCATGAGGGAGTCTGCTGAAATGTTACCCATGAAGCTATCTCTAAGGCCTCTTTTTCCCAAAGTTTAGAAAAAGTTAACATTTTGTTATATTGATCCACTTAAGTCACATTAACTTTTAACATGCTGTGTGGACCATCCTGTATATGCAAGAAACATATGTTGAAATGAATATACCTACTACTGGTTATTCTGCAAAACGCAGGACCTGCCGTCTATTTACAAATCAAACTGAAACCCAAGAAATAAAAATGTACTATTTACTGTTATTAACTTTTCCTAGAGGCTACCTATTTGTTCATAATTTAAAGAAATAATAGAATAAAAGTCTAATGTGGCTTACCAGTTTCGCAGGACGTCATACACATGGCCACGGTCGTGAATAGTTATAAACAGACCTCTTGGTCTTCGATATATAAGACCAAACTTTTGGCAGGCCAAGCCTACAGTAGGTGTATAAACAAGAGGCATCAATTCTTGAACATTTTCTGAGAGAAAGCGATAAAACAGTCGTTCATTTCTGTCCTGTAATAAATAAAATATAAAAATTAACAAGTAACAAAAATAATGGAATTATTTTGCTAAAAATAAACTATATATTTTAAGACTTTATAGAACTATTGCACGATAAAACGCATGGAAAAAAATAACTGTAATAATGAACTTAATTCGTAGACAAGAAAAAGCAAACTTAAGGGGGGTGATTTTACGTATTTTATCCGCCATGTTAATTTTCTTAATGTTACGCACTTTTTGCTCTGGAAGTACGTAAGCTAAAATAATGGAAAATTGCATATTTTTAGATATAGATGTTATTTGTAATTTCTGCATGTTTTACCAAAGTATTATTAAAAGTATTTTTAAAAAACATTTTTCCAATCAGTTTCTAACTTTGCTTATTTTTTCTGTAAAATGCCTTCTATATGTGTTGCATTTTAAGTTATAAGTATGGAAATCCCAGGATATTTAGGTGATGATTTAAGTTAGAAGTATAAAAATATAATTTAGAGGTATAAAAGTTCAAGTTTCTATTATTAATAGTATCGAGAGTAAAAGGAAGCATTTGTATTTAATAATGTGCAAACTTGAAAGTTGATTGGACAAAAACTTAAGTATTTTAAAAATAATTCGGTCAAAACTCCAACAATGGCCTAATTAGATAGCTAAGCGCTCATACGGAAGAAAGGGTGTTCAGTAAGTAATGCAGAATATTTATCTTGGAAAAGTACAGTTTTTTATAAACAGTATCTTTAAACCTTCACATGTTATGACATGTAGTTTCATTTTTTCCTCTAAGTGGCATTGGTGCAGTTAACCAACATTCGGAGGGGTTTATGCAGAGATGGCGGTGTATTAAAGCACTGTCATTAGTTAAGAGGAAAGAGAATTTTCACCGGAGGAACGCCGAGGCAATCTCACTGATAATAATCCACGCTCCTGCGGCCAACACTCCCGAATAACAAATCAATACAATTAAGAGGCCCAAGAATGATTTTTTGTCCAGTATAGTTGACGGAAGATAAAATGTCTCTATTCTCTGTTCATTATGAGCGGCAGTTACTAATCACAAATATCCTAATGTTGCATATATCGTCACTGGAGCCCGAGACACAAAGATAATCCACAAAGTGGCATCATAAAATGTTTTCTAAAAAAAAAAGTTCAAGACAATACTCTTAAGGCAGCAAAGTCATGGGCACTTTCTTCCAGCATTCCGAAGCAATTATTTTGACTGATTGCAAAAGATCTAATTCCGTAGTATTTGTAAAAACATTTCCGAAGTTATAAGAGCGGTTCCTCACAAAATGTGGCCAGAGTACTTTTTCTTTATGATAAGGCAAAGGAAAAGCCAAACCCAAGTCTAACCACCCTAGAAAATGTCACAAAAATTTTATAGTCTCTCTTCGTCATCCATCCTACAGCCTGGATCTTGCACGATTTGGTTATCATCTCTTGGATTCTCTAAAAGGTACAATCAGTGGGATGATCAGATTTGACAATGGCGAAGTCAGTCACAGTAAATCTACTATCAAATGGATCTCCAGTGCATTGCTTCCATTGAGAAAATTTTGCAGCAAAATGGATCAAGTCTCAGCACCACTGCCCTTTGACAAACCAACCAGCAAACCAGTGCATCTTCAGGAACAGTCGCAATCATCTCGTCTATTCACTAAAATCTAAGTTAAAATTACAAGTATATAGTCTGATTTTGTAAATTTGCTTTCTCTGTAATGTGGTTAATGTTATAAAACACAAAAAGATATATTAAGTAATGATAAATAGACATTTATACAATAAAACAGTGCAGACCAATTTGCTAACCCACAAAAGACCATCCCCAATAGTAAAAGTACGCTGATCTACACTTAACGCATACTGACATACATACTAACAAATTATTCTTGAATGTGCTTATAGACAAAAGCAATGAATTATGAGAAATGAAAGATATTACAAATTGACGATGTATGTTTACTGAGGAAAAATGAATTACAATAAAATTGGAAGGTGATTATTTGTATCGCAGGGAGTTTTCAAATAGCTAAACGGAAAATGAAGACCTGGCAGAACACTCATATATACCGTTATAGTTTCCCTTGCAACACTGCCTCAGGATTCTCCGGGCTACCAAAGAAGGCCATGGAAGTATTGATGCTTTTCGTAGCAACGTAATGGTGGGAAAAATTATTCTCTGCACTCATTAATCTAAAAACAATACGGAAACCATTTGGAATACGTACAATCAGAACTGACAATACAAATCTCTCCTATTAAGCTCAATATATCAATGCCTGTAAGTGAAACTCAGCATTATCCCTCTCATTCAAGAATTAAAATGAACGAATAATGTGCCATCATATATTGTTAGTTATTATTAATATTAATGTTTTATAGGTTTTAAATTACTTGATAAAAATTATTCAGATTTTACCGCGATGTCACTATTGCGGAGCGAGTTTCTATCAATACAATCAGTTGATCTAGTTCTCAGAATTCGCCTGGAGGGCGAGAGTGTGCTTCGGAGAGGGAAAGATACAGAAATAGAAAGACCATTATCATGTCTAGTTCTAAGCCAGTTTGTTTACAAAACGCAGTCCTCTTTGTTCTTTAACCGCTGCACAGTATCATAGTCTCAAATACTACCCTTCAAGGCAAGGTGTACGGACTAGCAATTACGTCATCCATTTAAACTGATTTGTGGTAAAGTACGAATAAATTTAGCACCTAGAACGCTTTTTAATGTAATGTTATTGTTAAGATAATTACTATTGTAATAAAAAGGGAAATATTGAAAAAGTCAATTTGTTTGTTTATATATTTAATTTTCAAGTTAGTGATGAACAATTTTGTAAAATACTGTGACGCAAATTTAGGATTTTAAACTCTTGAGTTAAATAAGAGGAGTCTCGATAGCGAGAGAAAATGGGGTCCGCGGTCAAGGAAAGTTTAACGTGCTATGGATTAACATGATTCACGGCTGTGAGACGTTTTTAAATCATTTGTAAATTTTTGAGCTACATGAGACCAAATGAGAGCGAGAATGAGTTTAAAACATTAAAAACTACTGTCAAATCATCGTTAAGAAAGTTAGAACTAAACAATATGTGCAAGAAATACTGGTTTTTCTAACTAAATGTCATCTTCGAAACTACCATATATTATCACAGCGTGTGAGACACAGTGAATTGGACAAGGTAAGATCAGAAGTCAAATTTTGAAAAAAAAAAAAAAAAAAAATAATAATAATAATAATAATAATAATAATAATAATAATAATAATAATAATAATAATAATAAAAATTAAAAAATCAAATTTAATTTTTTGTTCGAAATAATTATTTCGAGATTTCTGCTTAATTTGGTATATCATATAAAAATGAAAATACCTCTGAAACTATTTGATATATTTTGTAGGAAAATTACTGTTTCAAATGTTAAGAATTGTAATGGCTACTTAATGTCTTTAATTTTTAAGTAATTGGAAAATTATGTTTACTTTGAGTTTTACAAACCATATATCCCAGTTTTCTTTCCTAAATACATCTAATATCATACCTATGTGCACCAGGGGTTATAAAAAAATTTAAAAACAAAAGTAATGTGTGAAGGAATGTAAGTTTTCACGGCCGGAATCGCAGATATAACTAGAGCTATCTTCCGGTTTTTATGTTATCAGCGGAGGGCGCTCACAGTACAAATATAATATATATATATATACTGACAGCCAACACATCAGACGCAGTGACACCTTCTACAAGGAGACTTCGTCCACGTCATTGAAGATGTCCACCGCAGTTGTGGACGAAACGTCTGGAATTCTTTATCTCTAGCAGACTACGGCAGATACCTCTTGTTATATAAAAGGAAATATATATTACAAAACCTATCCAGTCAATCACTACAGTAATAATGAAAATAATAGGTCTGTTCCTGAAGAGAATAATTTAGTGAGTGATAAACCAATTACTAGTGCCTCCAAGAAAAATAAATGTGGTAATGATATGGAAGATAACAAAGGAAATATTAATATAGTGATTGACTTGAATATTTTAATTACAGTAATGAGTAAAACTGTCTCCTGTAATATGTAGGTGTGAAGGTGCAGGTTCAAGAAACGGATTAGTGTGTAAATTAATAATTAGATGTGCTAACTTTAATGCTATTTAGTAGTTAGTGAAAAATTCACAACATATGTATGTTTTTCTCGTAAACGAATAAATATAGGAGCATGAAATTGTTACAGTTAATCTGCATTGTTACATTCATTACTGAGCTCTAGTGTTAGGTCATTTGCTTAAGAACTTTTTGTACGTAAATATTAATATAATTATATTTTTATAAAAAGGAGTATTTTGCAAAAATAATTATAACTCATTATTTTTATTAAACTAGGGCTCAGAACTTATAATGTAATAAGCAGTAAAACTTTCACTAACATATCTCTAATACTTTCTGATAAAAAAAAGTACATAAAAGTGAATAACTTAGCATTAGTAGATAATATAGTGTCTCTGATCTCACCTTAAATGCAAACAGCTGAAGGCAGTGCTTCAATAACTACCATATGAAAACATACATATTCAGTAGGGTGAAATTCTTACCCAAAATGTTCCTGCGTTCTTACATGCTAACGAACTGATGCCTGGCTGGCACTAACAAGTACTTCTTCAGCTATGTCCACCTCTATGGCTCAAACGGTAGCGAATCTGGTTCTCAACTAGTGGGCCCGGGTTCGATAGTACAGAGTTATTTATATAGAACTAACACATTTATTTACTTATTTCATTTCATAACGATTGATGCTAGCCACAACTTTTATACTTCAAATGTACATTATCTATAAAAGATTATTGACCTCTATAGATAATATTGAAGGTGTCCAACTCCCTGCATTAGGTATAACTCAACACGTCGTTCTATGCTACTGGTCGATCGTTGGAGGACAATGTTGTCAGTACCATTAATCTTCTGTGTAATGTTGTGCTTCAGATCGTCCAATGTCTGGGGGCGCGTGGCTTAAACTGTCTTTTAAGTAACCATATAGGAAGAAGGCCGGTGTTGTTAAATCAGGAGATCTCGTGGTCACAGATTCTTGGATGTTGATTCCGGTAGTCAAAGAAACTTTCAATCAGCGCCATGAATTGGTTTGATGTATGGCATATGTTACCATCTTGTTGAAAATATCCACGACCCAACTTTATATCGTCCAGTTGCTCAACAGACTCCATGAAAATCTGGCGGTACTATGTAGTATCATGTAGATTTTGGACGGCCCAGTTACACGAGTTGTGTGAGTATGGCCGCATACATGGAACCATGTTTCATTTGTGATCCATGTGATGGACAATATGCCAGGATTTTGTACAATGAACGCCTGAAATCAACGGCAATACTTCACACCTGGTTCCTGTAACTTGACTCTATATGGTTTAGGTGAGTATTTTTCGCAGTTCTGATACATTCAGTAAGTGTACCCGGTCTCCTTCGACATTTACGGGGTGACCGCTCTAGTCATGCACGGACATCCACAACAACTGGGCAGTACAGATTAACGATGCTTGCCTTTTTCACACACCAGAGATCCAGTTGTTTACAATTTGTTTACCAGTGGCAGTATTGTGTTTCTTTTGGGGGGGGGGGGGTGCAAACACCAAATTCTCTATGGAATCCCCTTCGGGTAGCTGTAATTGAATTCGTAATTCAGAATTGGTTCATAAGGAAGAACCGTTGATTAAATAGGTACTGCATTTATACAGCGACTAAAACAAAATGTTCGAAACAGCTACCAAACATAAAAGCCAACAATAAGGAGTAAAGAATAAATATCTACACATCTCATGATAGGGAATCAAAACTTCCAAATATCCCGCTTAATTTGACGTTAAACTCGGGACATTGGGTGAATTTTCAGCCGAATAAACAAAGAAAGATATGTGTTAGTTCAATATAAATCACTCTGTATAATGATATGACGGTAAGATTCTCTTTTCTGCATTTTTCCTTATCGGGTGAATGCCGAATAAGTTTAAGCCACAAATGACTTTAGCCTCATTTGTACAACCGTTTCATTCATTCATTTTATTCATTCCATTCATCGTCTGAAAAATATGTAGCATGTTGCTGTTCGGGCAAAGCAACCAAGGACTTATTAAATTATCCATGTCATTATTCAAACTCAAAACCGAAATTTCTGTAGAACCGTACGGCAGTACAGCCCTATAGTCCAGCTCCTGATCAATAGTGCAGCGTGAACCAACGAAAAACAAAAAAACTTAAATAGCGATCTTTCTTCATCATGCTATTGCTCCCGGGCAGGTTCCGACTTAAAAGCCAACATATCATGTTCTACTTCTCAATCTTTTAGAAACATTACGTAGCTCCTCCCATTTCCTTGTTCCACAACCATAAGCAAAGTGTTTTTAGAGTTCAAAGGTGAAACATAAAAGGAACGGCGTTTCGTGTCTCCTCGCCAGTTTTTCGAGGGGTGAAACTTGATATAAAACGGATATAAATATGTATATAAACTACACTCCCATAAATGTGTAAACAAAGACATAAAATATAATTTGTATTTTCTTAAGTGAGGTTCAAGTTATATCCTCAAGACTTTGGCGGTGCTCAGAGCTAGTCAGTTCATCCATCCTTTAGACTACAGATTCTTAAACTGAAGGGAACCTTGAATATTTATAGGGTTAAAATTATCATTTTATATACCGGTGAATCACATGAAGCCACACCGCGAATATTTTTTAAACAAACTGGGCAATTAATGAGATATTTTAATGGCTCATGCAAGGAATATTAAAAGGAGTAGAAGCACAAAGGTGTTCTAAACCTCTCTCGTATTTCATCTACAATTGTATGACGACTGTTTTTCACATTCTGTACCTTTGTAAAAATTTCAAATTCATCACATCTGACAGCACTTTCTCTGTTACGAACGATTTAATATATCCAAATATAGAATTTCGACATCTCTACAGCTGGGTTTATGGCCGCCATTTTGAAAATGTTATTAGCTGTTACACTTTTAACAAAAGGAAAAGGTGGCGTTAATTTAACATGTCGTTTAACACGTTGTTAAAGTTAACATTGATTGATGAAACAGAATTTTTGTCAATTTGAAGGTTAAAGTGTCTAACACCTTGTTAACCCTTTAACATCCGTTTATGAAGCCGGCCTTTAGAGAATTAATCTCTCACACTACAGAAACTTAGGGAGGTCTGCGAGATATATAGAAGCAGATGAGAGAGATTCGTGGTTCTGTGCTTGGAGGAGAACACGGTAGCTTAGTTGGTAGAGCATAAGCCCAAAAAGCTGAAGATCCGTGGTTTGAATGTTGACCATGACCAGAATTTTTGAAGTCTGATTCTTCATTTCTAACTTATGTCATACACACGACTAGTATGAAAGAACAATTTCCATCAGGAATTATATTCGTCCAATCAAACTATTGTGAAAGGAAATTGATTCCAAGCAGACACTTAAGAGCCTAAGCCAAAATAACTAATCGTACACAATACATAATGCATTCCCTGGAAGGATTGATGAAAAAAAAATTTATTGCTAATATTAATTACCAACGGCATTCATTTGAAGCTTTGAAAATAAATAAAATAGTAATACCTGCAGACCCATTAGGTAGATGTACTTGTTTAAATCTTCTGGGTATCTTTCAACATTAAGGCGACACAAATCAAGCTGCTCTTCCTGAGTTTTGAAGCGGGGAGGAATTAATCCGTGAATTCCAAGCATTTGGCGCTCCTCCAGAGTAAATGCCATTCCCTGTAAACAGTAATTAAACGTCACATTACGACACCTTTAAGGTCAAACAACACGATTTAAGAATAATCAGCCGTTTGTTCAGAAATTATACAATTTATTTTGTATGTTCACATGCAGATTTGTGTTTAAAAATGTTTAAAATTTAAGATTTGCATAAAGACTACCATAAATTCTTTGACACTTTTATTTAATTCTCAATTATATAATCGTTCCAAAATGTATGCCAAGCGAAAGAAAGTAAGGTGCAATTAAGTTCAAAAATAAAACAGAAAGTACAGATATTTTGAAATAAATTATTAAAAATGTGAGAATCAAGAGAGATGAATAGCAACTAAGTTAACAGGCAATTATACAAAATAATTCTTCTAAATTCTATTCTTTTTTTGGTCGCTCTTGCACTTTACACTTACCGCTGCTGGTAACTTTTATGATGCTTCATAATATGTGAGTGTAGCTTTTACAAACCGAGTGGAAGGTGATAACACTTAGGAGGTTCAGGGTAGACCAAACGGGTTTTTTTTTTTTTTTTTTTTTTTTTTTTTTTTTTTTTTTTCTCTTCCCTGGTAGCTTAAGCAAATGTTGGATTGGATTTTACCTTCCCACGAAATTTTCGCTCTCCCATTTCATCTTATTTCATTCTACTGCCGGGTCAAAAGTGTCAGACTAGGTGCATGTACTGTGTGCAGAGTGGCGGTAGCTTGCACTTTGTAAAGGGTTTTGCGTCAACGTCTGGTATGGAAATTGCCTTTTTGAGGCGCTCCGCCGGCTTCGGAATGTTTCATTTAGAAATAACATGAGGGATCCCATTATGTACCTCATCACCATGGATCCTGGTCGCCATTAGAAGTGTTACCTCTATCAAGGTCGAATCGAAAACTGCCTCGAATTTTAACTAACAGTAGCTCAACGTATGAAAAATATTAGTTACGACACACTAGAGCCACAAAAGTCGACACCTAAGCTCTTGGAACTCTAGTGTATTTTTACATGCGCCCTCCCAAGGGGGCACCTCCAGAATGAAAGACACGAGAGATCCACAGAGCGGCGATACATGCATGTAGGCAAGGTCCCTAAGGTTTCTCAGTTGATATGTCTCAGACGTAGACAGACGTGCTAGAGCCACGAGGCATCACCCGACAGGAGTATGAGGATGACGCCAGGACAGGAACTCCCCAAAGCGCAAAGTCCACCGCCACGCCGCACAGCACCAGCTCATCTTGCTTGGTACTTTCTATCCTGCACCACAACTATGGAATACAATTAAATATGTTCGTTTGTAAAAAGGTAACAACCTTTCATCATTCGCCTAAGTTACCAGGGGAAACCATGAGAGCTTTGAACCCGAGTTCTTCCTAGTGCGAGTCCCAAGCGTTACGGTCTGAGCCATCCTGCTCGTAGCGGAGGTTATATCATAAATTAAGTTACACTGAGCTAGAGACATCGAGCCATTCTGCTTTTCTATTTTTACCAGATCCCAGCATGCAGTGCCCACGCGTTTTTAATACCGAGAGGTTTCTATAGTTAAATATTAAGCAACAAAATTTAAGGTTATGGAACAAATAACAACTATCAATTCTGCCGGACCATAAATTAGTATGCATGTAGCTTTCTAAACATATTCATCATGTGTCGTTTTGAGCAAATGTCTCGTTCATCAGCAAGCAGGTTTATCCATTTTCTGAATGTGGCTAAATTTTTATAAATAAATAAAAAATTAAACAAATTTTAAGCAGATGTGACAGGAAAATGCACATTAAACAAAAGAAATTATTTAAGCTGCTTACAAAGCAAGGTTATAAGCATATTAGAAAGACTGCCGGAAGGAAGATGTCAAAACATCGTTACTCGCAACATACGAAACACGTTTTTTTAATTCCAAAAATAAATAACCCAAATTGCTGATGGTATTATTGTTGCACTTCAACTGAACGAGCCGGTAGACTTAAGGCCAAAAATGGCAACTTCGGAACTACATTACATTTTAGACGGGCATATTTTCTTAACGCGCGAGGGATTGTTTTCACTCATTTGTATAGACATCCACAATTCTATGGCAGCCACATAGGAAGACAGTAAAACTATGTTGAGGACATTGTCTTTCAGTGGGCACTGATGATATGGCAGCAATGAGGTTGAACCAAGATTAAAGCAAATTTTCTTAACGCACCATCCATTCGCTATTTTTATATCGAGAAACTTTGGTAGCCAAATGATTCACGAATCCCCAAGAAGCGCAATGCACTCAACAATTGCGATGATCCTAAAGCTAGAGAAGTTGGTCCTATCACATTTCTTCATAAAATGCTAATATTCCCCGATACTCTCCAGCCTTTATGAACTGAGAAAAAGCTATATGAACTGTAGTTTTATAGAAAGAAGTGCTTACAGCCTTAATTAAATACTAGAATTGTGTTCAAATGAAGCACGTCTGAATGATATATTTTCTTAATACAAAATGGATTTAGTAGGGAAAGCGACAAATCTGACATCAAGTGGCAGACTGAGAGGATTCTGTGGAGGATTAAAACATGGGGCCAAAATCAGGAGAAAAACAAACCTACAAAGGTTTCCTCTTGCTGGTACTGATCTGCACAACACCATTTGGTCTTGAAGGACAAACCATAGTAACCTTTCGTTCTCTCACTGTAAATCAATACATAACCTCTTACGGTCACTTCTCTCAGATACAACATTTGGCATAATTTCAGACTTGTCGACATTTTCAGCTCAAGTTTAGGGGGAAATTTGCTGCTCTTGGTTTTTATTTTTAAAAAGTTGTTAGCACTATCAGAAGATAATATACAGCATTCTTAGACAATCTAATTATGCCAATAGGAATTTTCCGCGTTGCTTATTAAAAACATAAAAAGAGAGACTTCTTTTTCTTCAGCAAGAATTACCGACGCGTTTGTCTACGATCCTGTGTAAACAATCTTCCATTTCTTAAGTGGGTTATAAAAAGATGTAATTGTTTTTTAACATTTTTAAAATTGCAGTATCCATTACTTGTTCCTTTATTTTATATCCTCTTATTAAACGTTAATTAGAAAGCATCATTACCGTAATCAACGAAGATAACGAATTAAATTACCTTAAAACCAAACACTACTCCTGTTTCCCTAATTCTCTTATCTCTTCCATTAGTTTACCATGTCATCGATTAAAGTGTTCAGATGACAGGGAGGTGATAAATGTAGTCTTCGTTAGAGAAGGAAATGTTAGCACTCTGAAATGCTTCTATCTTAAGCAAGTTAAATGTAAAGCTAATGACTCAATAAATATAGAAATTATTTTTAAACAGAATAACACAAATTAATGAAGGACAGTCACAAGGCTCGCAAAACACCGCTCTTTATTAACGATACCTTGCCATTTGTGCGGAAGTAGGCAGCACGTTCGTTGTTTGTTTAGTGCGCTGAAACTAAGGTTAGCGTTAAGTGTATCTGCCTAGCAACTGCAACGGAGGCCAGTAAAGCAATGCAGAAGGATGTAGCTCATTTTTGACTGCTGAGTATGTCGGAGGAATGATAAATCCATCGTCGCGGGTCTGTTGTGTACGGCAAACACTTATGTCACATTTACTTGTGTTGGATTCTAAAGTATATTTCCAATACCAACTGTTAATTTTGTGAATGTTGCCATGAAGTCTCACCAATTGATAAGTAGATTGTGCCTGAGCCATGTGAAAGCGTGCTCATAGGGTTATGTCTCAATTGACAGAGCAGGGTGGCTCAAACTGTAACGCAGGTCCCGGGTTCAAGTTCCATACAACTAACCATCATTATCTTGGAGTTTTATCGTGGTTTACCTTGGTCGCTTGATATCTTTTCTTTGTACGAATGTCCCGTTCTCCCATTTCGTCTTAATTATATCCATTGGTTTTGTTACAGAATCTAAAGTACTAGAGATGGTGGGATGGTGCTGTGTCGGCGTGACAGCGCCTTGCGCTTCGTGAAGGTTTCTGCTCCTGCGTCTGGTATGGAAGCTGTTCTTTTGAGGGGCTCAAACACCATGGAGGGAAGTTGCGCCGGCAACGGGGTGTTTTATCTGGAAACACTGTTAGAGACTCCTATGTTCATGCATAACCGACCCTGAATCCCGCCTCTCGGTGTCTCCCTTATCCCATTCCTTCCTGCCGGACGTGCCCCTAGTACTTAAGTACTGAAATGTCCTCCTCGGTTTCCACAAATCCAATCCAAAATATCTCAGATGTATCAAGCTTTCATCCTCTAAGGACGAAAACCAAAGCATCTTCAGCAGCTAGTTTCATTTGTACAACTGATACCTCAAGCAGTGTTGAAGTATTAAAAACTGGTGAAATGCACAAAAATTTCTCAAGAAACGAAATGCTTATATACATAATTTAGAATCAATAGCTACAAACGCTAAAGTTACCTAAAAATATGCTGCTAATTTATAACATATTATTTAGACTTACAGCTATGTCCTAGTGCATTTTAGTTCCACTGCATTGGTTACTTTATTTTTTTATTTGGTTTATTTACAAACGCTCTTTAATATCTCAGGTCACGAGCGTTCCATTCAATTTAGGGCACAAAATGGCTGATCAATTTTGCTCAGAGGCTTCTTCCTTCAGGCTTGAGGTTCTTTTTCGTGCCGTAAATGTACGACATGGAATCCAGGGCCTAACTTCTCTTCCGAAAGAAGCCATACTAAGGATTTTTACGCTCAAAAAGTCATCAATCCTGGCCGGAATTGAACCCGCAATCTTAGGTCTACGATGCAAGTATGGTTACCACTGGTTCGCCAGAACAGAGGTGTTATTGATTACGAAAATATGAACTCGGATAGATACTTTATACAGGAGAAATATTCATGACCAAGAGAAAATTAGCGAAAGTCTAACCTTCAGCTTTCTAAAGGCATTTAAAAAACAAAGCTTGACGTCACCGCCATTGTTATCCGCATGACCCTGCTTGCGTAATCAAAATGGTCGCAATTAACATTCTATTCTAGTTGTAAAAGAGATACAGAATTTTGTTCGCAGGTAGTTTGAATATACCAGTTACATAAAATAACTGTTTTAAATGATGCACATTTCATTGCTCGGGTCTTTTAAAAACAGCGAGCTCGTCGAATGATTAATGAACCAACGTTTTCCTTCAGATTTAGTTATTTCAGCGGATTATACGACTGTATTATATACCACTAACTATATTTAAAACGTGGCTATCACGCGAAAGTTTGGAATGAATAAACTTACAATTACCAATAGACTGTGCATAGTAAACTACTCGAAAACTAATTAGGTAAGTGGTTGAATCAAAATCTTAATCATTTAACAATCAAAATTGAGACGTATGTAGTAGAGTGTTGTGCTACAATATAAATAATGGATTTTTAGACCTTTCTGCTGGAGAAACAAGCGAGCGCGAAAGTGTGACGTCAGCGACCATAACAAGATGGCATCACCCTTGTAAAAATGCAGCGACGAGCACCAGTAAGTAAATTGTCGGGTGGTTTTTTTTTTTTTTTTTTTTTTTTTTTTGTGAAGACGAGCAACCAACGTTTATTCATCGAAGAATGAAGAGACAATGTGCAGATTGTTGCGTCACTTGAGTGACACAGAAAGTTTTAAAGTGGGATATCAACTGAGTAAGGCAGCTTGCTCTGGTAGACCGCACACTATTATTACACCAGACAGTATCGCTGCAGTAGAATAAGTGATACGAGACAACCGACGAGATGACTGCAGATTTAAAGATCAGCCATGGCTCTGCCCACGGCATTATCCACGACATACTCAGTACTGCAAAGTCTTCGCTAGGTGGGTACCAAAACAACTCGTGTGGATGTTTGTGAAACAAGGCTACGACACCATGAAGTGGAAGAAGATGGATTCCTAAAGCGTATAGCCAGCATGATGAATACTGGGTCCACTGATCCCAGTCAAGAGACCAAGCGAGTCAGCTAAAATTGGCGGCATAAATGTTCCGCACAGCTATGTCAGCCGGTGAATTCTCTCTAAACGTCCAACTAAGGAACATAACATGCCCAGAGGAAGCAATGTTAGCAATGTTGTGATCTTCTTGAAAACTAATTGAAACCTACAACCAGGTGAAAACGTCGAGATTTGCTCACAACTGGTGTACTTAACAGCATGACGGTGCAAGACTTCACACAGCTCGTGCAACGGCATAAAAACTGCAGTTCTTCATTTTGAGTGTATACCACATCCAGATTATTCACCTAACCTGACACCTTTTGAATATCATGTCTTTAGACCACTCAAAGAGGCACTAGGCAGCATGAAGTTCCGCCCTGATGACGAGGTGAAAGGCGCGGTGCATGGGAGGGGGGTTCTCATGGAATTCATGTATCAGTGAAAAGCTGGAACACCTGCATTGAACATGGAGGAGACTATGTTGAAAAATGAAGCGTTTTTAATTCCAATGTATACTTTTTATGAATAATAAAAATATCAAACTCAAAGCATTTATTTAGGTATTCGGAATAAAGCTACTGTAAATATGTGTCGAACCTAAGTAGAGATCAACAGCATAGAAATACGTCACTAAACTCTTTATTTACAAATTATCGATGTGTAAACTGCACTTGTTTCCTTAATTGCAATAACAATAAAATTAACTTGTTTACAATATTTTTGCACAAAATTTCAGCTATCAACAAGACTCCTTTCAAAATAAAACTGTGGATGCATATAGAAATTTATTCCACTATCAGCCTTTTGATTCATTTGTTCTTTCTACCTCATACTACAATCTCATATTATTTGAAAGCCGAAACATCTACGAAGATTCTTCGTGTATTTTGTACGTCTTGTTCAATAGTGTTCTAGCTATATGGGTAAAATTGGCACTTTAATTAAACTTCAAACATATTCTATACATAGAAAAATCTTTAAAAATTACATTTAGTGCATAATTAAATTATAAAAGTAAATAAATTACATACAAGAAAAACAAAAGTTGAAAACCTTTTAATCTAAAATTATATCCTTTCTATAAAATGGAAAGGTAACAAAAATTAAGATGAGATAGAAGAAGTTGTGTAATAATGTTAAGAATGCACCCCTTTTTCAGAAACGACCAAATTTAGTTGCCCAAAACTACATGCAGGCGATTAAATGTGAAATCGTGCCGAAAATTAAATAAACTGATCTCACATTTATTAATTTTCATATACTGTTTTTACTGTTACAACATATAAGAATATTTTTGTGAAATATGACATCCCTAGATCTAATAGTTTTCGTGCAAAATTCACCAAAATTAGCGTATTTTATTAAAATTTACTTTTTATATAAAGACATAGCTCTCAAATAACTTACAATAGAAATATGAACGATAGCTCATTTTAAAGTTCATATTTAATTGCACATAATAAATTGCAAAACACAGTCATTAATGTAGATAATAAGAAAATGTTTTATGCATAATTTTCCCACAAAGACAATGAAACATTTTAAAAATGTAGCAAAGTTGCAATATAACTTTCATATTTGTGCTCCAACGTAAACGAGTATAGAAAAAAAAACCATATCTGAAGTCTTTCTTATTAATAAGTCAACTCACACAGCCAGTATTCTTAAGCCAAATTTGTATTTATTCCAGGACACCATTACAATAAACTTAAAACAGGCACACGGATCCAACGGTCCCTACATGCTTTTATAATTTCACTAGATCTGTTTGATTTAATATAAAAATATTGTATGTTTATACTAAAATATAATATATATTAAATAAAAGACAATAGAAAATTAAACCAAAAAATAACGTAAAAATGTCACACATACCAGCTGAATTCACTTAATTTGTTTCACACAACCCCTCCCCTGTAATCAGCATTTTCAGACCTGAGCCGTCTCACCTTCATTAGAAACTAAGCATCTCTCTCTTCCTTCTCTGACAGCAGAGCCCCAGCATCTCTATCTGCCTCTGTTGGATCCGGTAAAAGTTCGTGGTAGGTAATTTTCCATCCATTCTTCCATACATTCGGCCACTGAATGTATTCATGATACCTCTTTATCACAGATGGGAAAATTTCTTAATTTCTCAAATTTTTGTCGGCGATATTAATCATCAGCCATGTCCCTAGTCTGAACCACGTGAGCCCCTAAATAGTGAGTTTGGTTCATATTTTTAGTACTGCCTCATCCTCCAGCCATATTTTAATTCCTATTATATTCCTATGAAAATCATCTTCCTGCAATGCGCAATTATCCCTGCCTATCCATATCCCTCAAGCGGTTCTTAGCATTCCTCCATACATTCCTTCTATTCCCTTGGCCCACTGTCCAAATGGAGCCCATTTCTATCGTTTCCAATTCCTTCCTTAATTTGGATGCTCATGTCATGTTCCCTCTTCTGTTGATGGTAGCACAGACCACCTGTGGTGCCTCAGTAGTAAACACAGGAGTTAAACACTAATTAAAAATGGTAGCATAGAAGTCAAAGTATTACTGCTGACTTTAAGGAAATGAATGGGCTGCTCTCATATAATCATATATCTTTTAATACTCTCTATATTTTTATTTAAGGCAATTCTAATTTGTAAAGATCCTTGGAGTCCGATTTTACATGAAATCACCCATACGAAATTTCTTGCAATTCCTTCTTAATGAATATGTAAAAAAAGGGCATGTTTCATAATGCATTTTTTTTTAAAAAAAAAAGTCACTTTAATATAATTCGAAAGCGCGAACTAAGTGTAAATGAACTTAAGTGGCATTGGGACATTATCCTTTCAGCTCACTATAATGAAAATGTTATCAGACATATGTAATATCCTGATTGATTTGTGCTTTATATTTTAAAGAACCAAGGATAAAGCCCAAGAAGAAGAAAATTTTTGAAATAAGATTAAGAATGAATTAACACTCTGTTATTTCTTAAAGCAACTAGCAAAAAAAAAAAATGGTAAATAACGGCTATCAAAATATTTTCCATATGCCATGTAAAGCGGAGGAAAGAGTTCAAGCCAAGGAACTACACTCTAGCGGAATTAGATCGTACAGTCTCCCCAATTGCAGCTGATTGCAAGCCGGCCACTTAGCCAACTGAACCATGACGGTAGTTGATTACTCAATCTACCTGACAGTTTTCAATGATAAATGGCGTAAATAATCCGGCATCCAAAGTATTTTAGCGTCAATAAGCAAATGTTTTCACGAGGACCACATTTTTCGAAAGAAAATGTTCATCACGGTACTTAATAGACTTTGGCCATACGTACAAAATTTGCGAGAACTTTAAAACACCGCGGGAGAGAGACAGCACCATCTGTGGGGATTTTAGTGTACAGCTTTCAACTTTCCTCATCGTGTTTAGCTAGAGTCATTCATTTGATAAACACTGGCATGCTGCATTTCTGTAATGCTAAATGCAATACCATACTGTAATTTCTTCACCAAAGTAGTATTTTCTGCAAAAGCTCTCAAACAGGTGGATTGATTTTAAGGGAAGCCTTCTTCACATTCCACCTGAAGGAATGAGCATAACAGCTTAGCCTGGGAGGGTGATCTTCTTGATGGTCTACGTATGGAAATGATGACAGAAGGAAAGGTCTGTCGTGTTGAGAAACTACTCAAAAAGTCGCTGAAGCTCAAAAATATCACAGCAATGTTAAGAGTTTTCTGTTACAACCGTCATTTGAATCATTCACAAGAAACTTGATTGAAACTTGCATATAGGTATGTAGCACAAGGAAAAATAGAAGCTTACCTAAAATAACAGGAGAATGAGTGGAGCAATTATTACAGCACGATGTGAACAGTTTGGAGCCCATTGTCCCACGCACCCGTCCTTGGCCTTATATGGCGCGTTTTAACGCATTTTTCCGCATTCGGACGGCTCTGTGCATCACTTTCAGCGACTCAGTTTATTTTTCGGAGTTGCCAACCGTTATATACGAAGGTTGTTCAATAAAGAATGATCACAACAAAATAACTTTACTCATCCTCATAATTTTCATGCTCATTCTCAAAATAGTTCCCGTTGTATGCATTGCATCTATCCCAGCCTCTCTGCGTCTTCAAAGACATGCTGAAAACCACTCGGAATCGCCACTGCAGTCTTCACCACTGCTTTTGATGAGGGACCTCCCACGGTGTTTCTTCAATTTGGGGAAAAGGAAAAAGTCACACAGAGCTGAATCTAAACTATAGGGAGAGAGTGAGGGATACACTTCACATTGATTTTTGTGAGATATTCAGCAACAACATTTGCGATGTGCGGCCCTGAATTATTGTGGTGCAATATCCAACTCCCTGCTCGGAAATGTGGCCTTTTGCATGTGATATGGTCTTGCAGACTTTTCAGGTCATGTTTGTAGTATTGCCCAGTTATAGTTTTATGTGCAAGTACGACATACTGGTAAATGATTACTTGAATATCAAAAAATGAGATGATATAACTTTCTCAGCAGAATCAACAACTTTGATGTTTTTATTATGGATATTTCCACACAGAACTTTGTTGTTTACCCAGAAGATCGGAATGATGTAGCCAATGTTTATCAGCAATGAATACCTTTGAACGAAACTCTGCATCTTTCTGTAGCTTGCATGTAAAACACACGGTCGTCTTTCCCCCCCCCCCCTTTTCTTTTTTTCCCAGAGAATCAGCAATCTTGGAATCCACCATGCACAAACACGTCTCACGCTCAACTTTTTAGTTACCAACGTATGGATGTCGTCCAGTGCAATATTCAGAATTTCTGAAAGTCAAATTCATTCGATGACCCTTTCATACAATGGCAGCAGCGGTGTTGATGTTTTCTTTCCTTAGAGCACAAACTGCAGCCCTGGGACCATCTTCCTTTGAAACTGATAACCTTCTCTTTTTAAACATTTTAAACCATCTACGAGCTGTATGTAGTACAGGGAAGAAAAAATTCTTCATACGCCTCCTTAATACTGCATAGGCTTTAGTTGAAGATTTGTTGAGACGAAAACAGAGTTTTAGGGCAGCATATTATTCGTGTCACCTCCACTTTGCTGTAAGAGAACTGAGCATGTCTTAACTTTCACATCTCTCACAAACTCGCACCACATGTATATTACGCATTAAGCTAACAAAATATTGTAAAGTTAAATTTTAGAGCGCGAAGCTATGTAAAAAATTATGATCATTCCTCATTCAACAAGCCTGATGAATTTTAGCATTAGTGCGGAGTGGGAGCCGTCCTTCCCTAGTTAGCCGCATTAACGCGCCGAGTCCTGTGGTTTCTAGGATGCATCCGAAGGTAGGTTTAAGTTAGTGTTGTATACTCATCTTACATTTCCTTTTCATATTTCTGTACAATTACTCTCGCGTTAACCTCTATTTTCTATGTTCACGCAAGCTATTCCTTCCAAGTCCCAACATTTCCTTTCACTACACGGTTAAGATATTTGCTTCATTTAACTTTACTCCTTACTCCTCCTCGTTTGCGCTGCAACCTAGTGCATTTCTTGCTGTTGGTACAACCATGATGTCACCACAGTAAGCCACCATTTTCTGCTTTTTGGTCGCATTTCAGCTGTACATGTCGGAGAACTTTTTCGGGGTGGTTGGTGGGTTAATAGCTCTCTCAACACATTAATTTCATCTCCGCTTGTTCTACTTACCAATATAAAGGTGTCGCCGAATCTTCACATGACACAGATCAGTGAAAGGTGGATGCTTTATTTCTCTGCAGTTCATAAAAAGCACCGTTTTTAGTGCTATGTCAACAAGAAAGTACTGGATTTCGTCATATGGAATGAAATTTACGATCCTTTTCGAAAAGTAATTCATGGAGTGGCGCAAACCAGACGAGGAACCGCAGAAAACATCCAAGGTCCTTCAGTCCTCCACCAAGGTCGTGGTAAGAGTCTTTTGGGATTTCCGGGAAATTCTTTTAACTGGCTTCAAGAAAAAAATTACAACCTTCACTCCTACTCAGACTGCACGATGCCTTAAGAATGCTGAGTCACTATATTCGCTAGCTTCGTCATAATGCACCGGTCCATTAGCACGTCTATTGTGAAGACTGCGAGGAAGAACTGCGACCTAGACAAAAAAGTAAAAAAATAACTCCCCTCTTATTATTTAAGTATAGTGATGCAAAACACTAGCCCTATATGCGTAACAGAAGAATGAGCAACTAAAGACTTAATACTGTTTGACGTAAACATATCAAACTTTCGCACATTTTCATAATATCTATTATATTAATAGACATAAATTTATTTTTGTGACTTTTATTGTTGTCAAGATATATATACATTGTCACAAGAAGCAAACTTTCGGCGGCAATTAATTTTTGAGTTATAATTATTATAATAGCTGTTGGGTTTATTTTCTTGACATTTATCATATCCGAATCAGAAATAATTACAGTTAGAAGGCAATTTCGTTATATGATTGTAAATTCGTAACACTGTAACTTGAAGGTGAAGATAAACCAAGTAAGATAATCACTCTGAAAGTTTTGAGAATGAAAGCAATATTGGATTTTATCTTTGCATCTTTTCAAAATATTCTCCATGCCATTCTATACGTTTCATTTGTTCAATCCTTTTGTAAATGCTGAATGCATTTTACTATTGCTAGAGTGTGCAAATATATTCTTCGTATGCAGCCACTACAACTTCAGGTCATTCAAACTTTCGCCCACAATTTTTCTTTTATTTTGGGGAATAGAAAAAAGCCATATGGGGCCAGATTTGCACTTAGGTTGGATTAGGCACAGTTTACTCCTGGCCCCTACAGAAATTGAGTAGTTTCCAGTGCAATGTGGGCAAAGGCGTTGTTGTGGTGCAATAAAATTACACGCAGGATGCTTCGCTCTCAGTACATTGAAGACTTGGGGCAAGCATTTTGTGGTGTACGATCTGGCAATGAAGTTATTGACCGCTCAAGTGGAACTGTCATAATGTGCCCACTAGCTCGCCAACACTTATCGTTCCCCTCGTTTTTGGTGGGGGATCCTCTGCTAGGAAGATGAAGACCGATGGTTGTCACTTAGTTTCTGGATCATACTGGTATATGTGCTCTTAACCTGTTGTGCATTTTTTGTTTCTCCCTCAAATTTTCCAGCATTTTCTGCTACCAAACCACACGTGCTTTTTGCTGCTTATCTATGACATGGTGGGAGGTCCAACGATTGCAGAGCTTTCTGATATGAAGTTTTTCTTCTAGGATTGTTTTCACTGTTGTCGATCCAATCTTTTTTTTTTTTTTTTGAATGGTGTTTAACGCCCGTTTTTACTACTGAGGCACCACAGGCGGTGAACACTGACAATACAGGAGATAAAATGATAAATTGGGAGAGGATTTTTTTTTTTAAGAAAGGAATTATTCCAGGCTTAAGTTTAGGCTACCTCCCCGGCATTTGCCATTTATGAAAACTGAGTAAAACCTGGAAAAAAAAATCAATGAGGGAGGACGGTCCTGACGGGATTCGAACCTCAGACCTTCCGCTCACGAGTCCGCGCCTTAACGATCTCAGCCACCTGTGGCGGGTTTAGGGCTTCTTGAATGCGATACGTATAGCGACTATCTTTCCGCAATATGTTCTTTGCTTTCATCACATTTTCATCCATTATTGCTGTAGCGGGTCATCCTACAAGGTTTTCGTCTTCTATGGAGTCCCTAGTTCACTTAAAATCTGCAAATCATGGATTACTAAGGACAAAAATCCCCAAATGCATTATATAATCTTTCAAGGCATTTCTCTCTTCTCTAAACCGGTTTTAAAGTCATATAAATGAGTGCTAACACCACATATGTGGGAGCTCACTCAGACGTGCATATGTTGCTCTCTTTACTTTAATCCAAATCTAGGAAAACCTTGCACTGGATTTCACACTCCTTGTTGTCCATTCTCAAAATTTTCAGGGCAACCCTTGTGTCATCCTGTTTTACGGTTGCATTATAACTGAAATGGATTCTCTTGACTAGTGCATAAGAACATATTCTTGTCTTCGAGGAATGCGTCGATGGCCATCAGCGGTTCTATTCAACTGAATGATATTGTAGCATATAATTAATATGTGTTGAGTCGTGAAACTAATAACCCGTGAACTAAACAACATACAAAGAAGGCTTCGGGAAAGAAAGATTATTTGAAGGAACTGGCACGAAAACTTTGCATCATAAATATCAAGAGACATGCTAAAATTTCTGCTGGTCTACATCCAAAGTATGGAACAAAATTCTATACGTTATCTATGATTGCAATCAAGGTCAAGGTGCAGTGAGCATTGGAACTGTGCTCATTGAGCACTATTACATTACATGGATATAGTAATTAAATTATGTTATATTTCTTAGAGGATTTTTATATATTTTATAAGCATCTGTAAAAAAACGCCGTGTCTTTTGTAAAATGAAATTGAGCTCATACTACTTTCTGAATAAAAATATCTCATTCTTTATAAACTGTTTGCTCTGCTACATTTGGGTACATAATGATTTATACATAAAATCCCTAAAGCATAATGATTAGAATAATGTATCATTTATGTGCCCTTACTGCAAAAACACTATGAACTTCTTGGGGTCAGTCACTGGCTCTCCCATTGATATTAATTGGTGCTACAATGTCCATTGGTATGCAACTGACTATATATGGGCTATTACCTTCTCTCTAATTTGAAGGTCTTTAATGATAATGAAGTGCATGTGGGTCTTTATGAAAGACAATGAGTTGTTAATTCATAAATGCGAGATGCGTTTTGAGATGAATGGAGATTATATTGAAAATAGAACTAGTTTATTTATTTCTGTAGCCTCAAAACGTTAATAGGTCGGAACTTATCTCATAGTTTTAGGCGGTGCTTGCGGTCACCTTGGATCACAGCGGACTGCGCAAGCTAGAGCTAGGTTAACCATAACTTGACTAATAGCAGATTCAAGCTTTCCACTTTAATGTTATGCAACTCATACTTGAGGAAATCTTCCAAGGTTAAAAGAAACTTAATAGGATAAGTGAATGGGATAAAACTCTCTTTAGCTATAGATCCCTATTCGCATAGATGACAGATCATTGCTAATAACATTGGATAATTATATAGGATGTGTGTAAATTGGTGCCAAATGTTTTCGGATTATGTTCCTAACAACAAAAAATGTTAAAACTCCATATAAATATGGGCCTGAAAATATTCGTTTCAGAATTATTACGATTTTTCCGTG
Source organism: Metallyticus violacea (assembly GCA_030762175.1). Taxonomy (NCBI): domain Eukaryota; kingdom Metazoa; phylum Arthropoda; class Insecta; order Mantodea; family Metallyticidae; genus Metallyticus; species Metallyticus violacea. The sequence goes on along the minus strand of CM060846.1, from coordinate 83,775,584 downwards.
CATTTAACACCAAAGAGTAGGCAATTCCAACTTGTTTTATTTTGTAACAATTTTCTTCTTTGAAATAGGCCATGGCATTTTTTGTCCTTTGTTCGACTATTTTTGTTGCTTGCTGAGTGTAGAAATCACAAGGTAGTGTATTCGATGGATGAAATAGCAGATATGCAAATTACTGTGGTCTTGTAGATGGAAATACACTAGCAGCACGTGGACTTTATCTCGACAGGCAGTTATCGCAAGAACATTCTTATGAACTTACAAACGCCTGCGAGAGGCAGCGCATTTGGAGAGAATGGTTTCGGATGCTGGAAGACCAAGAACTGCGAGCTTGAGGAACGAGTTCTTCGTATCGTGGGCAAAAACTCACCAGGTTCTACAACAATTTACATTAAGGGAAGGAGTCAAGTCACACGACTTTTTGTAATATGCTGCATGAAAACTGTCTGTGCCCATATTCCCTTCAGTGAGTGCAATAACTTAATGCGGTGGACTTTCGGCCACGAATAAAATTGTGCCAACGCACAGCGTTCATGAACTTCTTAGCATTTATCTATCCACAGGTGAGATTATCTTTGAATGTGACGGTATCTTCAAATATCATAACAAGTATATTTGGGATTTTAATGCAGTAGGAGACCAAACATCAACCAAAACGTAGTCTAAACTTTTGGGCTAGAAACGTTGACAATCGTCTTTTTTCGTCCTATTTCTTCTTTTGCGTTGACAGGATACATTTATCTGCAGTTTCTCAAAAATGAGTAATATCTCTCACCGCCACGGTGGCCGAGGTCGTTAAGGCGCGGACTCGTGAGCGGAAGGTCTGGGTTCAAATACCGTCAGGATCGTCCTCCCTGACAGGTTTTTTCCAGGTTTTCCTCAGTCCTCATGAATGGCAAATTCGGGGGAGGTACCCTAAACTTAGGCTTGGAACGATTCCTTCCTTAAAAATAAATGCTTTCCCTATATATTATTTCATGTCATTTATCATCAGTGCCCATCGCCTGTGGTGCCTCTGTAGCAAAAACGGACGTTAAACATTATTCTATATATGAGGTATATCTCTGGACGTCATCTGTCGAATGGGATTAATGCACGATGGCACTACAGCTCACTTTAGTGGGATAGTTTGTCTTTATTTCAATGCCCACTTCTCGCAAAGTTGGATTGTTCGAGGGGTATTCATTGAATGGCCTACTCACCACCAGATTTAAATCCAATGAACTTTTATCTGCGTGGACATTTAAAGCCCTTAGTTCATGAAACACCTTTAACTGATCTTGGGTTGTGAGAGAGCATATTCAAAATGTATTTAAACAAATATATAATGTGAAAGAGGCTTCTGAGCAATTTCTGAAAGGTATCTTGTACAAATTATCATTTGTGCCATTAGCTGGTCTGCTCGCAATAAAACCACGAAACTCGAAACAAAGGATTTTCCGGTCCATGTTTATACTAATGTTCTTAAACGTTTTTCTATCCGGAATTAGGTTATCAGATATTTCCTCGCGTTTATCCTGAACATTAATATGCCTACTATTATATTTCCAATTTTTGCATTAAATATATCAGTAATCATTCTGATTCAGAAAAAGAAACTTAATGAGCAAAGAAGAGAAAGAAAAAAAGAAGGAAATAAGTGAGACCTGGGAGTATGATTTATAAATTTTAATTTCTATACTAAGATGCTACTGCTCATATATTATTTATATTTTTTAGAATGCGCATTTCTAGAACCGGTTTGTTGTTTATTCTTATAGATTATAAGAAAAATAATCCTTGAACGTTGTTTACTAACGGCCATAACCATTCAAGGACATTTGTAGAGCCCTGAAAAAAATCTGTAGCGTTTCAACTCTTCAGTGTATGATTCAAAATTTCACGTGCATTATGCTGCAGTAAGATAATTGGGGGCTCAATATTTAGACGTATTTATCACATATGATTTCAAATTGCACACGCAGTTAGTATAAATAGGGTTGACCTATCGTCAGTTTCTGTGTGTTTATTGCAGGAACTAAATTTATTTCCTACAATTCTCACCTGCTCAAGAGTTGATTTTTTCCCTCACTTTAAAATAAGTTCAGGGTATTATAAGCTGAAACTTAAGTTCAATCCCTTTTAAACTTTTAGAGAGGTTCTCAGCTTAAATCTCAAGATAATAAGGAACATTCATATATACTGTCACACTCATCCAACCGATTTTGCTTTGTGACGTCATCCTTTTGCGTTCTGAAGTAAGTATGGTCGCCAAAAAAGTAACAAGTGTAAATTAAAAGAATGTGATAAAAAGTCTTATAATACCTAAGCCAGAACAGCGACTTAAACCTGTTATCAGTATCTAAGTGAAAACGTTTAAATATAAAAAAATGTAGGATTTGCTGTCTCATGCATAAAGAGAAATCGAGGTATAGTTTATTCATTTATCCACTTCAAAAATCCCCATTCTGAATAACTACATATTTAATGTACACAAAAATCACCTTCATTTATATATTAAGGGGAAAGTTTAAAACCAAATGTTGATTAAATTTTAAGTTTCATCCCTTCACCCAGCCCCCCTGTTTGAAAATTCCAAATGGTACTCCTACATTTTGATGCTTAAATTTGAAAGAAAATCATAGTTTTCACATCTTTAATGTTTATCTTTGCCTATTTTTATCTTGGACTATTGTTATTGTTTATGTAAACCGATTATTAAGGAGTTCCTGAAATATTAATAATTAGCACTTTATCCAAAATTGTTGTTTCCTCATACATCAAACTGACTAATTTTTATTGTGCCCAAATTCAAACAATCAATTTAAGGGCTGAAGTTTAAAACCAACTTTTGATTAAATTTTAGGGTTTCTCCCCACCTCGTAATTAAAAATTTCAAGGGGATTCGATCGCTATAACGTAACTTGTTCTCTATCGTTACATGGTAACTTGCACAGTTATTGATATTGTTGTTTGAATTTTTATATAATATGAAAAGTATAACGTAAGTACAAAGAAGAATTCGTTGACGTTGTCCTTAATGATCCAATGACGTAACAAGTCAGAGCGATGATGATTTATATGCTACATATGAATGACAATGCTGTGTCTACGAAATACTGGAAATATTTTCTAGTGTTTTCTTTTATTTGCATTGAATTATGGGTTTAGATGTTTTGAAAAGTGTTTAGTATGTGAATAGCGTTAGACTTAGTTTGAGGTATTCCTTCTGTAGAAAATTTCCACATATAAACAAAGCAGCCGATAAGGTCCCCATTTTCTGTATAAATACTGGGTGATGCAATTCACTTATCTCTGGCGCAGAAAGGAACAAGCATGCACTTATCTGTCAGTGAAGGTGGCACTGTTTATCTTAGGAAACCATTTACTTTCGCAGGTGATTATAAATATCTTTTCGCAGAGTCAGCCTAGTGAGCGAAGCATTTAACTACGCTCTTCCGAAAGATGTCTGCGGGCAAATTCTTTGTTTCTTATTTGGGCTGGGCATTACGCAACATGTGATGCAAGGAAGGTGGATTAATATAACATGAGTGAAACTGGAGTAGGTAAGCTGAAACAGGAACCTGCATGTGGTTCAAAGACTTTTTAAAAGCAACTTTCACACAACAGAGCTAAACATAACTACGTACAAAGACAGATTTGTTCTGCAGTTGAACTGGAACAGCGGAATAATAATAATATGCTTCTGATATGTAGTAGTTTCATGTATTCCACCAGCTCTCAAAATGACCCTCATTTCCTCTCACACTTGACCGATCACTCTGGTCATTCAACTATAACAGTACGCACAATATGCATTGGGAAATCCGGCCTGATGACTTTCTTGCAAGCAGTTCAGGGTGCTCAATTTGGGATTGTTAGAAGGCTAATCTTGAGCATTAATAAAATCTGCAACATTTCTCAAGTAAAGTCAATGTAAACCTTGCCTTGTGGGCTGAAGTTGAATCTGGCTGGAAGCTTCTATGCCAAAATCATGTTCACGTTCAACACCAAACCATTTTAGTGAAGCAGGATGAGCCTTCGGAACCCACTCGCAAGGCTTGTAGAATATTTGAATTTTAATGAGAGGATTCATAAAATTATAAATATGATAAATGCACTTAATTCAGAAAATGTACATTATGTTGATTTGTTTAAACAAATATATTTTGCGTTTTTAATTTTCATGACCGCCACAGGTGGCCAAGGTCTTTTAAGCGCGGACTCGTGAGCGGGAGGTCTAGGGTTCGATGCCCACCAGTACCGTCCTCCCTGAAGATTCCAGGTTTTCCTCGGTCCTCATAAATGGCAAATGCCGGGGAGGTACCCTAAACTTAGGCTTAGAACGTTTCCTTCCTTAAAAAAAATTCTTTCCTATTTAATAATTTCATCTTATATAACATAATGCCCATTGCCTGTGATGGCTCAGTAGTTAAAACGGGCGTTAAACACTATTAATGAAAATAAAAGTCCAGGCATACACTGTGTCATTTTGATTAGTGTAGCTTTTTTGAAAAATAGAATACCATCTCGTCAGTAAAAGAAGAACAAAGCAGGGGGGGGGGGATCTGATGACCGTTGTTACCATAGCGCTGTAGCAGCAGTTTACATCTCAACACATCTCGCTGCATTCGTTCTGCCGTTAAAAGTATCTAGTATTGCAACAAAACAGTTCTCAAATCCAAGGTCTTATCTAAGAACTCTGCACATGTATCTTCTAAATATGTTCATTTCAGGAGCCATCACCATCTACTTCCGAATTGGATTCCACCAAACACACTGTCCTCAAAGGGAGCGAGTGTTTGGATCTTGAACGTCATGAAGCACTGAACGGCGCGGTATAGAAACATCCTACTGATTTCCAGCTTTTTAAGCATCTGGAAGTTTTCGTTTGGTAATTTTTCAACCCTATGAAGTGCCATCACAACAATATGATATTCATAACCTCTCCATTCCATGGTTAAACCTCAAATAGTGTACACTTTCTTCTGCAATCAAACTCCATAAGGGTGTTAGTAACTAAAACCGTTATCTGTTCGCCAAAATTCCTGGCAAAATTCTTTTTAAAAGTGTGTAACAGTATTTATGGCAAGACTAAGCACATACTAAATAAAAAAGTACTTGTATAAAGTAATATATATAATGAAGATGTTCAATTATCAAACAAAGCTATGAAGAAGGGTATCGTGTAATTTATGAATCTACTTTAGCGTTTATTATATCCCAACATTCTTTTTTAGATAAAATATCATCGAGTGCTGCAATAAGGTTTAAGTTCTGTGTCGTTTACTGAATGGGTTAAATGAAAATACTTGACATGGATACAATAGCAGTACTCTTTGAAACATTATCAATACTATGTAAGGTCACCGTCATTTATGTATATCCTAATTTATAATAAGACAATAGTGTAAATTATACAATAGTTACATGTTTTAAATACGACTGAATAATTTACTAAATACTAATTGATGAATATGTTGTTTTAAATAATAATAATAATAATAATAATAATAATAATAATAATAATAATAATAATAATAGCACACAATAACAATTTAATTCAGAAGTATTAAAATTCAACTTCTCTGTTTATAAACTGTTAGTACATGCGCCAAGTATTTCAATATTCTACACTACGCGAATAGTTTGGGTAGTGAACGTTTCCCTAGGACAAATTGACAGCTCACAGTATTTAGCGGAACATTTCCGGTACTCTGAACCTATACAAAGTTACCGATTTCCTCTGCATGAGGTCACATGTTTTGTTCAAGAGCCAACCTGGAGATTAGTACATCAGTAATGGCTGATTTTCATTTGGGATTTTAATGCAGTTTTTCATTGCGCGTGCATAACGCAGCATATTTTGTAACATTTCTGCGTAGATGCATAAAAAATTCTTATGAGGACCATCTAATTCTCAACAAAGAACAACAATGCTGATTTCACATTTATTGTCTTCGTCTGAGTTTTCTAGCATACCCATCAGTGTAAACCCTGGAAAAATTGACCAACGAGAGAAGTAACTGTAAACAATTAGCCTTAGGCAGGATTAAAAAGGCATTTTCTATGAAATTCAAAATATTCCTGTACTATTGCCATATCTAACGCTACAAAACCAGAACTACTTTTTAGTAATGTAAAACAAATAAATGTTGCACCGTATATAAAGCTGCACTAGTGATTGAAAAGTGTAGGGAAGATCTACTATTCCGCTCCAGGAAATAATTAGATCGCATATATAGACTCGAGGATTTTCTGCATATATGAAGATAGCCATTAGATAGGAAAATCAGTGCTATTTAAACCGATAAATCATGAATAAAAATATAGCTATATGCAAATTATACAATAAAAAAAAAACTAAGTCTACGTGAAAAGTGTCTGTGCAGAAAGCGGAAAATAAGTTTTACGTTTATCTGCTCAGATTTGAAGGACCAAGTATTAAAAGTTAATTTAAATTCACAGTTTTCTCCTTTTATATTAGGACATTGTCCTAAATTCCCCAAGTTGGCGGTATTATATTTTATTGGCAAGAAAAATTTTCAATCATTTTGATGGTCTTCCTAGTGTTTACAGTTGATTGAAAGTTTAGGACTTCAATTATTATCCATTCTAGTTAACGTGACTTTTATGTTCTTTCCTTCTTTTTTGATCTATTTTATATCTAAAGTTTCACTTAATGTTTATATTTTCATTTCATTTCCTGTCACATAATGTAAGTTCTGTTATTACCTTAGCAAATATTTACAAATATTTCATTTGTATTGACCAACTATTCAGTCTTTTTCGTACCAGCTATTGAGCATCTCATTAAGGTCTGATAAGACTTTATTATTCCAGTTTTACTTTTATGAGAGTGGGTCATTAAGAAAGTTACAAATGACGTGGCTACTCCATGTTTGAATGAGGCGCCGAGGCTATCGCTACATTAGTCCAGTTAAAAGTGGTGATATTCAACACGAGACGACTAAGGTTTACAATAGCGAAACAGCAGTTGCAAAATGACGACGCCTCTGAGTGAGTTATGCAATTTTGTAGCCAAAGGGTACGTTTATTCGTTTTATTTGAAGGACGCTCTTTAATATCTCAGGTAATCAGCGTCCCATTCAATTCCGGGCGTGAAATGGCCGACAAATTTTGCTCAGAGGCCCCTTATTTCAGGCTTGAGGTTCTTTTACATGCCGTAAATGTACTACACGGGATTCACAGCTTTACTTTCCTTCCGAAGGAAGCCATAATTAGGATTTTTATGCCCGAAAAAAATTCCTCGATCCTGATTGGGATTGAACCAGCGATCTTGGGTTTAAGGGGCAAGTATGATTACCACTACATCACCAGGACCGACATTTATTGTTATGTTCCTCTCCTTGAAGTCAATGAACAGTATGCCTTCACGATCCCAAAAAATTGTGGTGATGATTTTCTTGGTTAACTGAGTGGCTTGGCCTTTAGAGGCGAGACTTCGCCAGATTTACGCCACTACTTGATTCTCTTTCGGACAAGGGATCTTAGTAGAGGGCCATAGTTTCATCATCTCCTGTAACAATGGTTTGCAGAACTCCTCTCTCGTTGCCACAGCAGAGCTCCAAAAATGCCTGACAACAGATGACTAGTTGCTGCTTTTGGACTCAGGAAAGTATTCTAGGCACCCATCTTGCACTTACTTATGCATGTTTAAATGTTCATGAATAATTCAAAGGACTGTTGTTTTAGAAAGGCTCAATCTTGCTGCTCTTTCTGTAACTTTGAGCCGCCGATTTTCTATAATTTCTCCTTCCACAAGAGGATGTTTTCAGAAGCGAGCACCTCCAAGGGCGGACCAGCATCTTCTTCTTCTTCAATGCTTTCTCGATCCATTCGAAAAAGTTTGACCCATTCTTTTACGGTAGAACATGAGGGGGATGCTTCCCCATATATATCTTCCAATCGCTGTTTAATTTCATTTGGAGTAATTTCTTCTTTTGTGAAGAACTTAATAATAGTTCCGATATTCCATTTTGAACATGTTACAATCTTCTGCACATATCCTTCTTTATGCAACTATACCTGATCAACTGAACACAACGGAGCGGAAGTTACAAGTGCAATTATTTACTTAACAGATAAGGGTTTTATGAAGGCGATAATCCTTATCAGGAGACCGGAAACTTATGGACCTACCCTCGTATATCTAAGTAACTAAATTCATTGTTTTCTTCATACTCATGTTATTAACTTCTAATTTAATCTAACAGGTTATTCTGATGCTGAAATGTAAGAATCAGACTTGAAAAATTCGGTTCACAACCGGGATTTGAACCACGGATCTTCCGCTTTCCGTGCCAATGTTTCAACCAACTAGGCTATTGTGTCCTCTTCGAAGCACGGAACCATGAACCTTTCTCATCTTAGATCCCGAAGACCTCCCTAAGGCTTTCTCTGTTGTGAGAGATTTATTCGAGTGTTAATGCTACGAGTACATTTGATCAGTTTCTAGTTTCATCACCAACTATATAGGGATTAAGTACGCATAGAAATTGTTTTTGCGTAGGACATTAGTTGGAAAGGAAGGATCACACTTGACATATTCGGGCCACTATCGGGATATATGTACATACACACACAATCGCATGAAAAAATTCGTGGTTCAGCACTTCAGGACAAGTAGCTCAGTTGGTTAAAGCGCCGTGCTTCGAATCCCAGTCGTAGCCCGAATTTTGCAAATCTGATTCTTCCTTTACAACTAATGTCCTACACGTGGGTAGTGTGAAAGAACTATCTTTATATTGACTTGTTTTTTTAAATTGATATGTCCATGTTATGTTGTTTAGAAGTTAATTCAAACTTGGAGTAATTTCTATGGATTATTTTCATTCTGAGACAGTAAAGCTATCTCATCAGAATAACATAATATTTTAATTTTTATTTCCTTTTTATAACCATTATTCTTTGGTTTTGTGTTATTATTTAACTGATTACATTTGGACTTACACCTGTTATCTCCTTGTATTGTTCCTATTGATACTGGAGCCTTCTGACAGTTTCTTATCTACCTTTATACTAATGAAATTGTTCCCGATTAATCCCATAATCGTTTGTATTATATTTTGGTTTACTTGATTGTTGTATCTTATTGTGTCAACTAATTTCGCTGTGTCAAATATGGGGGTTATCTATTGAATAATATAGTATTTGTCGTAGATTTGTTTTGCGAAAGTCTTGTGTTGTTCTTCACTTATAACTTTTCTTTCAATCTGCATTGCCAGTGTTCTAGTGGTAACCATACTTGCCTCGTAGACTCGAGGTCAGGGACGATGGATTTTTAGGACGTATAAATCCTTAGTATGGCTTCCCATGTGGGTGTGCTAGACTGCTCGCAATTTTGATCTGTGGGCGGTTTTCGAGAGAAGATACTGAAGATAAATGTTGTCAAGACGACTTCTTGACTAAATCATTATACTATCTGTGGAGAATGAATGAATGAATGGTGGGTGTTTCACATCCGTTTTTGCTACAGAGGTACCGCAGGCGATGGACACAGACGATACGTGAGATTAAATGATATGTTGGGAAAGGATTTTTTTTAAGGAAGGAATCTTTCCAGGCCTAAGTTTAGGGTACCTCCCCGGCATTTGCCATTTATGAAGACTGAGGAAAACCTGGAAAAAATCTCAGTCGGGGAGGACGGTCCTGGAGGGACTCGAGTCCCGAGCTCCGACTCACGAGTTCGCTCATTAACGACCTCGGCTACCCGTGGCCGTGTCTGCGGAGAACACTTATTTATATAACAACCGGTCCTAATTATATGACGTTACTTGAAAACTAGAAACCTCTTCTATATAAACAAGAGAAGTAAGAGAGCTGAGCCACCGAGTAAATATAGGCTGCTAAAATCATTTGGGATGATATGTTAAGGTCTCACTCTTGGGTCATGTTGCGTGGTTGAGATATTCTACAGTATAAAAGAGATGCCAGATAGGACCCAATGCCTCTCATCCTCCGGATCATAAAAGAGTAGAAAAAGTTCATTCATCACGAGGAAGTGTTCATAAATTCACAAAAAAAAAAAAAAAAAAAAAAAAGTGAGAGTATATAACAGACAATATTTTGAACATTTTTAATTGAATGAAATCAACTTTAAAAAGCACACGAAGCTAACGAGATAGAAGAAACATATTTAAGTCTTTGATTCCAGGACGATGGACTATAAATTATAAAGTTATTATTAAGATATTGTTTTCATTAATTACTATAATGACAGAGCGATTACAAGCAAATTCAACATTTTAATATTTCTGCAATAAGCTCGAGAAGAGAAAGGCATTCGTTCTTAAGGATAAGGGAAAATATGGAATAGAATCACAAATTAAAAGCCTGATCCAAATCTACGTTCTGTAATGTGAAAATATTCTGTAAAAGCGACAGTCTAACCAACGACATTATTGTTGGTTATTTTATTTTATTTTATTTAAGGCGCTCTATCATATATCTGTTCATTAGCGTCACATTTAATACAAGACATGAAATGGCCGATAAATTTTGCTCAGAGGCCTCTTCTTTCAGGCTTGTGGTTCTTTCCGTGCCGTAAATCTACGACACGGGACCAACAGCTTTACTTTCTTTCCGAAGGGTTTTACGCCCTAAAAATTCGTCGACCCTGGGAAGATTTGAACCCGCGACCGCCAGGACCGACTAACCACAAACAATGTCTTTTTGTTATAAAGAAAGCTTATTTTGCACTTAATGAGACTGGGGGCCAGATAGCGTGTAAATGTTGCATCGTGGAATTAAATTTCGCACGTAAAATACGGGAACTATTCTGGCTGAGTGTTTCTGGGTCTTACATCAAGAGACCGGGGAGAAAACTCACCACTTAACTAAACCTCTTTTAACCCAGTACGCGAGAATGTGAGATTCATAAAATAGCAGCTTATAATGGAAAGGTTTCGCTCTAACATCTGATATGGAAGCCGCCCTTCTGAGGGGTTCGAATTCTTCGGACGAGGAGCTCCTCCAGTGTCGGTATATTCCGCAAACACTGTTAGGGGCCCCTTCAATGTCCGTGCTCACCGCCTCTGGATCCTGGTCTCCTAGTACCCTTCTCAGCTCAGCCGTTCCTCCCGGAGGTGGATCCAATGGGGGCGTAGGCAGCAATGGCTATTTCCCAATTCAATCTAACAGCTCATGAACGCGTTCCAAGTAGATGCTATGCATCTGCCCAATGATATGTGCCTGTTGGTTCAATCATGGATCATTTTCGTCCATGTTGCAAACCTCTACTAGTGGTAGTATGTGAATGTTTCATTGCATTTTTAACCTACCCAAATAATGCAGGTGAAGAAGCCACTTGTTGCAAATGATGCCTCTTTCAAGCTCCTTGCTCGAGATCATTCTGACAATCTTGCAAATATCATTGACAAAATGGAATATTTTACAAAAAAGTCTCCTCAAATCGTATAACTATTCAAATTTGTAGTAGACGACCTACATTATACACATCATATGCAGGTAAACTGAATTCCATGTGCACCGGTTGACTCGGATTAGCATGGTACAAGAGTTCAGCCTCTCTGTACATAATCAAGCGTTTTGCATCATTCCATGTAAAGAGTAACAACACATGTCAACCTATGCTCAACGCTAGCAAACCAAGGGCTTCTACACGCAAAACTAATAAGCACAAAATAAGATAGAAATCAGAAGGTATCAGTACAATGCATCTTTCCAAAGTAGACTGCCTACACAATGCTGTTCCTTGCACTAACGTCTTCTACTGACTAGAGGTTTCTCCGAAGAGCACCGTTTGCTTTAAAAGTTGCTATATCTACTATGACATCTTCATAAACACTCAAGTATTAGATTGACACTTTGGATCAACTTTGTAGATAATTTACTAAGGAGTTGCATGATAGAAAAAAATAGTTAATACGACGAAAAATGGACGATTTGCATTTATAAGAAAAGAAAAGCCGGCCATGTAGGGGGTAAATATACCTATTACACAGTTACAAAGAGGTTAGGATAGGCTTATTTTTTGTAATGGTGTTTAACGCCCGTTTTTACTACTGTGGCACCATAGGCGGTTAACACTGGTGATACACGAGATGAAATTATATATTGGGAAAGGATTTTTTTTAAGGAAGGAAAGGTTCCAGGCCTAAGTTTATTTTAAGGAAGGAAACGTTCCAGGCCTAAGTTTAGGGTACCTCGCCGGCATTTGCCAATTACGAGGACCGAGGAAAACCTGGAAAAAACCTCATTCAGGGAGGACGGTCCTGGCGAGATTCGAACCCCAAACCTCCCGCTCACTAGTCCGCGCCTTAACGATCTCGGCCACCCGTGGCGGTATTAGGATAGGCTAGAGAGTCCTTAGGATACGGAGCAGAGATTGGGACAGTCCAGCGCCTTGCTATCCTAATCATTTGAAACGTCAATAAGAACTTTAATCGTGCATTTATATACAGAAAAGCAGGATTTATAAAAGACATCTCTACCCTCTACTAGAAAAATGACTGGCACAATGTTGCATATGTAACCTTTGAAACGTCGTATCCATCAATCTCTAAATTATGCCGGGCATTTTAATTAAAATAGTCACTGGAATATAATGAGTAACGTTTTGTGATAGGACAGTAATAGATTATAAGCTCTCTTTATCATATATCGTACAAATTTCGTACTATTGTGGTTTTTGTAGGTGTATTTTGAATTTCTACGCCTTATGAAAAATTAAGAAGAGAATAACTAGAAGGGAAGAAGAGAAAGATGTAGAAAACCTGCCTTCCCAAGCATGCCAAAACCTATAGATTATGCATTTATGTAAATTGATTCCTTTGACTGAGTGAACGCAGTTATATGGGTAATAAACTCGGCAAATGTTAAGAGGAAAGTTGATAGAAAACTTACCGAAAGGGGGTTTCAAGTTGAAGAGTATAAAGCTTGTAAAACTTGTGGTACACAAAGTTCAGTAAGGAAAACTGCGATACTATGATATTTTGACCAAAGTATTCCTGCAGATTACATTGCAATAACATTCTGCCATGTACAATAGGCAATGCATATTTAAATAATTAAGTATAAAAAGTAGTGAATGCAAGAATATATTTAAAATGGTTATAAATTAGAGAAAATTCAGTGAGATTATTTGTACAAAGTTTGCTGTTCCTGCGCGGCTGGTAGGCTTAGCTCACTTCCAACAACTCTACACGCTCAAGCACGGCTATTAGAGCGGTTGGAATGTTAAGTCGCAATTCGCCTCATATAGATATGCCATTAAAATAGTGTGCATTTACGTACACCATTTGACAGAAAATGTGAGTCATCTCTTGAATGCAAAATTCTTCAGTCCTACTTGTTACAGGGCGCAGTTCAAAGGATCCAGCAAAGTGCAGCCACTGCAGTAGTCATGTTATTTGGCATGTATTTAATAAGCTGATTAGTACTATGTGTGTTCCGTTAGCTCTGTGGCAGTGTGTGCAGTAATGTTGTGGTTAAGAGCGCAGGTTCGCTACCCGGCATGAAGCACTTTTATTTTGTAATAAATCTTTGTAACATATTATGACAAATTTATTCCGTAATATTGTTTCCCCATGCACAACAATTTTTAACGTGTGTGTGTGTGTGTGTGTGTGTGTGTGTGTGTGTACACAATGAATATTGTAATATTTCCTTCAGTATTTGTCCTATCGAAATGCAACATGCTGCGCATGCATTCCCTACACATGCAGGAAGGCCAAAAGATGACTTACGGGCTCAAATTCAAGAAGCCTGGGATGTTGTAGTCTCTTGTCCACATTACCGTAGAAATCTGACATCATCTATGCCCCTAAGGTTGAGGGCAGTTATACATGCTGAGGGTTCATATACCCGATATTAATTTATGTATATTTCTGTGTGTTTTCATTTTAAAAGATAACATTTTTGTTCTTGTATTTATTTAGTTATTTGTAAAGAATATGTTAATTTGTAATTACGTTTTTGTATGTGCATAGGTAATGTCATAAATCCCAAATGATACCTTAAAATATAATACGATAGTAAGGCAACATGATGCTCTATAGATGCACTTATAAAACCAATTTAAAAATAAAAACATGGGATATGAACCCAGAAGCTTAAGCAGAAAAACAATGCCTTCTGAACTGCTAGGCTAACGATGCTCTACCCTAATTTTCCCTTTTCAGATGCTTAATATTGTGACCATTGCGTTTACACGAAAAGCGCCCACTGCAGGTATTTGTTTATTTTGTCAAAGGGTGTATTTAGGCAGGGTCGATACTGGACAAGAATCCTAAATAAACATGGCACATTCTTATCGAAATGAAAATTGCTCAAATTTAGGCAAAGAAAAACGCTCATCTGTCTAATTTCCATGTTGTTTTGTTGAAAAACAAGAGTTTGCAAATCTTTGGATCAATGCACCCAAGATCAAATCTCATAAAAGCCAAGCTCCTTAGCTCACTTGTGCTGACGCTATTACACGTAACTTCATAGTTAGTCGGCACTCGGCGACATTCACAACTAGGTAGATCAATAATTATCTAAGCAAGTTACCACAGTCAGTATGTCTTAAGCCAGCACACACTACGTCAGAGTAAGGGCTCTCGAGTTGGGTACTTCATTTTCTGATAGCGGTACAAAATTGTGTTCTGAAGAGGACATTTGTATGTACGATACTACAGTCTTAAAGACATCAAAATGTCATACCTCACGCCACTTTCAGTCCATGGGAATGATGCTAATTTACCCTTTGGGCAAGGGAAGTTCATGAGTTAAACCAACCCAAAGCATATTAAGAGTCACATCACTCTAAAATAATGGATACTAAAGTTAAGAACATAACATTGATTGAAGAGGGAGGAACGATGTCTGCTAGTGTTGGAGAGCTTTATGGCCAAGCTTAAGAGCAGTCAGTATTCCGTAGTCAAGATCGAGGATGTTAAACAGAAAACCAGGGGTGAATGATCAAAATTTAAACTTCAGAAGTTTAATAAATGCTGTGAGAGCAGTAGCATTTCTAAACATCCCAGAGTAGCCAGGCGTGGTGTTTCATCGTCTTAAGAAGTCTGAAAATAAGACCAATGAGAATAGCTGACGAATGTATTCAAAAACTTAGCATTGCCAACCATTGGAATAGGAAGTTTTTTCGAGCGCTAGTCACAGGGGTTATACGTAAATGCATTTCATCCTATTGGGACTACGAGATGCGTGTCAGAACATGCAATAAAAAGACAACTTAGTGCATGTCTACTTGTTCCTGTTTTTTGGGTGGAGAGCATTAGAATTTCTAGCAATATATCCACACACTGGAAAATGTACTATTGCCCAGCTTGTACATGTTGCCTCTAGATGGAATGACAAATTTCCAGACGTAATATATTAATGATTTTAAATAGAAATTGCAGATATCATGTATTTGCATTTTCATTCAAACTTGTATCCTTCCTATATAAATAATCTTTTGAATTGATATTGGACATTTTTCGAACTTACTTGAATCGATGCATTTCACATAGATCTAAAGCGTCGTTTGTTGTCATTTGAAACACAAATATACTGCTACCCATAAAAGACGCGCTAAACCTATCCCACATTTTCTCAGAAGGACTCGTCGAAAATACGAAAGAAATGAAATGGTAAATTGGGAAAGGATTGTTGTTGGTTCTTTTTTTTAAGGAAGCGTTCCAGGCCTATGTTTAGCGTACCTGCCCGGTATTTGCCATTTATGAAGACTGAGGAAAACCTGAAAAAAAAAAAAACGAGTCAGGGAGAACGGTCCTGGTTGTATTCGAACCCCAGACCTCCCGCTTACGAGTCCACGCCATAACGACCTCGGTCACCCCTGTCGGTGCGACCCGAGTATGAGATCAGTGGATCGAAGTAGAATGAACACAGAGAGTGAAGGACCCCTGCGATCCCGACAAGTAGCGGAACAAAAAACAAAGATAATTTGATAGATAAATGTATATAAAATAAATAAATTGTAATTTCAGAGTTTTACATATATTTTCAGATTTACCTGCGCAAAAACTAAAGAGATATGCATTTTCTCTAAAACTAGCTGTCGACAGAGAAAATTATAGTTGTAAACTAAAATACGTGTATATAACCTCACCGTAATAATAATAATAATAATAATAATAATAATAATAATAATAATAATAATAATAAACACTTTCATTTTATTTGTACTGAGAATGAACATTCATTCTAAATTTCGTTAACATTATTAACAAACTACCTGTTTATACTTGAGGCCGCTGCTTTTATGCACAATAAAATATGAAAGGTACAATGTTGCTTTTATACACTTTAGTGGATATTTCCTTAATAGTGTTGGTTGTTTCGACGACTGGATGTAAAGAATTGTTTGGCAAAAAGAAAAAGAAAAAAAAAAAGATTAATAGTTTTCTGTTTTTTTTTTTTTTTTTTTTTTAATAATTGCATAGAAACAAACAATGGAATATTAAAACTTGACGTATTCACTGATATTGTGATGCAAATTCAAGACAACATAATATATTATCACATAGAATGTGGGAGTTATATGCAGTTCTTGTGTTGAAGTTCTTATAACGTGCCGTAAATCTACGACATGGAACCGACGGCTTTACTTTCCTTCCGAAGGAAGCCAAACTTAGGATTTTTACACCCTAAAAAATCTATCGACGCTGTCCGAGAATGAACCCGCGATCTTGAGTCTACGAGGTATTTATGTTACCATTTGATCACTAGGACCTACATCTGATCATTAAGAAACTCTTCATCACTAAATTGAAAACCAACAGCTCGACTCAATTTCTGTTTTTACCTCTTGGAATTAAGCTGTCATACATTTTCTTTCTTAAATTATTGAAGTCATTCAGTGCACCGACATGAAAACAAGTGTGCACAGATGGACAAAGGATAATATTTGCAGAAGTACAAGGGAATGTATAAATAAAATAATCAAGCTAGAATGAACAAAAAATAAGATTACCACAATCGGGTCCCTCAGTAACGTAATCAAAATACGAAAGAAGTTTTTAGTAATATATACAAAGTAATAAAAGTTAATGTTCCCGGACAATGTAGCTGGTGATAGCAGAATATCTTGAGGTAGACTGCTCTTGATCCTGGTACATTGAGTAGACGGTTACCACGAGAGAAGAACACTGCTTCTGGAACGTTCCGAACATTGTGGAAGAAGTTTTCGACTAGTCCCCGAACAAACTGGTAAATGATAAACCCGCCAAGATCTCGTTTGCGGAAAAACAATAGCGGTTTAAATGCAAATAGAGGTAAGGTGTTCTGGAAAGACTGCAAGATCTTCAGTTCACTTGGAGATGCGCCGCTCCACATTGAGGAGACGTAGGTCAACGTTGGACGTAGGAGGGATATGTGAAATAACATCCGTGGCACTTCTTCTAAGAGAGGGTTTACGATTCATCAGAGAATAGAGCTTGTTTAGGCTCTAGTAGTAGAAGTTTTGATTTTTATACGGGCTTTCCAGATCGAGGTGTACTCCCAAATATTTAACAGTGATATTGGGAAGCTTCAAAGGTATAGCTTGGCCATTGATCGATAGAGGAGCTGTCTGCCGCTCGACAGAGAGTGAAGATCATGATTTCACATTTCATTGGATTAGTGTGATGTGCCAGGCTTAAGGTAACAAGTTAAGGAGCTCAGTGCAGTTTGAAGATCGGTAGCGGCAGTGATATCATCTTCCTGATATTTGGCTACATGGGCTGAAGGCAATTCATGAAGATCAGAAGTGTAGATGTTAAAAAGTATAGGACCGAGCACTAATCCCCGTGTAGATGGGTTGCGGAATAGAAGTAGTGGATTCTAATTTGAAGATGGTAAGATCCAAAATAAAATTCTAACTATTTATTTCCAGCTATGCTATGACAACAACCGAACGAAAGTTTGCTCCTTTCCCTCTATGTTATTTCACCCTTTCCTTAATGACATCAGAGTTTTTCTTCTCTTCCTTGTTGTAATACACCAATTGGAATGGATGTTTCTGAGAGGAGTATTGACTTTGTACTTCAAATGTAAGCATCATTGCATTCCGTGTTCCTATCGTTTCATTATGGGGAGGAGTGATTTACTACTGGCTGTCTAGATTTGTTCATGGGCAGAGTTAGAACAGGAAATACATTTAAAGAGCTCAAAATCGTTACAGTATATGGAACCAATGGAGAGTGAAGTTAAAATATCTGCGGAGTTTTAAATAATCAGTACTTTCTGAATATTTATTGTTCAACATGAATTTTGCGCAGTAATATGAAGAAACTTTAGGACTTTGTACACATACTGCTTGCAAAGTACACAACTTGATCCGTTGACAACCTGATGGTGCTTTGTTACTATGGTGGCCACAGCACTGGAGAAGGCATTTCGTATAATGAAATTCCTTGCTATTAGGATCATAATTCCAGTTGAAGTCCATTTTGAGCAGAATGCAGGAAATACCTACCGAAGTCTATGCGTGTATGGTATGAGCAATTTAAAGATTCTGCTTCTCTGTTCAAGAACAAATCAATCGTGCTCCAGTCAACGTGTAGTTTGCTACAATGCTGCAATGTAGTCCTAAACTTCTACATTGAGCATCTTTGAAATATTTGTCACAGTTGCTGTGTCTGTTGATACACAGTATGTCATGTTAGCTTCCTTAGTGTGTATGCAGTTACAATGTAAAATTATGCAGATTTTTTTGTTACCACCCTGTAGTTTAAACTGAAAACATGCCGATAAATCGATTTAGTGAATTAAATGAGCAACCGTTTAAATCCGGACTGACAAAATAAATATACTTAAAATATAGCAGGTTTCCAACATATTTAAAAAGTAAAAGTAAAAAATTTAAGTTTATTTTAATAAGTTTTCTTGCTCACCTGCAAACAATGTACACACTATGACAACTGTGTGCAAAACATTTAGATAGAAAGGCTGAGAAAAACCGGAAATACTTAAAATTACCGTAATTGAAAGACTTGCTAAAGCTGTATGCATTTTAGGTAAACAAGTGGTCATTTTCAAGATAAAATACCCAATGATAAAGGAAATGAATTATTTTTAATTGCTGCAATTTCTATCAGATAGGAGCAGTTTATTCATGAGCATATGCAGAGAACTTTCGGTTTCAAAATTAATCACCATCAGTAAGAAAAAAAAATGTAAAATAAATTATGATATTAAAGAACATGTTAAAATCCAAGGGAAGTTGGAAATTTTTGGAGTTTGTTAAATTGTTAACAAACAATCGAGCTTAAATTGTTGATGGTTATTTTGAGCAAGGTTTTAAAATGTTGACAAAGAAGATAAAAAGAATATTATCCATCGAGAGTCAAAAGTCCTCTGAATATCGTATCGTACATCATTCAATCTATGAATTCTTTATGTAAGTTTATCTACCTTTGTTGAGTTAGTTTAACTCTAAGAGGTGATTTACGCCAGGAATTGCATATTACATGTATTGTTACACTAAGGCAGACGATATTAATATTTTGTATAAATTGACATGTATGAAAAAATTATATAAGTTAGAACAATGATTTTTAAGTGAATGAATTTGTCTACTGTATCAGTGGAAATATATTTTTTTTTAATTCTAACTTGAATTTGACTGTATTATAATGCAATTGTTTTATAATTGTATTTTTATCAACTAGAAATTACCAATGAATTGTGAGGTAAGTTAATGAACCTATGATTTCTGGTGATTGTCACGATGGAATTTTAATTCAAGCAGTTAAGAAAATGTGTGGAATTAACAATATATGTTAAAAGAAAATGTCAAGGATATTACACTATAGAAGACGTTAGATACCAGATGCAAGGACTCTCATTCACGATTCTGATCTTGTCAGCATTCTCAATAAAACTGATTTCTTTATCTGCTTTTGCTTTAAAAAGATTTCTCCGCAATTTTAGCATAGCTTCTTCTTCTTCTTCTTCTTCTTCTTCTTCTTCTTCTTCTTCTTCTCCTCCTTCTCCTCCTCCTCCTTCCATGCCATGCATACTTGCGATTTTTACGATCCATCGATCCTGGCCGGGATTGAACCCCCGATCTTGGATATAGGAGGCAAATACGGTCACCACTACACCATAGGGACATATTCATAGAATGTGGGAGTGCATCAAACGCAATAGGCAATTCGTGTGTTAAGTAGAGTTGACCAGTCAAGGACTCGCTATCGCTCGGGCGCAAACTTGTCCTCGGCTGGAAACTACTGCTTACTTCCCTTGAATATATGCAGTCCGATCAGTTATGCTTTTCCCCCGGAGCTGGGTTTTTGCTATGAGCGAATCCCCAATCGTTTGCCGCGCCATGGAAGGGGCAGTAGGCCTACTTACTTAATTGTTGACCTTGCTGACTATGGCGCAGCTGTTCCCGG
This sequence comes from Metallyticus violacea, assembly GCA_030762175.1. Lineage (NCBI taxonomy): Eukaryota > Metazoa > Arthropoda > Insecta > Mantodea > Metallyticidae > Metallyticus > Metallyticus violacea. Next base: position 83,755,245 of record CM060846.1, on the reverse strand, counting down.
GTGTGTGTTATGTTGTTCTTTCCTTAATTCGACAGTATACATACAGTGTATTTGCCTATTTTGTTCACAACCGTAAAGCATGTCTTTATGTACGATTCACATGTATTAACTTAGTGGCGAAAGAATCAGAACCAATTATTTTTAGCATACAGTTGACTCTGTTACTTACGTGAATACCATACTAACCCCTTTATTCAGAAAATTAACTGACAGAGCGTGGTCATGCATTTTCAACAGGAATCTGACACCGCTCACACCGTGAATAATTCATGAGAGCAATTCACAATGTGTTTCCAAAAGACAAGAGTCATTATGGGATTTATGGCTCCCTCGGTACCTTGATTTAACAGCCTGCAACTATTTTCTCTGGGGGTAAATTAAAAAAAAAATGGTGTGTACAAGACAACCCGTACACCATAAAAAATTTGAAAGATAATATTAGTTAGAAAATTGTCCGAAAATTGTCCGGATTCCTCAAAATTAACTACAGTGAGTGGCGGATAATTTCTAAAATATATGCAAAAAATGTGTGGAGAATGAAAGCGAGCATTTTCAACACCTCATTTGATTGTTTAGTAAGTAATGAGGCACTTAAATTGGTTTGGTCTTGTTATATGAATGGTTTGTTTCATTGTTTTACCCTCCCGCTAATCACCGAAACCGACTGGCTGGTTAATGAGCGAGAGTTCGCCTATAGACAAAACACTCCGGAGAAAACAAAACGATCGAACAGATTTTACACATAGAGAAGGCCAAGCTATATGCTGATTTTCCTAAACGGTTTTTTTTTTTTTTTTTTTTTTTTAGTCTCCTACTTCGTATCATGCAAGGGTAATAAATTACTATAGAATAGTCTTCTGATGGTGCGCTAAATTATTGACCTGCACAAAGCGCCCACATGTCTAGACCTGCATGTGACACAAAAACGTGGAGAGCAAGACCCAGCAATTGCCTCTCTTTCAGCTCAGTGGGATTAGGCATTGTTCTCCTGAAGCCGGTGCTTGAAGAGTGTAACATTAAACGCATATTCTTCTTTGGAAAAAAGTACAGATTAAGACACTTACAGACTTTACTTGCCACTTATAACTTGAATAGAACGGGTACGCATATAAGAAACTGATAAACGAAACAAAGAATACACATTTTTCTACTGTGACTAATACCAAAATTATAAATAGACGTCGTCAAAAGTGAAAAGGTTAATTTATAAAATTGCAGAAAGCAACTATATTTTTTATAAGAAATTAAAAACATATCGCCTTTGTATATAGTAATATTTGACAAAAATGCTAACTAGAAAAGCAATCGTATATACCAACGTTATGTCCTTTTATAGAAGAAAAATTAAAAGGAAAATATATTTGCAAAAGAATAAAGCAGTAAACAGTTTCTATATTGATATTACTGATAGCGTAAACGTTACTAAATCACGGAAATAAATGTAGTGTTTTACGAGCAAAATATTAATATCCGCCTTATACCTAGTACATTTTTCTAGCTTTATTTCTGTTTCTTGCTTAATTCTCAGAGCATTTCCACAATATATCTAACATATCCATTTATTGTAAAGGTCCGCTTTATAATTATATATTTGACAATTTCTCTGAAGTATTATGACCTTTTAAATATCAACTAAAATATACATGTCAAAAATATAATTTTCAAAATACATCTTAACCAACAATAAATATATATGGTCTACACTTAAGCCCCATATTTCATCTCAAAGTGATCAAAATAGCTAGATTATGTAAATAGTTTATTCTATTTAACTGCCTTAAATTTTTACTGAAATTAATGAGGTGAAATCTTTGAACTGGATTCCTCATTTTTATGTATAAGGTTTGCTTCTCTGTTTACAAACATTTCTGTCACATTACAATCGTTTACGTTTTTCAGTTATTTGGTGCTACGTATAAAAATATACGTGGCACAGTAATACACTTCATTTCTAACTTTTTAAATGTAAGACTCGCAAATGTTTACGAAACTGTACATTTTTTAAAATAATTTTAACCAAACAAACAGATATAACTATATGTAAATACATTTTTAGCATCATTTAAATGTTTTCCAATCTTTTCTGGAAAAATTAACAGCAACATTTTTAGTAAATACTAACAGCACGAGGAATGTTTTTCCACAATGATATTTTCATACTCCACTTAATTGAATAATTTTAATGGGAAATTCAGGATATAGTTATTATTACGTTTTACACTAGAAATTCTTCTATTTTCAACACTTTTGCATTAGTGTTACAGGCATTTAATTGTTTACTTTAAGCTCACTGCTGTTATAAAACCCTAGGATTTGTTCGTGGAAAGAATTTGCATCATGCATTACGGTAGAAGAAAATACAATTTCTAACCTAGTACTCTCAAATTTATTAAAAATGCATTAAGACAATTTAATATATTCACTTCTCAAATACATTTATTATCGTGTATGCTATAACATTGAGCACTATACATTAACTTTGTAATTTTTCATTTGGCACTCGGGGTAAGCTTTGGCCTGCTGCGATGACCTCTGCTCCTCAACTCCGTCTTACGACTTCATTGATAGAGGGCAGTATTGCAGGGGGGCACGAGAACAGCATGCCGGCGGCCGGCAAGTTCGCCTATCACGCGGCTTTCGTGAACGAAGAACAAACGCCACCTCTCCATCGGTAGCTTCCCAATGGTCTTCATGAGGCGGCTGGGTGCACCCCGTTCCAGATCTCCCTAACTTAGAATAATATCTAAGTAGGTACCAGGAATCGAAGCCGGGCTTCCCGGCTAGCAGTCAGCAACGCTAGCCACTAGATCAAGGAGGTGGTCAACGTGGTAAGTTACAATAACTTTTAAACGGGTCTTCAAAGCCCTGGTATCAAATATTTATAACAAATATCTGATTTTCATAAAATCAGATATTTGTTATAATTCCTGGATTTACCCAACATAATAAACAATTCATTGTTTACAATTTAAGAAAACGGTACCTGAATTTAAAAACGGCTTAACAAAGAAAGTCTGTGTATTACCGAAATCAACAATCAATTCCTTAAAATCCAATTTAACACATACCTGCGTCACTAACCGAATAGGCGAGAATATTGTGCGCTGCTAAGCGAAGATATACTTAGGAAAGAATACCACAGAGGCAGTGCTAATGCCACGAATAAAGGACCATCAAAAGTGGAACGGTGCTCGCCCAGTTTCCAAGTCAAACGCCGAAACAATATTTAACTGAGGAAGGCTAATAATAATAATCAACTCTGCGATGTCAGCCAAGGCAAACGGGAACGCAATCAGTAAGAGGAGATGATGCCATGTGTTCAAATCAATCAATAAAAACAATAATAACCAATAAGCGATAAATATATTTTGAGAGTATTATAGAAAATTAAATTAAAAAGGGAGAAAAGGTAAGAGAGAAGGAAAAGGAATGGCAATGGCGGATTACATAAAGTGCCACCACATTACACGGTATAGGATTAATACTTAAAAAACTTACATTCAAATGGTTTAATATTTTTTCGATCTCATGTATAATAATAGGTAAAAGCTTTATATACAGTACTCCAAAACATACAATTCAATTCCAAAAGTATACAGAGTATATATAGTACTCCAAAATATACAATTTACTTCTAAAAGTATGCAACGTGTTTATATCTGCCTTATTATGATTCGGAAAACTATTAATGTGATTATAAAGAACGTCAGACAAATACGGTCGTTAAATAATGTTTTTCAGTAATAGTTCTGTTATGTAGTTACCCTTTTCACCCACTGTATAATTAAACTCCCCTGCAATAAATTACAGGCTACCAAAATCCAAAGAATGTCATTAGAAAGCATCGCTAGCCCCTCTCCTCCCTCTCTCTCTCTCTCTCTCTCTCTCTCTCTCTCTCTCTCAGCCAAAAAAAGATTTCAAAGATCTTTGGTGAAAATATTTGCTCAAAAAGCATATGTGTTGAAATGCCTTAAAAAGAGTAATTTTCAGTTCCAGTGTTGAAATGCAAATGTCGTCGCGACACATGAACAGGAGTGCGCAATAAAAAGTGTAACAAAGACCTTATAGGAGCACAATTTTTCAAATAAGAAGCTGAGATAAGTCAGTTGTCTCCACTTTCCGCTGGTAGCACACTTAAATATTAATTAGGTAACTATATTTAGAAGTTGTATTTAATTTATATGCAAAATATTTTAAATGTTGAAAAATAAAAGTTTATATAAGGGAAGTCAGCTTTTCCCCCATTAAACATTACTGTAAAAACAGCATATTTTTATCCCAAATTATTTCCAAATTAAGTCATAATATGTGGGAATCAAACAGAAAAGCATTTTGGATCTCCTGAGAATATTTCGTGCATACTTCCTTCTGGTATGGGGGTATGGGTTCGAGGGCAGTATCAAGCATGAGCTTGTAGATTAAGTACAGTGAATATAAGATAAAGAATTTTGGCTAAATGTGTTAGTACCGAGGAACACTTGGAGGTTCTAGTTGGAGCAGTTATTAGGCCTTCCAAGACTCTGTGAATTGTATATTAACATCTATAATTTTCATTAGTAATATAATGAATATAATAGGGAAAGTATTTTATTGGGATTAAGGATTTTAGCGTGCTCATAAGTGGAAACTATTTAGAGACTCCAGAAAAGAAGAAACATCTGTAACCTCGCTATGTTTCCCCTCACTCAAATCCTTGACCCTTTTATTGTTAGAGTACACAACAAAGCTAGGATGCGGAGAGGCTTTAAAAGTCCTCTGCGAGTAAAATTCAAGGCCGAAAGACCCTGTTTAAAACCATAAAACGAGGGTTCGAAAAGAAATCTTACCAAAGCCATTGAATAGGAAGGCTGCGCGAGAATAATAAGAAAGCCCTTAAAACTTGTTTTCGAAGTTTGTGCCGTAGCCTCATAGCCTCCCCCAGGGTAGCAACAGATGTCCAGAAATTGGCGCCACTCAGGAACAGTCGGATTCGTTTTAGTATAAATGGCGCGAGATCACCGGCCAATCAGAAAAATTACAGGCAATATTTTGAAAATTGCGACACGACCGAATGACTGAAGTTTTATTAAAAGAGGCGAGGTCGTTCGGCGGAAGGCACTTTTTACTTCTTGTAGTTCGCAGTGTGTCTTCCAGCGGTTCAACGAGTTTGCATTTCGCAGTTTTATTTGTCGGGACGCTGATTTTTTTTATCTTAGTAAAATCTTAAAGCTAAATTCCGTACGTAGAAAGTCACTCATCTTGAATAAACCTGAACTGGCAAGACTTCTCGCGAGCGCTATATACGTATGTACATCAGTAGTCTTTGGGGCAGTGCTCTCGATCTCTTGGTACGCGCAGTGAATCTTTAAAAATAAACAATTTTGCAGTGACGTCATCGCATCCTCATTTTAACCGACACAGGTGGCCGAGGTCGTTAAGGCGCGGACTCGTGAGCAGGAGGTATGGGGTTCGAATCCCGCCAGGACCGTCCTTCCTGACTGAGGTTTCTTCCAGGTTTTCCTCAGTCCTCATAAAGGGCAAATGCCGGGGAGGTACCTTAAACTTAGGCCTGGAACGATTCCTTCCTTAAAAATAAATCCTTTCCCCAATATATCATTTCATCTCATGTATCATCAGTGTCCATCGCCTGTGGTGCCTCAGTAGTAAAAACGGGCGTTAAACACTATTCATCCATCCTCATTTCGTATGCGAATCTCTTACCATTCTCCTCTTCCCTGTTTACGATGATTCGCAACTAAAATAACACTCTACAAAAAGGGCAACAGGTTGAGAAGACTGTCTCAACAATTGTGTACTTGGAGTAGGTACAGGGCAAGAGAAGTAGGATCCGCCAGAAGATTCGACGGAGGAAGAGGATACTTCCGCATCTTCCCGATTCACCAGTCACAGGAACCATAAAACCTACCATCTCTTTCGTATAGAACGTCCTTGGAATCTTCATTTTCATTCATTCCATTCTTCTTGCCAGGGGTGACAAAACCGTGAGATTCAATTAATCCTTAACACCAATTAATTAAAATTAAAATCAATTAAAACACACCCACCTAGATGGCCACCCACCTTAGGGGCACAGCAAAAATATAGTGAAAGGTGAATAGGTAAGAGACTCGAGAATCTTAGAGGGAGGAGGATCGCGTCGAGGAAGACACAACATTGCGGATCATAAAGAAACGCCATCGGGAGAGCATCGAACGCTAACTTCGAGACTACGGCAGATCCTCGAGACGCCAACGAAGAGAATCTACTCTCCAACACTGGCATAAAATTGACCGTGTTCATTGTGACACTGCTGCTGGTTAACTTTGATCTATAGGTTAGATATATTATTGTAATGTTATTTTGGAAGGGATTTGTATATTTATGTTACTGAGAAACAATAAGATAATCAATATGACAGAAAACGCCCCATTGCGAGAACCTAGCGTAGAGTCCATAGAAATAGATGACCCAAAAGTAGGTGCGGAGAGAATTATTGAGACCAATTCCAAAAGGGAAGGAGAAAATGACGCAAATCTTAGAAAGGAGGAGAAGATTCTAGAGGTCATGGAAAGGTTTAATGCAAATCTAGCTGAGGAGTGATCAGGAGAACAAAGAAAGAGAAAAAGAATGAAAAGGCTAATTTAGAAGGAGACAGGTTATTGGAGAAGCTGGAGAAGCTGAAACAGTCAAATTCAGAAAGAGGAAAGAGAAGTGAACAGACGAATTTAGAAAGAGACAGATTGCTGGAAGAAAGGTTACGGAGATTAGAGGAAGTTATCAGAGAAATTTTTCAGTAGTTGGAAGACAACATTAGTTCGAGATTTGAATTAAAGATTAATGAAATTAAAGAGGCCCAGGTAGACCTAGCCAGGAAATTGCAGGAAGGAAAGGAAACATGGAATGATCCTGATAAGATTCGGTATGACGTGGATGAGGTCAGGCAGAATTATGAGCAATTGGAGATTAGATTGGGAGGTTGTGAGAGAATTGGAGGCGAGGTTAGCTCAGTGATCACGAGAAAATGCTCGAGTTTGAGGAGCATTTTAACGCAGAACTTGGATCGGTACAACTTATCGTTCAACCATTGATAAGAATAAAAAAGCAATGAGTAAGAAATTGGCGGATTTAGGTGAAAGAGAACATATTGTAAACATGTCCGCTGCAGAGCCACGTCCCCCAAATCACTCCAGCGCTAGCGGTCGATCAGCTGACACAATAAACACGACCGGTCAACAGCTGACAGAGGGCAGTGAACCCTTACAAGCAGCGGGTAGGTAAAACTCGCCAGATAGCTTTCCACTCCCAAGAGGCACCACAAACCCTGGCAGCAGTTGCCCACCTGAACATCCCTTCGCTCAATATGCAAATAATGTGTCTTATCAACCTTGGTCACACCCATTGATGCATGATATCAGTCCCCCTAATTTCTACGAAGAGCACGGAGATTCCCCGAAGATATGCCTACAAGAAATGGATGAATTTTTCAAAATAAAAAATGTCCCTGAAGTGATGAAGGTACTGTTTCTTCGGAAGTGCTTGAAAGGACAAGCTGTCAGTTGGTACCGGTTAGCGTTATCTGACTGTGCCTCTTATAATCGCTTTAAACTTGTGTTCCTTTCCAGATACTGGAGTCCAGTTCATCAGAATATGATTAGGTTAGACCTGTCCAAATGCAAATACGATCCTAGGCAAGGACAGAGCATGGTGGATTATTTCCTGGGTCTCGGGAAACGCTGTAAGATGCTGGACCCACCAATGGAAGACAGGAAGTACCTCAATATCGTAACCTACCATTTCCCAGAGAGCATCAGGAGCCATTTAATCGCGGCAAAACCTGATTCATTCACGGAGATGATAGACCAGCTGTCAGCCTTCGACGTGCAAAGCAGTTATCAACGTGATTTTCACTGGGAAGGATTCCCATGCTCCAGAGGAGAGGACGAGCGCCGGATGAGAAGAGATAAGAGAGCCAAATAGCGGGGTGAGGGCACAGCATCATCAAGGGTCCGAACGAGGACTGTACCAAGGGCAAGGAAGAGCCCATGTTAACATGATCAGGACTTCGGGAAGAATTCATGATGACCGAAATTTCATTCCATGGAACCACCCGTACGCACGAGATGGAAGGCGTGAGGACCTATGGCATGGACCAAGATAAGAACCAATGACCGCGGATCAGAGGAGGACATCGATCTCGGAGGAATGGTTCACGATATCAATCCCCGGGAAGAAATCCAAGGGATATGCCTCAACAGGATAACGCCCGACTCCAAAACCAACACAGTCATCAAAATGTTTCTCCAACCTCGCCCAAAAACGCCGGAAATCAGGAAAACCAGAACTCCGGAGCTTTAGGGGTCGAATAGATCCGGAACTTGAAGTGGTCATGACCAAAATTTCACCGGAGAATGACCACCTAGATCCAGTCTGTTTAATTAGAAAACAAAGTTCCCATTCAGCTAAAGAAAACCCCGAGGAAATCTTAGATACATCTAAAATTAACGTTAATATTAATAATACTCTACAGAATGTTCTTTTGACACTGGTACAACACATAAATGCATGCAGTCTTGAGTTCTTCGAGAAGCAGAAAATGTACAATCCAAATTTACCTTGTTTACCTGTTTGTGGAGTATACTGCTCCTTGGCTGTTGGGAAGAAGAGGGAAACAGTTCGTTTCCAGGTAATGTTTGGAATAGAAATTGAGAAGTGAGCTTTGATATTTTATTCTTGGTGGTTCCAAGACTGACCGCGGAAGTCATATTAGGCTGCGACATGTTTTTCCCTAGACGCGCCATATTGAATTTCAAAGACAGAGATTTTGAAATGTATCAAGGAACTGTGAAAATGTGTGCCGCTTTCGTAGATGAAGATCGTTCAGGGAGAATGATGCCATCTCAAGCGGAGAAGAAGATCCAAGATGAAGTTTTTTTTTTTTTTTTTTTTTTTTTTTTTTTTTTTTTTTTTTTTTTAAATAGAGAGAATAGACGCTGGCATGGGAAGCGTAATCATGAGGGTTAGAACTGAAGGGCCTCAAGGAACGCTGGATGAGGAAGAAATGGGATACCATAGCCTAAAAGATGATTGCGAGGAATGCCAACTTCGAGTGAATCGCCTAAATATTGCTTCACCAGTAGAGAATGCTATAACCAAGGATCCTATGCTAAACCACGTGAGATTGGCCAGTCATGAACTTATTCTGCAAATTAAAGGCAAGGTCATCCAGGCTCACAGGCTGGATGAAAAGCAGAGAAAAAAATTGGAAACTATTCTTATTAACAAATAAGTGCATTTTCTCATTCTCCAGGTAAATGTTCTGTTTATAGTCATCGATTTGAGGTGAAGGATTTGACCCCCTACTCTTAAAAGCCTAGACCAATTCCCCTTGCTCTGAAAGACATGGCAGACAGCGTGATAGACGGCATGATGGCCGATGGTATTATTGAAATTTCAGAGTACAGCTTTGTGAACCCGTTGTGCTGGGTTCGAAAGGCTATAAGGCAACTGGCCGCCGTTTGAATAATCACACAGTCCCTATCCGATATCGAACGGAAGGGGTCAATGACCTGCTGTCAAAACTGTCAAGTGGAAGATTTTTCACCAACCTTGACATGACCTCTTCGTATTGGCGAATTCCTCTTCATAGGGATGTCCGGCATTACCCTGCATTTCTTCACAAGGGAAGCAGTTACTAGTTTCGACGCTGTGTATTTGGATTAGCCATATGCGGGAGCCCTTTTTACGCCCTTATACCAAATTTTCCAAGATACTACAAATGAATTCGCAGCTCAGTACGTCGACGATTTTTTTTATCTTTGACGACTGCGTTCACGCCCACCTCCGCCTCATCGATTACGTACTAACCAAATTGAGAGAATCAGGCATGACAATTAAATTAGAAAAGACTATTTTTTTTAGAGCTGAAACGAAATTCTTGGGATGTATCATTTCGGAGAAGGGCATAACACCTGACCCAAAGAAGGTAGAGGAAATTTTAAATTTACCTAGGCCACACAATATCAGACAGCCTAGGCCACACAATATGAGAAGGTTTTTTGGTATCCTCCAGTATCAATCCCACTTCCTGATAAACTATGCGTCTACCCTTGGAAACCTTCTGAGAAGTGACAGAAAATGGAAGTGGTCAGACTTAGAGCAAACCGCGTTTGAGTAAGTTAAACAGTTATTTAAAAATACCATTTTACTGGAAAGGCCCAGATTCGAAATACCTTTCATTATTTACACAGACGCTTCGATAAAAGGGTTCGGCGCTGTCTTAATACAAGAATATGAAGATAAACCAACGCAAGCGATAGCTACGGCCTCTAGAGGGTGTTCTCGTAGTGAAATAAACGCTTGTGTCACAAGAGTTGGAAATATCTGTTTTATTTTTAGCCCTTCAGAAGTTTAGAACATATATTTACAATCATAAAGTAATTCTGAGGACGGATCACGTGAGCCTGGCGTTCATCTCCCGGCACATCTATGAGAGATTACCTCTTATGACATCACTGTGGAACATGTGTCGGGCCCAGACATCTTTAGTGACACGTTGTCCCTGCTGAATAACCGAGAACATATTCCCGTATCAGTAAACTCTCCAAATGTTGAATAATAGTGATGAGACTCGCTAATCAACTCGAAAATTCAGTAAAGAAGGATTTAAAAAATTAGTTATACTGCAGGAGCAGGATGAGGACCTCAGAAAATTAAGAGCGAAAGTCCCAGAATTAGGCCCAGACGTTAGCAGCACTTATGTCCTTTTTCAGCAGGTTCTATACAAGGCTCATGGTCGAGAGCAACCGCGCTGGAAACCAGTTATTCCTCCTGATATGGCAGACCGGTTGATTCTGGCATTCCACGAGGCCATGATCCACGCCGGAACAGAAAGTGTGTGCATTAATATTGCTGAAAAATTTATATAAAACATTTCGCAAAAAAGGTTCGGCGAATAGTAACAACCTGTGAACTGTGCCAGAAGGCAAAGCCCTCCAACATTAAATGTGACGTAGAGCAAGGAACTGGGAACTGTTATTAGGGATCGCCTCAACGCCTTAATTACTGTAGATACACACGGCGAAATGCCAAGGGAACTGTTCGGACACAAGTATGTACTCATTTTATATTATGTATTTTCTTAATTTGTGAAAATATACTCCCTCAGGAGCATAACAAGCAAAGCTTATCTTTATAAAATTACGAATTCTTTTATCAAAGACTATGGGAAAATGGACGCCATTTTAACAGACAATGCAACTATTTTCAAGAGTCGCATTTTTCGAAAAAAACCCTGAAGGAAATGGAAATTAAAATATTAAATAGTTCTTATTATCACCCCCAAAGTAGCCCAGCAGAACGCGCTGTGAAAGAAGTGGGATCATTTCTGAGAATTTTGTGTCACAAGAAACACTTTGGCTGGGAGGAACACTGTCCAAAGATCGAGAGATTACTGAACCATGCCATCAACCCAATTACATTATGATCGCCTATAGAATTATTAGGGAAGCAACCGCCAGCACCTATTATTTCAGGCTTACCGCTCGCTATATCCCGGAAACCGGAAGACGAAGATGAAAAATTGCATAAGAAACTTTTTGCTCGTATTAGAGAAAGGGCCGATAGGCGGATGAAGAAAGCAAAGCGGCGAAAGCACAAGTGGAATCCGAGAGAAGCAGACTTAGTTTTGGTGCGTGACAAAAAATTAGAAGGGACATCTAAAATGCTCAAACTCTTGTAAAAGGAGCCGTTCACCGTTAATAAGATCTTTGAGAATCGAATATATGAATTAGTTGACCCTGAGGATAACCGAAATATTGGTGTAAATCACAAAATTATGTTGAAACCATTCAAATCTCTCGACTCGGAAGTAAAGGAATGAGTTCACTGAATGTAAACAAATGGTTTGTTTTTGTTCATTCACCTTCTAGGTAAGAGAAGGGACTGAACCTTCGGAATGCTGAGAAGAACCGCTTCTGATGTCCTGCGTATCTGCGTAATGTTTACTAAGACCCTCAGGAGAAAACACCTACTCTGGTCAATTCCTATTGTATTCTAGAACATGTTATGTAGGTCACAATATTAGGTCACAATATTAGAATTGATAGCATCTTGTAAGGTATGTGTCATGGTGAAAAGGTCAATTCAGTAACGGCTGAACAGTGTTCATAAAAAAAAACCATTTGGGAGATGGAAACGGTGCATTGTACTGTGAAAGGAGGCGACACGAAAACAGTAGCGTGTGATGTGTACAATGAAAGTTTTTCGAGTGTTAAGTGAAAATGAATAAACAAACATATGGTGATAAAATGTTTGCGCGCTCGCACCTAAATAAATAAATAACAATGATAAAAAAAAAGCAACAAGGAAAAAATTGACAGAACTAAGATTGCAGATCAATGAATGGCTGCCCATGTTTTATTATCCATACTCCATTGTTCTATGTTAGGATTAAGATGTGTAAAAGATTTTATTTATGTTCCAGAGATAAAACTAGACTGTTTATACCCTTGTATTTTTGCAGAACTTGTGGGAGACCAGACCACCCACAAAGTATTCTTATGAAGTCTTCTTTGACCCTTCAGGCAAGAGAATCCTTCATAAGAGAGGGTATTATGGAGCCGTTTTAAGCCCGCCGATACTCCGTGAATTGTATATTAACATCTATCGTTTTCATTAGTAATATAATGAATATAATAAGGAAAATATTTTATTGGGATAAAGGATTGTAGCGTACTCATAAGCGTAGACTAGTTAGAAACCCCAGAAAAGAAGAAAACCTGTAACCTCGCAATGTTTCCTTGCTCAAAATCCTCGACCCTTTTATTGTTAGAGTACACAACAAAGCTGGATGCGGAGAGGCCATAAAAGTCCTCTGCAAGCAAAATTCAAGGCCAAGAGACCCTGTTTAAAACCATAAAACGAGGGTTCGAAGAGAAATCTTACCAAAGCCATTGAATAGGAAGGCTGCGCGAGAATAATAAGAAAGCCCTTAAAACTTGTTTCCGAAGTTTGTGCCGTTAGACCGGACCTCATAGCCTCCCCCAGGGTAGCAACAGATGTCCAGAAATTGGCGCCACTCGGGAACAGTCCGATTCGTTTTAGTATAAACGGCGCGAGATCACCGGCCAATCAGGAAAATTACAGGCGATATTTTGAAAATTGCGACACGACCGAACGACTGAAGTTTTATTAAAAGAGGTAGAGATTGCGGCGGAAGGCAGTATTTACTTCTTATAGTTCATCCATTGGTTCAACGAGTTTGCATTTTGCAGTTTTATTTCTCGGGACGTTGATTCATTTTTTTTTTTATCTTAAAACTCTTAAAAGTAAACTCTTAAAAGTAAATTGCGTACGTAGAAAGTCACTCATCTTGAATAAACCTGGACTGGTAAGACTTCTCTCGAGCGCTATATACATATGTATATCAGTAGTCTTTGGGCCAGTGCTCTCGATCTCCTGGTACGCGCAGTGAATCTTTAAAAATAAACAATTTTGCAGTGACGTCAACGCATCCTCATTTCGTATGTGAATCTCTTCCCATTCTCCTTTTCCCTGTTCGCGATGATTCGCAACTAAAATATTACTATACAAAAGGGCAACAGTTTGAGAAGACTGTCCCAACAATGGTGCACTTGGAGTAGGTACAGGCCAAGAGAAGTGGGACCCGCCAGAAGATTCAACGGAGGAAGAGGATACTTCCGCATCTACCTGATGCACCAGTCACACGAACTATAAAACCTACCATCTATTTCGTATAGAACGTCCATGGAATCTTCTTCATTTTTATTCATTCCATTCTTCTCGCAAGGGGTGACAAAACCCTGAGATTCAATTAATCCTTAACACTAATTAATTAAAATTAAAATCAATTAAAACATACCCACCTAGATACCGCTCCAGTTTCAAAATCCTTGAGGGGGTACCCTGATCTACATTTCTTCTGCTCGCTGGGGTGAATCCTCTCATCATTTCATTCAGTCAGTTTTCTTACTGGGCGGAAAGCGCCAACTAAGTGGGTTAGTGTGCGGTGTGACAGCAACTTGCGCTTTGAAAGGTGTAAACGGTTTGAGGCTGGAACTGTTTGGGCGGGGCGCTTTGCCTTCTCGAGGTACTTCATATCAGGAAACTTCGTTAGATACTCCGTCTATATCCGTGTCAAACCGACTCCGGATAAAAAACTTTCTAATAAAAAATATTATTTCCACTTCAAAAAAAAATTTAAATGAAAAAAATGAAAATTCAAAATGCCTGAAAAAAGAATTATCGTGAGAGGATAAATAATATTATATAGGTTGTTTCATTAAGAAATTTAAATATGACACCCGGTGTCTCTCGTCTCTTTTACCGCATCATTTCATCTCGTAAGTGCCCTCATTGTAAACATAGGCACAAAGGTCCAGCGTTTGTCCTTCTTTATTTAAAAAAAAGTGAAGTTATTTGACTTTTGTACTACACAACACTCTCGGTTCAGTTTTTTCCCACGTGAAGTAAATAGTATATACTTAGTATAGGGCTTAAAGTTAATAATAATAATAATAATAATAATAATAATAATAATAATATATCTTTTTCGCTCACACGGCATATTACCTCTTGGCTACTAGACATACTGCAGGCGGCGGAGCCCGTACTTCATCTCCCACTCTTTTCACATCCTTGAACGTGAATGCAAATTTCATCCTAAGATGTCGGGAATGTGAATGCCGAAAGACGCCACTTTGAGTATTTACTGTAACTGGTTAGTGAAATAAAGTGACAATTGTGTGCATGCCATAGATTAATGACAGTTTATGAATAGAATACTCGGGAAAATGACGGATCTACAATGCCGCTGTTTACTCCGCGCTCTACCGGCTTCCTCCGCTCGCCTTCTCAGACCAAGCGTGAAGCAAAATCTCTGTAGAGATGACCATTATTTTTGAACAGAGGATTTGAATGTGAACATTCAACATAAACATGTCGCCGAGATCGGCAGTATTCTGCGATACATTTCCTAGTGTGACAGTCAAATGGAGTAGATAACAGTTTGTATCAAAGACCCAAGTCATAATATTTACTTAATTATCTGTTTGAATTATGATTATGCAAAAAATGTCATTGTGATTATAATTTTATATATTTTATATCAATATAATCCTTTTATTTAAAATTAATTTTAATGCTAGAAAGATATTTATCGATTATTGTGAGTATATTACTATGGGCTACATTTGTGAGTCCCTCTCTATACTTCCATTCTGTGAAAATACTACATCATTTGCGCTTCTTTTTCGAAAATATTTGCGATGGTAGTTTTAGGTGAATCACCCGTTATTATAGTGATAAAGATAAGATTCATGTTTTTGCTCTTTTTCGCTTTTCATTGCATTTTTAACTTTAAATAAGTACTGTCATAAGTTCTTGCAGTCATTGGAAAAACATTTTATTTAGAACTATTCTGCTGTTCATTTTAAACCACTTCTGATCCATAATCTTATTCCCTCAGTACTCAGTTTCTTTACATTCAAACACAATGTAATCTACATCACATAATGAACACACAAACTACCGCCGCGAGTTGCCGAGGTCGTTAAGCCGCGAACTCGTGAGCAGGAGGTCTGGGGCTGGATTCCCATCAGGACCGTCCTCCCTAAGGATTTTTCCAGATTTTCCTCAGTCTTCATAAATGGCAACTGCAGAGGAGGCACCCTAAACTTAGGCCTGGAACGCTTCTTCCTTTAAAAAAATACTCCTTTTCCAATATATCATTTCTGTATCATCAGTGTCACCACCTGTGGTGCCACAGCAGTAAAAAGGGACGTTAAACGTCATTCAAAAAAAAAAAAAAAAGCTGTAGAAAATTATTTCTTTGCTCTTTTAACCTTCACGCTCCCGCTCTTATCTACGCAATACCCTTTCTTCTTTATTTACCAAAATATTTCTCTTTCCCAATTACTTTTCGTCGAAAAATAGAATGAAAATAATCTCTCTAGTTAATCTACTAAACATATTTTGAATTTCTGTATTAGATTTTACCTTGGTACTCAACCCATTTCATCGGTACTGGTGGTGTAGTGGTAACCATACTTGCCTTCTAAACCCAAGGTCGCGGGTTCGAACACGGCCAAGATCGATGGATTTTTTCGGGCGTAAAAATCCTAAGTATGGCTTCCTTCGGAAGAGAAGTAAAGCCGTGGGTCCCGTGTCCTACATTTACGGCAAAATAAAGAACCTCAAGCCTGAAAGAAGAGGCCTCTGAGCAAAATTTGTCGGCAGTTTCACGCCCTGATTAGAATGGAAAGCTAATGACCTGAGATGTTAAAGAGCGTCCTTAAATAAATAAATAAAAAATCAACCCGTTTCCGGTTAAACAATTCCCTTGATCTATAAAATTAGTAAATTAGGAACTTCTACAAAAAGCATTCTGTATTCTGCATCCACAATTTCCCTCCCACCATCACCAAGACTCCATATTTCTATACCATACAAGCTGAGACTAGAGTGTCTACCATCATATTACAAACCCTTTCTAACCATTTGATTTCTAACGATTGATTAATAGCGAACACAGATTCTTTCCCTTTAAACTAAGACTATTCCCCCCATTTTCCTGTTCCACCTATTTTAATTCCTAAATAATGCAACTTCGTACCACCTAATAGTTACTTTCATTTTTACATTTTTCATTTTAATTCAATTTTCTTTTCTGTGATTTACAATTTACGTTTATTTCTTGATAGGCATTTAAGTACCATTATGCAAAGAAATTATCGACTTTCAAGGTTAATTTTAAAACATTTATTATAACTACTACCAAGGAATCTGCGGAAAATGTACCAGGAATATAGCTATTAGTTATAATTGACAAAAATTAGTCTTTATCTTAGTAACAAATCATCAATAAATAAATGGGCTAGACTTTACTTGCTTTCCTGTCTTAGCTCTTTCTTTTTATGTATCTTGCTAATTATAGCCTCTTCAAGTTTAACACAAAATATTTTCGTTGTATAAACCTTTTTAAAAGCTCTACTTCAGGTTGCTTACAATATTTAATAATTGATATCACGATGGTTGCACATCAAATCGATCAAATGCTTTCTCTAGATTAACAAAAGGCATGTATTTTATCATTTAAGCTTTCTCCGTGAATGGTTCTGTATAACACTTTGAATGATTTTACTTCCTCTTAGGAAACCCATTTGAAATTCCAAAAGAACATTATATTCATTTACCTATCTTTGCAACAAATTTTATAAAAAAAATCCCATTTGAATAGTAAAGCTACCTCGATAACTACTGGATTAATCTACAATACTATTATTTTTATAAATTGGATATACAGGTTGTTCCGCTTAGAGATACTGACAAGTAGATGAATAATTTGAAGTGTATATAATGATTTATATAACTGTTTGTATAAACTGCTGTAGAAACTCTCCTTTTTGAGGGGAACAGTCAATGCAGTCGATGTGTGCGCCTCCTGCTGCCCTACAGACAAATAGACTTCATTCACTCAAACTAACAGGGAACACGGCGTTGAACACGCGTTAGGAGATTTATGTTTTGCTAACCATAGCACATACATACTGAACGTTTTGTTGGGCGTTCACATGCTTAGCGTAGTATGTCTATTGTTCAACTCAATATGTAGAGTCAGGCTTATCTTTGCATTAAGCATTGGCTCATTAGCACGCACGCACACAACTTTCGTGTCATATTTTTGTGTAAAATCTGAGCGTTTCTGCATCTTGTAAGATGAAAATAAACATAATTTTCCTCTGTTTTAAACGGTGAGCATTTGTTTCTTGATATCTTTGCAAAAACATACGATATAATTGCTTTTGTCCAGCTCCTTCCATCTTTCAATTTCCATAGAATTGAATAATTTTAATCGGAGTTCAATTCAATCGAATTTAATTATTATCAATATGTTATTCGTTAAAGGAATTTTATTGGTGTACCACACACTCAGTTGCTTTATTGCTCTGCACAAATTTAAGCCAGTATTTTATTTCTACAAAGCATTTCCAATTTCATAAAGTACTACGTAAATTTTTCTCCGTATAAATTTTTAAAATAATCTAAGCATTACAAAGGGTTATAATAAAACATTTTTAACAGTGTTTAACGCCCGTTTTTACTACTGAGGCACCAAAGGTGGTGGACACTGATGATATACGAGATCAAATTATCAATGGGGAAAGTATAGTTTTTAAGGAAGGTAACGTTTCAAGCCTAAGTTTAGGGTACCTTCCCGGCATTTGCCATTTATGAAGACCGAGAAAAACCTGGAAAATAACCCAGTCAGGAAGAACGGTCATGGTGGGAATCGAACCCCAGACCGCCAGCTCACGAGTCCGCGCCTTTAACGACCTCGGCCACCCGTGGCGGTGCAAAGAAACGCAATTCACTAGCAAGTGTATTAGCGCATTGTACATTCGATATTGTGATATTTACTTACTTACAGCACAGTTGTTCTTCATATTTGTTTTATTTTAAGGCGACATCTGAATATCTGCTAAAATGTAAATTTTACAGAAAATATATTATGAAAACCTTGCTTAATATTTCAACAGGAATCACAACGTTAATTGTACACATAATGCATTCCAGCCTTTCATTGTCACTTATGAGTCACAACAGACATTCTATTTAAGAACTATATCTATTAAATTCTCTCCAAAAATAAAAAGGTAAATGCTCTTACTGCATTTCCAGAGTGTACGCTCTGCAGTTGAAAGTTATTCAAGGCGAAGCGAGACTAAGTCAGATTTATTCGCTCCTACCAGAACTGCCGAGCAGGCGCTTTTACTCTTTTCATAAGTGAATCTTGACAATGGGGAGCACTTTTTGATCTGTAGTGACGTAACTTCTATGGTTTGAAAATTGCCGTTGAATAAGGGATTACGTCTTCCAGAGAACATTCCTTTTGCCCTCTCTTTCTTTTTGTTTCCTTTTGAATTAAAGTTCTATTTTTTATATTTGCTATTTTTCACTTAAACCCAATATTGAAGAATATAAACAGGAAATAGCCGATAAACATAAGTAATATGATTTTGTGGTTTGTTATTTTGCCAACAGACACGGTTCCATTCCAGGTATACTTCAGGATTTTCACCATTTTAAGAACGTCTAATCTTAGGCACTAACAAGTTCTGTGACTTCACATGTGCTTTCAGGAATATTATTTTTGTATTCCCTTAGAAAAAACTGTTTTATTGCGAACCAGAGTAAAAGCCTTACCACTTGAACAACGTGGCTTCCTAAAATATTCTATATTTTTATTTTAAATATTAATAGTACATGGAAGTCCAGTTTATCTGGATTTTTGCGGACAATGGTTTAATCATATTATTATTATTATTATTATTATTATTATTATTATTATTATTATTATTATAATTGCACGGATGGAGATAGAAATTCTCTAATTGTAGAGGAAGGGAAAAGCAAAAATGGTTCCTGTATGTCAAATGCACCAGACTAAACTGTTGAATATTTTCTGTATTACTACATCAAGGATCAAATATTTGTCTCTCTTCTTATCTGCGACCATTCCTGAGCTGCATTTCAAACATCACCGCTGGGACGTGTGTGGGAGGAAATGGAATATTGTGTTGAGAGTGAAAAAAGCGCATATATGAAGCATTTAAAATGTTAAAAAATTTACTACATAATATTTTTTATATTCTTAACTGTACTACATGCTATATTTTTTTTTAAACACAGTTTATCTTTTTAAGTTTTAAATCAACCTCACCAAAAAGCGATACTGTATTATACCACATACCCCTAATTCCGCACTCAGGGTGTCTATTGGAATTGCCTATATAAATTTAAATGTAATGTTCAGAATATTCACTTTTTCCATACGGGACGCAATTCTAGCTCAACAGCATCCATAATATCTGAACACACAGGATTACATCTCGATCCCTACGAGTTCAGGATTTACCCACAAAACACAAACTGTCGGGGAATCCTCTTCTGTAATGATAAACTTTGTATTTGACAAGGACATTAGAACTTCAAGTTTCCTCCAATATTAGAGAGACCCAATTTATCATAGTACATATACAGACGGTTATCTCGTTTAATAAATAACGAAGCAGAGGTTACGCCTCGAGCTGGTTGATCATTCGTTGTGTACAGAGATCTTACATAAAGCATGAGGACTGGTACCTAACACTGCTATCTTTCAGGCAGGACTGTTTGCTATTTATCAAGCAATAGATAAAAATACAGTGCTTGCATCTATTGCGACTCGCAGGCTGCAATGAACTGTATCAATGATAAATATGACCCTCACCCTCTTGCCACTCTAATAAAAAGGTATATTTCTAAAAGCACTAATCACATTTGCTTATCTTGAATCCAAGGACATGCGGCAATCGTTGGAAACGAAATAGCTCATTTTATTGCAAAACGGTCCACAAGGTCAAATCTTGATATCTCGTATGCAACCTGCTCTATCACATTCATTAACGTTGCCCTTAAAAAGAACATCATAAACAATTGGAATGCAGTAAAAACAAGCAATGGAAGGAGTTCTTCTTCCGCACTGTCCTACATCGACTGAACGCGAAGTTCTCCAAACCCGCATATGTTTTGCGGTCATGACAAAAGTAAAAGCTGTTTTCAAAGATCTGGTATTTTACACCACAGTGACTATGTGTAGATGAGAAAAATCTGAAGTAACGAAATCTCCTCTACTCTTCAACTGTGATCTACACCACATAATAAGATGTATTTTTATTGCACATCTTCAACATTGCAATGTCAATTACACCCAACCACTAAGTGATGGATTTCATAAATATTGCTGCACTATAGCTTTTGAGAAAATTATAGCTCATGTTTACAAAACACTGCAAACTAAAATGTGTAAATAGTTTTATATTATATTATTTTATTTTATTATATCAGAAGTTTATACAAGTGTTAATATTCTGTACTTTAGTGTACAAATATAGCTCTAATATACCATAAGGTGGAATAGGGCTCGATTGTATTTGGAGATTGATTAGATAAATAAATAAGTACACGATTTCAAAGAGCTTTGCCACTCTTTAAAACTTTTATTCTCTTGTGCGTGTACTAAAGTAATAAGTACGGATGTAAGTTCGGAAACAGAACGTATGAAGTTAACATATCGTGTTTGTTACATCGAGTCAGAGTTGTCTTCGCGTGATGGCTTTCATTTTCCTATAGCTAGCCTGTTTTAAAACCTGTAGCTGCATTTAAGCAATAGTTAGGTGTCCAGACTTCGTTCCCAAGCAACCAAGCAATAGGGTCGAGTTCTTGACCTCGGTCATATGTCACCCTGCTAAGTACGACATCCAGAAGGGCAAGTAGGATCTCGATAGATACCGTTATAGTGGGAACTGTCAATTTTACGAAAATCATTCTGTGTGTCTTGGATGCATTTATTAGTGTGTATCTACGTTTCCACGGGTGTGAGTTCATGAGCTGCTCTAGCAACGATCATCTTCCGCGAAAAGTGTTACAGGTACCCGAGGTGATCCAGAGCTTCGAGTTTGTTCCACTGTTGAATTTTCAGTTTTACTGTAGGAAGGTGGCTAATTCTAGTATAGATCTGCGAAGAGTTAGCTTAGGAACTGAGGCATCATTTTTCATCCGGCATTGTGCCATATAGAAATGGCAAATAAAAATGAAGACACTTTTTATTTTTGTGCGACAATAACCGCTGACTATTCGTTGTTTTTTTCCCCTTCTTTTTACCATCGTTGGTTCCCCCCCCCTTCTTTTTAAGTCCCAAGCTAAATTTTAAGATACAGAGTTAGTGAAACATTTCTCCAGAGTTTTACAAAATAACTGCATACACACTAATATAGCTATTATGAGAAAGTGAGCATTATCAACAACTGTATCAGATTTTAATGTTCAAACATACTCATTGTGTACGTTTTAGGGCTATACTGCACAGTGTGCAATTTCAAGAGCATAGCCTGCTAAAAACTATGTTTTTTTTTTTTTTTCCGAAATTACTTGCTCAATTTTCATCATTGATAGCAAGTTTTTCAATAATGAAAATAAAAAAGCAGACAATTATATATAAACATCAGTAATACAATAAATTTTACACTTTGACTAAAAGAAACGTACAGAATAAAAGTTCATAAAGTGACATGTTCTTAAAATGGAAATATTATGACATATTCTTACATACCTTTCCGGTGCATTCGCATTAGAATTTGCAGTCTCTCCTTTGAAAACACCTGCAGCAGCTACTGCAGGCTCTGACAGTAACTGCAGCACGTTTCTGGAAATCGAACGCGATTTCTTCTTCCTTAATTTGTTTAACATGATGTAAGGATCCGAGGAAATGAATAAGCTACGGAAAAGATCCGTGTTTGAGTCTTTTCCTGATGTTTTTCAGAGAAGTGTGTTTGTCTTTGTTCCACGTTTCCTGAGCCTCGTCACATCAGAGTGTTGACAAATAGGTACTTAGGTATATTGCAGTGTCCTAGAACTCCTCTCCGTAAATCAAAAGTTTGTTAAGTGTTGCCGACATGTAACACAATTTATACAGGCTTAAGTACAATTCCATTGTTTCCTTTGAATAAATGCCAAAATGCCTGTTTATTAATTGCATAAGAAAGAGTTTCCCATATAATATTAGATTTCCATCCATCCTGGCGGAAATGGAAACCTGCCATTGCTTTGCTTCGGTATGTCAACAAGTAGCCCCATTTTTTTCCCCTTTGTTCAACAGATTTCATTTCTCTGTCATCCCTTACTTGCTGTTTATTTATACCAAGCCCTTATGTTATATGTAAGAGGTATTCGAATCCTGTAATGATTATAAACCAAAATTTAGTACATTACTCGAATCGACTTCTGCCTCAATCGTATCGGGGATTTCATTCATTTGGGCGGGAATGCAACACATATACAGCATCTCCGAGATCACTGATGTGAAATTAAGGCACTACAAACTTTACCATCCGCCAGTGAAATGCAGTTCATGTTCAATTAATCACGTCATGTTTTAGCACTACTGCTGTCGTCAAAAAACTCTCCTCCTCCTCGCGAGTACTTTTCACCTCTACTCTAATTAAATTTGCTATTTCTTTTTGGAATTTTTATTTGATGACGGCCAAATAATAATTATACTTTTATTAATTTGGTCATTAACCAAAAGTTAGAGTGGCACAAATGAAATTCTAAACAGAGAAGCTTCGCTTGCAAACACACTCTCTGAAAACTTCTGTTTATAACAGGCTTTTTCAGAACTGCCAACACAACCCTATTTTTTACAACTTTATAATTATATTCATTACGTGTCCCACGTATCAAGACACCATCTTGTACTTCACAAATTCTAATTGTGTGATCTAGAATTGATTGCAACTTCACTACTGCTCATATCTCTAATTGAAATATCAGAGGAAATACTTCTCTTTGACACTTCTTACTAAATTATACGGTGGATATAAGTTAGATATAGGATTTTAGTTCTTTATGCTGACTAAAGATCAGTTGTAAGTCAATAATCAAAGCAAAATCCTTATCAAGCGACTAGTTGAATGTTACTCCAAAACCAAATTTGAAGCTTTTCTTTTTAGTTTTATTGCACGTTGAGGTGATGCAACTGAAAGCTCTCCTGCAATATTGGCCGCATCTCTTTTCCCGTAAGCTCTAAGACTCGTGTGGATAACGGAAACTATTTATTTTGGAGACTTTCCTTCGAGAAGTGACCTACTTTTTCTCCGTTTTCCTTCGTTCAGTTCTTCGAAAACTTTATATGGAATTTCTCGACTACTTGTATTAGTAGATCAAACTGAAATTTTTCTGTAGTTGATGGCAAAGATTTTTTTTCTAAAATGTTACATCCTGATCCAAACCAAACTTTTAAGATTATTTTTTTTTTCGTTTCTTTCGTATTTTTCTCACCGTAATCTAATTTTAGAACACAGAAAGCTATTTGACTGAAAATGCTAAATTATGTAGTTGACAACTTCAATTTTATGACCACTTTCCTCGGTCTTACTCCATACCTGGGAAATAGCTCTTCGGACTAAGAAGCACATGGTCTCAAAATAATTAATTGATATTCTGTATACATCTGGTTTCAGAAAAAGCATAGTATCGTATTCAGAAAAGCATAATGAACATATTCACAAAATTTCATTCAGATGATTGAGGGCTACACAATTTCTAACAACATAATAAAGCTGAACTTGGGCTATTTACACAAGTTTGTTCAGACATTTATTGTAGAAAATAAGATAATATTTTGACCAAAAATAGCTTCTATACATTCTTATGATATATCCAAACTGCATATATTAACTTTCTCACTTAGCACCATGCACACTCACACGGCTAAAATTGAGCACAAATATTGGGGTGATAAATATGAATTTCGGCATGCTGGCTGCTTGAAATTACACAGTGTGCATTTAACATTACCATATACCCTTCAGGATGACTGTAGGTGTAGACAGGCTTTTAGTTCCTCTTGCACAGACATCCAGAATCTTTTAAATTCGCATACCATGCACTGATAAAACTTACGTCAGTAGATTATTCCCATATCCTACTCAAAAGAGAAATTGAACTGCAATTATGTATTTGATCGTATGGGATTTCAGCACACAAAATGTCTTCTCTGTTGCTGTGGCCCTCATTTTCACAAAACATCATCTGATGGTCAACGGATAGAACCAGGTTCACCGCAGGCAATATAAATATACATTTTAGAGTTTCTTCTTATTGCTGTGCCAGGTGCACCAGGTACAAGTAAATTCTGAAAGGATAAAACTTCGGAATTGTTTGTAACTTTGTAGTTCAATGCGATGAATGAAATACGAGGGTTGTTCAACGAAGAATTGTCATACAATATTTTCACAACATATCTTAACCCACCCTCATAATTTTGATGATCTTTCTCAAAGTAGTTCCCGTTGGATGCAATGCATCTCTCCCAGCTTTTCTGCCAGTCTTCAAAGATATGCTGTAAACAATTTTTGACAGGTCCTTCGGAATCGCCACCGTAGCCTTCACCACTGCTTCTGATGATAGGAAATGTCTCCCACGAAGGCGTTTCTTCAATTTGGCGAAAAGAAAAAAATCTCACGTAGCTAAATCTGGTCTATAGGGAGAGCGAGGGACAGGCATCACTTTCATTTTTGTGAGATATTGTTTTGCGATGTGCACTATCGTGATGCAGTATCCAGTTTGTTGCATGGAAATGTGACTTTTTGCGTGGCAGAGTTACAAGACATCTCTGTAGTATTTCCCAGTTGTGCGTATAGGTAAACCATTCCTTGAATATCGCAAAATAAGAATACCATAACTTTGCCAGCAGCAGCAGTACTTGTGTGCGTGTGTGTCGGTGATGAGGGGAGTTCCACACAGAGGTTTGCTGTTTACTCTCAGGATCAAAATGATGCAGTCAAGTTTCATCAGCATCGATTATCTTTGAAAGATACTTTATCTCCCAGAACATGTATGCAAACCAGCACGCGAATGCCCTTTTGTTCGGAAATCAGCAGTCTTACAAACCACCGTGCACCAAAACGTCTCATGTGCAGTTTTTTAGTTACCAACGCATGGGATGGCACCCAGTAAAAATTTTAGAATTTTTTATTGTTCTTAATGATATTCGATGATCCTCTCACAATAGCAGCAGCGATGCTAACGTTTTCTTCCGTTACAATACGTGCTGGAGCGCCAAGCCCACCTTCCTTTGAAATTGATTTCCTTCCCTCTTTAATTTTAAAGCATCTTCGAGGTGTGTTATAGGGAATAACAGTCTCTCGAAAGGTCTCCTGTAACATTGCACAGCCGCGGCTGAAGATTTGAGAAGAAACCAAAATTTCAGAGCAGCATATTTTTTGTTGTAGACGGAAATGAACATGTCTCACCTTGCACACCTCTCGCAAGAGGGAACCAGAAGTGACAACAATGAAACTAGTACCAGGTATACATTACTCATTAAGCTAACAAAATATTGTAAAGTTAAATTTTAATGCGAGAAATTATGTGTGTAAAATGTTAATCATCATTCCTGATTGACTAACTTCGTACATTTTAAATGTTAAATTAACTGCAAGTTAATTGGTGCAAGAAGTTACCTAGTTTTTTTTTAAGAAATTGTGTCTATACACAATGACCCATCGCCATGGGTGGCCGAGGTCGTTAAGGCGCGGACTCATGAGCGGGAGATCTGGGGTTCGAATCCCGCCAGGACCGCCCTCCCTGACTGAGGTTTTTCCGGGTTTTCCTCAGTCTTCATAAATGGCAAATGCCGGGGAGGTACCCTAAACTTAGGCCTGGAACGTTTCCTTTCTTAAAAAAAAATCTTTTCCCAACATATTTCATCTCTTGTATCATCAGTGTTCACCGCCTGTGGTGCCTCAGTAGTAAAAACGGGCGTTAAACACTACTCTTGCATCACTTTATTGAGTTGCAGATATAACTTCAAACTACGAGAGGATGAATCTTCCTGTCTGTTTCACTGGTGATTTACCTCAGGCTTTAGTTCTAAATCCGACTAACTACATTCAAAATTTGGTATGTTCCTTTAGAAGTTAGTACTAATCGCAAATTCTACATGGCTACCTTCAGATACACATTTCTTAAGTGAATAGGTGTTGTGTACATGTCATAACTGAGAGGGAAATGAGATTCTTACTGCAGAGACGTAATAACAATCTTCGTAAATGCGTTTAAAAATGGAACTAGCTCTCATAAGTAGTTTCGTAGCACAAAACGCACTCTTAAATCTCTTGAGAACATTGCAGAGATGCTTTTCACAAAAGCCTTTATCATACAGCACCCACACCCACAAGATAAAGAACTTGATAAAAGGAGGAATAAAGAGAACTGCAGTTTGGAACCCTTTAACCTCTTCACGGTCTCTGAATGGAAGAGGAATTCTCGACAGCATTCAAGTTAGAGAATTTCAATAACACACATTTTCTAACATAAAGCGTGAACCTCTTACAGTGAATCATAAACCTTGAATATTTATTACAGATATATTATAACTTATTAGACAATATTTTGGTTAAATATGTTTTTACATTATGAAAGATAAACCAGAGAAGACAGTGTCAAGAAAATATTACGCTTGCTGGAAAAAAAGTTAGCATGCTTGCAGCATTCGTTGCTTTATTTTCTTTCTTTCTTTTTCTGTTTTTACTGATTACAATTTAACAGGTTACTACATTGACCTAATCCCGACATCTTATGGCTTTTTATTATGTAAAAACAGAACAGTACTCAAATGACCATCTGTCGTACAAATTAGTTTACTTGTCTTCCTTCATTTCAACTGCTCTTAACTAGAGGTCCTTAGTCCTGGTGGTGTAATAGTAACCATACTTGCCTCATAACCCCAAGGTCACGGGTTCGATCCCAGCCAGGATCGATGAATATTTTCGGGGGTAAAAATCCTAAATATGGCTTCCTTCGGAAGGGAAGTAAAGCCGTGGGTCCCGTGTCGTATATTTACGGCATGTAAAAGAACCTAAAGCCTGAAAGAAGAGGTCTCTGAGCAAAATTTATCAGCCGTTTAACGCTCTTAATTTAATGGGACGCTGATGACCTGAGATGTTAAAGAGTGTCCGTAAATAAAACAA
Organism: Metallyticus violacea; assembly: GCA_030762175.1. Lineage (NCBI taxonomy): Eukaryota > Metazoa > Arthropoda > Insecta > Mantodea > Metallyticidae > Metallyticus > Metallyticus violacea. Next base: position 83,727,676 of record CM060846.1, on the reverse strand, counting down.
ATCAACAACCGCGCTACAAAGAAGACACCATCATTTTTCCGCTTTCAAGAACGACTAGGCATCAATGTGCGGGCAGGGTTTCTGGATGGGCGGTCGTGTGATTGGGCCATACCTTCTTCCACCTCACTTCACGGATGATGCTTGCTCGATTTTCCCGCAGGAGGTACTCCAGGAGTTCTTGGAAAAAGTACCATTGTACTTTTGGCAAGGTCTGTGGTTTCAGTACGATGGCCTACAATTCATTTTTCTCGTGCCGTCCGAGATCATCTCGAAGAAAGATTCGCAAAGTGGATAGGCCGTGGTTGTCCGATTAAATTACCTGCACGTTCGCCGGAATCGACTCCGCTGAGTTGGGACACAAACAGTTGAATTTATGAAACCCACAGAAAGACCTTCTTGCGCGGGTTATGGCAGCGGCGGATATTAGACTACCGCTGGTGAGCTTCTGTACTGAAACATGTTAACAATGTTTGTGTCGAAGTAGGTGATCTCCACGTGAAACCGTCTTGTAAGTGTACGCAGAAACAATGCAACAGCAGCAACTCTGCTCAGCTCTTTGACGCAACAGATGCGGGAGAGTTCAACAAGGGTTGTGGTGATGTTTCGCTTATAACGTGGAAACGGCACATTTCCGGACATGAACTCCTAATTAAAATGTTACTTACTTGGTTCCTTCAAAGTGTGTAATGATAATTTAGATATCCCCTTGAATATGTTTTAGTCTCTATCTCCAAATTTCATTTTTGTAATTCTATAAAATAAACTGCAAGGTTTTAATTTTATTATATATAAAATAAATATATCTAATTTTTTTTACTCACACAATGTAATTTTTCTTGTGAGACGTTTACAATTACGGCAACATTTCATAATAGTCAACCAGAACCTGGAAACTTTTACATTCCTTCAATGTAATTCCCTGTCATATTTATCATCCACTGTTACACTTGTGGAAGACACTGGATATCTTTACCTCAGTCGTTTTTGTTGATGTTTGAGAGCGCCTCGTACTGAAATACTATAAAGTGATTTGTTCTGACATATGCGGCTAATTCCCTCACAGTGCATCAATGACCCACCTCCAGCAGTAATTGAATCAAAGCAACGTAATGGAGCTTCAAGGACAGGACGACATAAACGTCTCTTGCGTCATTTCGAACGAATGTCTGGCACCGCACGAACCACCGTTCGATATGACACAGTCTTATTTTTCATAGGATTCTCGCAGACTTATATGACATTTTTTCGCGTTTCTCACACGTGCCACTTAAAGTTTAATAGTACACTGCTCACTTTCAGAAAACACCAGTTTAGGGCGGTCAAAATTTACACTATTACTCGACAGTTTCGTATTCGTCCTTCTACAGATAGTGCACTAGTGATACTGAGTGTGTTGAACAGCTTTGCCAAGCCTCTAGACAAGCTGAGGAAACAACGCCCTCACATGTTCATTAACAGCATGGCGATAGTGTTGCCACTGTTTTCCTTCCAGTTTCGTACATTGACGAGCTCCTAGAGCGATTCAAGCTACTGAATAAATTCCATCTTCGACAATGCTAAATTGCTGGTTTCTTTGGCATGTGCTATTTTTCTGAGAATTAACTTTTATATCCTTTATTGTTATCTCCTGGATTAGATCTGGATTTATTATTCAGAAAGGATTTAAGTGTAGGTTGACTTATATTCCAGTATAATGATGATGCTGATAATAACTATGACGATGGCTTTTAAAGAACGGTCACTGATGCTTTCTCACTTGTTGCACTTTCACAGTCGTTAATTTTTTGTTGGGATGTTCAGTAAAATCAATTTATGAATTGAGGTGACGTGCTTCTTAGGATTGATGGTGTTGAGATTTTTCACCTCGGGAAAAACGTTTTACAAATGCGAAAATAGCAGCAGCTATCACTCACATAATCCAATTAAAAATATTTACAAACTCCAGGCATATTAGCTGAAATAGGCCATGAAATTCGCCCCGTTTTATCATTCCAAAATAACAACTAGTTAGCAATGTAAAGCCAGATTTCATGCTAAAGACGCTGAAGTACAATATTAAATACGTTACTTGTGATTAGAGCTTAATGGAACACATGGTATGTTATCAAAATTTCCTTTATTATTAGTTGGACTCAAAACTGGTGTTATTTTGCAGGCAGATCGTGGTTTTTCCATATCCGGGAAAGGTAAAAACATTACTAGAAATTAATGCAAAAGCACTTCCAAAATATGCAATTCAATATTGTCCTTGTACATGAAATTTAAAGCAATTTGTAGCTTAGACATACTGCCGTCGAACCATCTGCAGAAATATAAAAGAAGAGGGCCGCTTTTATTGTGGCGTCGGCAGTCGGTTTTAGAAGCGCACCTAATATCATAATACCCTACTACATGCTAATTATTGTTGTTGATTTGATTTGTTTATGTACGCTGTTTAACATCTCAGGTCATCAGCGCCCAATTCAATTCAAGGCGTGAAACGGCCGACAAATTTTGCTCAGAGGCCTCTTCTTTCAGGCTTAAGGTTCTTTTTCGTGCCGTAAATGTACGACACTGACCCATGGCTTTACTTCCCTTCCGAAGGAAGCCATACTTAGGATTTTTACGCCCGGAAAAATCCAACGAACCTGGCCGGTTTTGAACCCGCGATCTTGGGTTTAGAAGGCAAGTATAGTTAGCACTACACCACCAGGACCGACATGCTAATTAGAAGCTTATGAATGAGACATGCGTTTCTTACAACCATTTCAAAACGTGCTACTTGTGAAAATTTTACCTACAAATTGTTGCATCAACAAAGTATCGAGCGCATGTACAGAGGTTTCGTTCGATATCAATCTCTGTGGAGTATGGAGGTAATGAGATCCCATCTCTTCCGTAAATGTTAAGAGGTTGTTGTATCAAGAAAAGTGTTTAACTCGATACTTGTCTTCGTGAAAGCAAAACCAGTACTGACTAGGTACAAGCAAACAAGTGAGAAACAAATTATAAAAGGGCCCCCTACACCAACGTGCCCTTTCTCCCTAAGTTGAAAGATATGTGATACAGTACTAGCTAGGTATAGATATAATACCACAGTTCCCTGACAATCTTTATATTCACGGTCTCAACGAAAGCCCTGCAAATTTTGGTAGCGGCAAAAAATTCCGGAAACGATTTACAAGTTTTATGCATCATACATTAAACATTCATATAGAATTCTTAATTAATAGAAAAGAATAATTTAAAATAATGCAGGCGCAGGTAGTGAATAGCGCGATGAATAAATGAATAACAATAAGCTCTACGATTTGCTTTTCTGAGGTATAAAAATTTAGATCATTCAATATTTGTTTTATCTGAGCCATGTGCCACAAGTTTCCAAATCGAGTGATTTTACAGACCAGAGAACGTTCACGAAACGCCCATGGGAGCCACACCTTTGTATATTGGTTCATGCACTCCGATTCAGGCCAGCACGCCAGATGAAAATCTCATGTAGCAAGTTGTTTAGCACAATCTTTCTCAACGAATGTAGTAATGCAGATAAATCAGATACATTCGAGGACACCGCTGATTTTTTTAATAAGTGCATGAATTTATTGCAAAATGCATTAGCAATTAGAAAGTTTACATGTTCTATTGCTTCGATACTTGTACAGGGCGTTCAAGTAACCAACACAAACACAAAATATAATTCAAGAAGGAAGACTGCGAAAAGATAATATTGAAATTTTAATGGGAAAAGAGGGAATAAGCAGTGTAAAATAAATTATATATTTAATTAATAGTGGAGCCCGATTTTATTGCTGAGGCATCACAGGCGGTAAGCACTTATGATACCCGAAATAAAATAATTTGGGAAAGGAAGTTTTTAAAGGAAGGAAATAATTAAGTTCCCAGTGTTTGCTATTTATGAGGACTAACAAACTTCAGTGAGGAAGGACAGTCCTTGTGAGAATCGAACCACAGACCTCCCGCTCAGGAAAAGAGTCCGTGTCTTGGGCCACATACGGCGGTGGTTGTAGACGATGCTAGTTTAAAATTTTATGACATAGCTCGTTTCGTTCTGTTTATATGACTTTCTTAAAATGCATTCTATGAGAAACATTATATATGGATTCTTTAAAAAATATCACATAAGATCTTATGATAGGTGGTTTGTCTCTGTGAGAAAGACTTTATATTCTAATAATTGTAGACATTGACTACAGAAAAGTGATTTTTGCTAAGAGATGCAGCTTGTAAAAGAGAAAATTAAATTAAAATGTTAACATGATATTTTGTAAATAATACATTCAAAATGAAAGAAAATATTGAAGAGAAATAAACAAAAGAAAGGAAAGCCAAACTTCTCAAAGATACCTTAAACCAAATGTAGGACAACGTGGATGTATGCAAAAGACAAACAAAAAATTAAAAATGCGAAAGGCAATATTATGGAAGCCATAACAAAGAAGAAAAACATAAAAAGTTCTCGACCTGAACTATAGGTCTCCATGCAATTGACAAAATAATTAAATACACGATTTTTAAAATCTTAAACAGCCATTTGAAATATCAAATAGCTTACTTAATATAGATTTTTAAAGCACATGTGTTGTCGGTATTCTATGAAATGGATCAAACTGTATGGTGTAATGATACAGATTATTATTATTATTATTATTATTATTATTATTATTATTATTATTATTATTATTATTATAAAAGCTTACGGAAATTGTAATTAATTTTCAACGATTAAAAATGGGTTGCTAAATTTAAATACGGCAGTACAAACCTTGCAGATTGACTCACGTAAAGAACGTCCAAAAAGTGCTACGACGCAGAAATCGTTGTACAAATACGTGGCATATTATTAGATGAGTGGCAAGCTTAAGTGCGTGAAAGTGATTAGGCTACTATTTCAAAGTAACACGCAGTTTACATTTTATGTGAAGAATAACTATATCAGAAAAATGTTGTACAAAACATTTCCGCGCCTGCTATAACAGAAAAAATGCACACATGAATATATCATAACTGTGCTTTAAGCGTTTTAACAGCAACAGAATTGATTTAGTGCGTGGACTTTGAACACCAGAATAGAAACAGTAGTTAAAACAGTGCACAGAAGTAAGTTGTTCCATCAGTAGGAAAAGTTGTCGCATTAATTCTTTGCGATGCTAAAAAAAATTTACTAATTGAATATATTCCGAAAGAACTGTTTTAATATTTAACACAACTAGATTAAACATCTGTAAGAAAAGACCCATTTTGAAAAAAAAAAAAAAAAAAAGAGTATTTTCATCACTACGATGCACTTGCTCACAAAATTGTTTTAAGCTATGGGAAACTCGGGAGATGGACTATGAATTGTTAGTGCATCCTCTCTATTTCCCCTATTTTACTCCCCCAACCTTCCACCTGTTCCCAAGGCTAAAACTCTTCCTCGCCGGTGAGTGTTTAACGTAAAATCAAGAGGCGATTGCAAATGTATAGGAGTATTTGCAGAACGTACGGAAAACCACTTCAGAGACGAGGTAATGACATTGGAGCATCGTTGGAATAAATATATTGACCTTAATGAAGATTGCGTTGAAAAATAAAAATAATGTTGAAAGTTAAAAACTCGTCCTTTCATTGTTAGGCTGCGAACTTTCAAAACGGTCCTCTTATAAGATCTCAGCTAATTTAGAAATTAAATGTTCCAATAAAATATCTCAAGGAAAATTTAACAATGGCGGGACATTTTGTTCTTCTGTCATTGGTTTCATATATGTATATATAGAATGTCCATTCTGTATAGCCATAATATAACCAAATTGGGTAGCCTAGGTCGTTAGTCACGAACTAGAAAATCTTGGGTTCGAATCCTGCTAGCATCATCTCCATTGAGTTATTTTATCCAATATTCCCCTCAGATATAAATGGAAAATGCCGGGGAGGTATACTAAACTTAGGCCTGGAACGCTTTTTTCTCCAAGAAAGATACTTCCCAACTTTTTGTTTCACCTCATATATCATCAGTGTCCACCGCCGTGATGCCTCAGTAGAGAAAATGGCATTAAACACAATTTTCAAAAAATGTTATAATCATATATACCATAGGTTACTTTGATCAACGGTGCTGCTAGATACTCTTTTCAGCTCATCATTTCATTCAAACGGACATGTCATTTTATAACTCCATAAACTGTCAATGGCGAGTGCACTTTTATGGCCTATAATATGGGTGAATAGTCCGCTTTAATATTGATTTTAATGTTAGGCAAGTTTTAATGATTTTGCACTATGTTTAACTCAACCAACCTTTCTCTCTCTCGCTCCCTTCTCTGCTTTTTGCAGAACCTGCACCCAAACAAAGGATCAGGATGCATTTCTTCCTAGTTGCACATGCAACAGTTGGAAAGTCTCTCATGCTGATAATTGGAATGTTAATTATCAAAGAGTTTATACCCTACAGTAAATTTGCTTCATTATATTGAATATTCTTAATAGGTATGTGGGGAATTTAAGGCTCGAAGAAGAAAATCCAAAGTGTTACGAGGATAGGTCTAGGTGGTTCCGGCCTCGCCGATAAGGGTTATCGCCTTCACAAAATCCTTATCTGATGCTATACCTTATCTGTTAAGTAAATAATTGCAGATGTAACTTCCGCTCCGCTGTGTTCAGTTTAGATATAGTTGCATAAAGAAGGCTATGCTTGGAAGATTGTGACATGTTCAAAATGGAGCATCGAGCTGTTTTGTAAGTTCTTCACAAAATAATAACTTACTCCATATGAAATTAAAGGTGTACATGGGGAAACATCCCCCTCATATTCTACCGTAAATGAATGGGCCAAACTTTTTCTGATGGGTCGAGAAAGGATTGAAGACGAAGAGCGTGCCGGCCAGCCCTTGGAGGTGCTCACTCCTGAAAACATCGCTCTTGTAGAAGGAGAAATTATGGAAAACCGGCTGCTCAAATTTACAGAAATAGTAACAAGGTTGGGCCTTTCTAAAGCAATAGTACTTCCAATTATTCGTGAACATTTAAACATGCATAAGGTTAGTGCAAGATGGGTGCCTAGAATTCTTTCCTCAGTCCAAAAGCAGCAACGAGCTATCTGTTGTCAGGCATTTTTGGAGTTCTGCCGTGGCAACGAGAGAGAAGCTGTGCAAACCATTGTTACAGGAAATGAAACTATGGTCCTATATTATGATCCCTTGTCCAAAAGAGAATCAATGGAGTGGCGTAAACCTGGCGAAGCACCGCCTCTAAAGGCCAAGGTCACTCAGTCAACCAAGATCATGGCTACAAACATTTGAGACTGTGAAGGAATACTCTTCGTTGACTGCAAGGAGAGTAACACAACAATAAATTGGGAGTACTATGCTGGCCTACTGCACAAACTATGTGCTTCCATCAAAGAGAAAAGGCGAGGAGAGCTGAGTGGTGATGTGCGCCTTCTTCACGGCAAAGCGCCTGTGCGCACAGCTCTTGTTGCAAAGGGAGCTGTGAAGAAATGTGGCTTCAAAGAGATCGATCATACACCCTGCAACTCAGATCTAGCTCCCAGTGATTTTTTTCTCTTCTCAAAACTCAAGAAGGGCCTTGGAGGAAGAAAATTTAAATGTGACGAAGAAGTGATGGTCCTGTTTATGCCCATTTTGCAGACAAGACTTCTGACTACTTTGGGGGGAGGGATTGAAATGTCAATTCAAAGATGTGAGAAGTGTATTGCAATAAATGGTAATATTTGAAAAGTGAAATATAGTTTTTGCCTTTATCATAAATAGAAAATGGCTAGGCCGGAAACTTATGGACTTACCCTCTACCCTCGTATATAGGAATTATAAACTCTCATTCTCCAAGGCATCGTCAGTTTAATACAAAAAATAATTGCTTATAATCATTCACAAATACACATCAGAAAACAGATGCACAAAGCAAAATCTGAGCAAAAGGTTAATATGTTGATAAAACATTGTTATTAAGCGAAGCATTCATTACATACATCCAAATAATAGAGATTGAACTCTTAAATTACCCTGGGCCAACGAAGGATCACTTAGTTTGCTACAAAGCCAATTAAGGGTGATAATTGTCTCTGATCATTTTGTTTGTTAGTTAGAATGGTGTTTAACGCCCGTTTTAACTACTGAGGCATCACAGGCAATGGACACTGATGATACATGAGATGAAATAATAAAATGGGGAAAGATTTTTTTTAAAGGAAGGGAGCGTTCCAGGCTTAAGTTTAGGGTACCTCCACGGCATTTGTCATTTGTGAGAACTGAGGAAAACCTGGAAAAAACCTGTCAAGGAGGGCGGTGCTTGTGGGAATTGAACCCCAGACCTCCGCTCCCGAGCCCTCGCCTTAACGACCTCGGTCAGCCGTGGCGGTACTCGCTGACCATCCAAGAATAGCTTTTATTTTGGAGTAAAATACTAAATAATAACCCCGCTCAAATAGTTTCAGCTAAGCAAAATTTGCGTTGACATTATCTACAAAGTGGCTGCATGAAAGCAGCATCTGGTGTAATGCGGGTATTCAAAACGATCAATTCGTGATCCCAATAGATTTTTGGGCCAGGCAAATGCGCAAAGTTGGAGAATATTCACAATCATGGCTGAGCAAAGTCCAAGATAATATTTATACCATGAATGTTTGCTCAACAACGTTTAAAATGTATAAAGACAATTGCTAAGTGTAACACTACGAAAATATCGGATTTAAACATGAATTTATATTAGTTTAAGAAAATAGTTTATTAAGGATCAGCTCTATTTTAGTACAGCATTTTTATAAACGACATACAGTGAGGTTATTTGAATTAAGGGTAGTTTGAGCGCAACTACTTACTGGAAATGCAGCCGCCGCAACCTGGAAAAGGAAGGTAAGAGTTTCCGCGCGTAACGTTTAAGTATTTATATTTTTACTGAAAGCATATAATGCTGCATTTGAAATTGATGATGATAATAAGCACTAACTCGTGTTATGTGAGATGTTGAAAATCATGACTCTCGTAACGTTTTAACAAGTTGGGAACAAAATTACCAGCATATTTTCTTCACCACTTCTCTGCAAGAATCTATTTTCATATGTGTGGTACATGAAAACCCGTCCTTCAAGACTTGCAGTGGCATAACTAAGAAGAACAATTAGCACACAATGAAAGCACCGAGTAACACAGGAAGGCACAACCAGTCGCTGACAAAGCCTCCCTCAAACAAACTACAAGCTGCAACTTGCACCTACATTATACGGCTTTGATGACAGGCATCTCCCAGTGTGCGGTCGTGCAGACAGCCTGTAGTTCAAATATCCTCAATATAGAATTATGAAGTGGCGCATGCAAATACTGACAATAATTTGTGTTATAATTGAAGTCTTATGCAAAATTCACTATTATTTTGTGTTTAACTAGTGATTTTAAAGTACTGAACCTATTTAGAAACGTGCTGCAATTTATTATTCAAATACAAGCCAACCCTATGAAGCCATTAATAATTGAATTTCAAAATAAATTAATTATTGCTGTAATTATTAGGAAAACCTAAACTTTGAACACGAGCTTACTTAAGGTTTCTGCTGCAAGTTTTTTATTTACTTTTTTATTTTCTAAGCCTTAGTAAACAGAAATATAAATTCTAATGTACATAGCAGTATGGAAATTTGTTTGCATTCTGATAATACGCGTGAGAAAAAAATTATCATTAACTGTGAAGGGAACCGGTTATTCAAATGACGCAACGCTACATGCAAATGGATCAAACAGTGCGACTGCCACGTTTCCGAAGAACAGCGAGCATGCATATGCGATAGAACGCGGCTTTTCTTCAATAGTAGTTATGTAATATTTGCAGATTGGAAGGGAACTCGGTGCCATAAATAAACCTGGATAAAGACCTTAATTAAGTGAACAAAAACTCATTTATTTTCGATGTTATATGTTAAAAAAAAAATGTTATATGTAAACACGGCAACGCCGCTGCTTTGCATCACGTGTACGTTGTGTTGCATTCTTCTTCAAGGACGAATATAAAATGTCCCATACCAGCAAGTTCTGTTTAATAGTGTTTAACGCCCGTTTTTACTACTGAGGCACCACAGGCGGTGAACACTGGTGATACATGAGATGAAATGATATTTTCGGAAAGGATTTATTTTTAAGGAAGGAAACGTTCCAGGCCTAAGTTTAAGATACCTCCCCGGCATTTCCCAATTATGAGGACTGACGAAAACCTGAAAAAAAAAACCTGTCAGGGAGGACCTCCTGGCGGGATTCGAACCCCAGACCTCCCAAAACGAGTCCGCGTCTTTAACGACTTCGGCCACTCGTGGCGATCCGCCAAGTCTTTGGACCGTAGTGACAAAAGGTGAACAATGATTCAAAATCTAGTATTGCGCACCCAAGTTATTTATGTACAACTTTTCAGGTGCATTTAAATTTGATTAAAAAAAATTACCCATTATTATAATTGTAACGCATACATTCCTATGCATTAACATATTACAGCATATGAAAATAACGCAGATTTTTTTTTTTTTTTTTTTTTGACCAAACTATGCACCTACAGACAAAAAGATATTAGAAACATCTGTTCCATTTACAGGATGGAATCAACCCATGCAATATAGAATTCTCTTCCATTCTGTGTTATTGTCCATTCTGTTTTGATTGTTTTCTCTACACTCCAAATGCGTGTAAGCGAATTCTTTGTAACACTCTGTAAAGAGCGACAATATGCGATATGAGAGAACGTAGGCTTTCACGGCCGTAGTCATAGATGTAACTACAATTTTCTTCCGGGTTGTTGTGCCGTGGTCTGCTGGAGATGAGAATTCCAGACATTTCGTCCGCAACTAGGGCGGGTAACTTTGGTGGCGTGGACGCAGTCTCCACAATCGTGGCTGTAATGGACAACGCTTATCCCTTTATATCAAGATTTGAATAAAACCATTAAAACATACATTTGCAAGTTAAACTGCAAAATAGTAATTTAAAAAATCTGAGTTCTCTTAGTTCAGACTCTCATTAACCGCTAGAAGGAAACTAATCAGTAGATCACAGTTTTCAGAAAATGAAAATCAATTATAAAATATTCCTCCCATTACAGATATGGAATATTTTAAAGAAAATTATTTGTTAAGTGAATTATAGGTAAAATGAAAAACAAGTTAATGGAGCAGCGCGCAAATTCTATGGCAAGCTTTTCTCTCTAGAGGTTTCAAATTATTTCCTATAAAATTTTTTGTTATTTAGATATTAGGTTGTAAATTTATATACCTATACTTTTAACTATGGAACATAGAACCTGCACTAACCTATGAAGTCAGGAGACGTTAGACTAAGAGATTTGGATGGCCAACATTTTTGAGAAATTTTAGTTTTAAAAAGCGTCCAATTTCTGTGATTTGGCATCTGAAATATAACATGCTGCACCGTCTTGCTGGTAATATCCATTTGCTAGTTCATCACCCGTTTACTGATTGACAAACTCATTGAATATTTGCACATATGAACGAATGCACTATCACGGGAATTTATGCTGCTTTGCATTGTTGAAAATATATATATAATTTGCAAGCCATTTTCTAATTAACGTTCATTTTTACAGATAATAGTTTGCGGCCTTTAGCGACAAAATAAATCTCTATTACACTTTAGCAACCTTCTGTTTAATAAATCGTTAGTAACAACAAAAGTGATAGCCTCCAAGTAACAAAACCTTTCTGATAAAATAATCGTATAACAGTCTGAATTCTTTTAATGCAACAATTGTCAGAAATCGGAACTAGCGCAGTTGACCTGATTTGGAAGAAAATTAAAGAAAGAGTTTCCTAACACCCTTTTCCCTATTACAAATTACATGAATATCATCAAGAATAAAGCTTTTAACTTATATAGTAAACGTAAAAACAAAGCAAACGGACATGAATGTAAATAAGAGTGGGAAATGATTGAAAAATATTGTAATGAAATCGAGCTAAAGAACAAAGAGCAGCCTGCAGATAATTTCAAACAATAGGAGCTTTGCTCTGAAGGCAGACATACCAAAGGATTCAAAGAATAAGAAAAAGCAACTCTTCAAGTGCGTTATCATTAGGGTGCCACGAACGCATTTTTATAACATTAATTACAGATTTAAGGGACGGGCTCCGAAGATTCTGGTTAAGTAAAAGACTAAGATAAATGGTTTTAATGACGCATGCCGGATGCGCTGCTCAACTGCGCTCCCATTAATCCATCAGGAGGCAACGACGCCTACAAGTTTTCTGCACACATCAAAAGAACCCCATAGCTCGAACAAATGCCCCTGATAGAATTTCAAAACTGCTTCCAACTTTATTATATTGTGGTATTTTAGCCATGCATTCACAAATGCGGTATTCAAAATATATAATAAGATTTTTAGCACAGAACACTCTTGATTATACTGTTTTTACGACCTAAATTAACAATATATTTCATCGGCTGGAACGTTTCTGAATCATGTTTGCCTGAGCTGAGAAGATGGGTTAAAGCAACCTTAAAAGTAAGAAATGACGGACTTAGTTCATGATTCTTTCCTCATAACCAGGATTTCAGGTAGAATAAAACGGTAAAATGTTTACTGACGACAATGCAGTGCAAAGAAAGTTTAATGGTTACTGGTATGATTATGCCTAACTTCCGAATCCGGTATAATTTCTATTTAGAAAAACATGAATTACTGAGTTTTTTTCCTTCGTCGTGACAAGCAGAATGTGAGCAAACTTCTCCATGTTTAATGGCCATTACTGATTGGTTCATGTAACTGGCGTGACAACGGATTGGAATGAATTTATTACATTTACTCCTGAAATGGACTACATAGTTTTGTTTTATTTTACATGCTGAAAAATGTAAAATGCATTTTGAATATCTGAGGTGCTCACTAACTGGCCAGAAGCCGCTGAACCGCCTGTGGTGCCTCAGTAGTGAAAACGGGCGTTAAACACTACTCTCAAAAAAAAAAAAAAAAAAAAAAAAAAAAAAAAAAAAAAAAAAAAAAAAAAAAAAAAACCCCGCTGTAGGGAGACACCCAAATCCGCATTGTTGAACACGGAATGTGCTCTTGATGAAACCTGTCGCAAGTGCAAAGGTTTATTTATTGCATAATTTTAGCACCCTGGTAATAACTATTATGATAATGTCTTAAGTATGTGACATAATAAACTCATGTAAATCCAATTTCTAGTGCAAATTTCCCTATCAAAATATCTTCCTTTCTTATAATTTTAAGCATAGTAGTTTTCTCTGAAATGTCAACATTTATATATATATATATATATATATATATATATATATATATATATATAGAAGAGTTATCTATTTCTGGTAACGTTTAATATTGGATAAACTCGTGAATTAATTTATAAGAGTACTATTTAATTGTGTATTAGGAGTGACATCGAAAGCTAGAAGACCTCATACAAACTTGAGATACTTCTGTAACATTACAATCTAATGAAAGTCGACAATGTCCAAGTATGTGCTACAGAAACAACTTCCAGAATTCTTTTTATTTAAAAGAGTTGATCACGCTACTTGCTGTTTTGTAAATGCCGTTTGCATCTCTGTCATCGCAGCTTTAAATCAAATGAAAAGAGAAGCATATAATATGAAAATATTTAAACATAAACATCTCCATATAATGAATGCCGGAAAACGTACTTCTCGTGAAATCTATAGCAGAATTGTAGCAGTGTATGAACATACCTTTCTCAGGAATTCATCTGTTCAATACTCTGCAACGATTTCATTCTGGTCGGACATCTGCAGCTGACGATCAATTATCAGAATAATCGAAAAGCGCCATCATACCAAATACAAATCGTTGTGCTTAAGTTCTTGTTCAAATGAAAGCGTTTTAAATAAGCCATCAATCAAGGATGTACGAGTACACCTTTTAATGACAGCTACACTATAAGTCTTCGCGCAGTAAGGCCCAGATTTTGCAGTAAATTTTAGTGGTAAGGATATGCAAGTAAGTTCCCCTGTAATATCAGATGAAAGTTGACTAGTTTTCAACGTTTGTGATAAGGACTAGACTGGTGACGTTTTAAGCCATAGCCCCGTGTTTTTTTTTTATTTAGATTTGAGGAAAATCCTTGAGAAAATATATTTAAATAAGCAAGGCGATGCACACTTATCATAAGTAAAGTTAAGATTAATCGAGCGACTGGTTTAGGCAGTAAAACTTGGAACTTGCATCAGAGAAGTCCCAGATTCAAATCCTTTGGATTCGGCCATCCTGACCTTGTGTTTTTTTTCTTTGTCTCCCCTGATCACTTAGGTGAATTCTGGAATAAGTCTTTCCACAATTTTCCCTTATTCGTCGTTTAATGGTAGTAAGCACAGGCGAATGGGCTGGTGGTAAGCAAAGTGTAATGGGGGAATTTGCTCAATGAAAAACTACCCTTGTGTCTAGTGTGACAGCGACCTTTTGGAGTGGTCAAACTCCTTGGAAGGAGGTAATAAATAAACAAAAAATACAACTTTGGAAAGGTTAGGACCCGTGACTGCAGAAGGTATCCCTCACTCCATCCCTTCCTCCCGGGTGTTTAGTAGATTATAAAAGTTTCCCGCAGTACATTTGTGTCTGAAACCTTTATCAGTCTCGCCCAATAGGTGCAGTCAATGATAAAGCTTAAAGTTTGATTTCTTTCCCTTCTTTACGATAGCAGATTTCCGTTTATCAACTTAATCATAAGCATAACATCTACTATTATCACTAATGACATTCTTTTTCTTCAGCAATAATTTATATGTTTAGTTGGTCCATATTCTGCTAATTTTAGTAAAATTCTGTCCATTAACACACTAACTAAAGGCACTAAGTCATTCATCTCTACATATTTTTCTTATTTTATATTACAGTGCTATACATTTTTGTAAGCGTTTAACGTTTTGCCAACTGCCAAGGTCTTTTGAGGCCATGGATGGAATGAATGTATGATTATGTAAATGAATTCGTATTCCTTAGTCATTTCATATTCAACTTTTTAGAACAAGGGAAAATTCGGGAAAACCCGTACCCAGGGAGTATTTGCCGAACGGGGACAGAATCCGGGCTAGTCAATTGACAAGCAGACACAATGCTTCTTGAACATCTTTGCAGCAGTAAAAAAGTTGTCAAGCTGAACTGACTGTTACAATCTAAACAACCAAATCAATGCATCATCAATATCACACTTCATCATCCTCATCCCTGATTGGGATTTTTTTCCAGTTTTCCTCAGTATACCCTTTCCCAATTTATCATTTCATCTCATGTATCATCAGTGTCCACCGGCTGTGGTGCCTCAGTAGTAAAAACGGGCGTTAAACACTACTCAAAAAAAGGCTTAAACGTATTAGTTTCTGAGAACTAGAAGCGAAAGTATTTTAAACGTGTTATTATTGGTGACATACTCCTGTAATTTTCCTTTGAATGTAATGACGAGTAACGTAATGTAGTTAAAACACGAACAATCTGTAGTACGGTGTTGAATGTATCATTATAGCAAAATTAAACAATTATGTAATAATATTCAACCTTGTAAAATTTGTTGCAAAGTGCCAAGTATGTAAGATTATATCAAATATTTAAAAAAAATGTAAAATAGAACTTGCTTTTCTGGTGAACACTTGGCTTTTCTAAGTACCATTAAAAAATCTAATTACATAAATCCCGAGCTTTACTCTTTACTAAGTAACCGCAAATTTTTAACACTATATACACGGATTTTGTTTCGTGTTTCGACATAAGCTATCTTTGCATCGTATTTTTTTACTGTTTCCATGGTACTTGGTCTTGGAGGTGTAGTGGTTACCATACTTGTCTCCTAAACCCAAGATCGCGGGTTCAAACCCGGCCAGGACCGATGGATTTTTTTCGGGCGTAAAAAGCGTAAGTATGGCTTCCTTCGGAAGGGAAGTAAAGCCGTGGGTCCCGTGTCATACATTTACGGCACGAAACTGAGCAAAATTTGTCGGCCGTTTCACACTCTGAGTTGGACGCTGAAGACCTGAGCTGTTAAAGAGCGTCCATAAATACATCAATAAAAAAAAACTGCTTGCATGGTGAGTCGCTGTACAGTTAGTTGTAATCATGATAGACCACATTTTGAACAGCTGCTGTAAAGAAACGATACAGAATTGAACTATTGTGTACAAACATGTACGAGCTTTGTCCTAGGTTGGTCGTTACTTATGTAATGTTTAGTAATTTATTGTAATTTTCTGATCATTTGCCGTAGAACGTATTGCTTTGTTATTCATGATAATGTGCTTACAGTATATATGCCAGAATGTGACGAGTATAATGGATGAATTTGCTTTCGTACCTACCATTACCCAATGCCTGTCTGACACATCAACATCAAATTACACTGTAATTAGAAGGCATTCTTAAGCATTTAATGTAAAGTTTGTTACACTCAAACACAGGCTATGAGCCACCGCCGGACAAACCGACACGGTAGGTCGTTAAGGCACAGACTTGTGAGCGGCAGGTCTGGAGTTTGATTTAACACATTTCACTCCTCATAAATAGCAAATGCCATAGAAGTATCCTAAATTTAAAAGTGAAATGCTTACTTCCTTAAACAAAGTTTTTCTCAGTGCATTATTTCATCTCGTGTATTACCAGTGTCACTCACCACGTAATGCCTCAGAAAAAAAAAAAAAAAAACGGCCGGCAAGTAAAGAAGAACTAATGAGTAACACTCGTAAGGGGAGAGGGCAGCTCCTGACCCATTGTACTCCTCAACTGTTGTCTACAGTCCAGGGTCAACATAAATTCATTCCAGTTTTGGTACTTAGAAAGTCTGATACCTAGTAATACCATGAATTTTTTTTTATCAAAACGCTCAGCCAATATCCCCCCCCTCCAAAACACTGAAAGTTTGTCAGTAAAGTTCATATCCACTCTGTATATGAACATGAACGACTTGGTGATAGTTGTAAAATTGAATAAACAGGTATAATTGGGGAACATTATAAGCGCAAGATAAACGTGTCAATTGCATCTATCAAATTAAGTTATATAAAGACCAGTAGATATAGACAAAACTTTTGTTATGACAGCGATTATCAAACAAGATAAGACAGATAACTTAATGAATTGCATAGCAAGAAATAATATCGAAAGGAAAAAAAAAAAAAAAAAAAAAAAAAAAAAAAAAAAAACACACACACTTGCAATTATCATGAATCAGTTATTTGAAAGTGTGTAAATTCTATGCGCAGTTAGGGTTTAAAGGCCCTGCAATTTCCATAATATTTAAATTAAAGAGAAATATTTTGCTAAAAAAACGTTCCCAATTGCAAGAGAAGTGCACAGATCATTTCATGTCCGGAATCGTTTGCATGTACCATCTTTCATTGTTATTTACATCGTATAAACCCAACATAGGACATCACATGCACATCCATGTAATCGTTTGAGCCGACAAATGCCTTCAGTTTTCCAGCAAGTTCCTGTCAGAAAATACCTTATTGTGTGCCTAATCGTTCATAGAGAACTAAATAAGATGTCATTTTATTTTCTCTATCACAAGATAAAAGTAACAAAGAAGAAAGAAATGGATTATAAATGTAACAAGAGTAAACCCACTACTATATTGAGCATACATTTATATGCATGCAAGATTTATATCTTAAGAAGGAAAAATACTAACCCTAGCTCTATCCATAATTTAGATATATCAATGCTCTATGCTTGAAATATATTCTATGTTTTAATGCAAATTACTGCATGGTTATTTCTTAAAGTCTTGTTTGCAGAACCATTTTTCCGAAGGCCAGTATGAAAACACAAAGTAGCATAATAAGAGGCTATTCCTGCTGTATTTATTCACAGAACATCAGCCAAACGGCAAAAATTGCAAATTCGAAATATATGAGTGGGTAAGAATAAAATATTTTGTTTTTTATTCTTACAATCGAATATAATAAAGTTAAAACATTGTTGAAAAGTAATACATAAGTATTAACGTATATAATTAATTTTTGTCTCATTATAAAAACCACAATTGCTCTTTCTTATAATACAATACATTTTTATTATTGCAGACCATGGTAAAAATTTTTCGCCTATATGAGGGGCGTTCTAAAACTTCTCGGCCTGGACAAGAAAAAACAAGATTTAAGAGAAATGTATTTTTATTTTACAACATAGCCACCTTGTAAATAAATACATTTAGTCCAATGACTTTTTAACTTTTAACACCGTCAGTAAAACAAGATTCTTTCAAATGAAAAAAATAAGTGACTCATCATTTAACGTGAATCTTCGTCCACCCAGTCATTTCTTCAGGTTTGGAAACAAAAAATAATCCCTGGGAGTCAAACCCGGTGAATATGAGGGATGTGGAACCGAACGTCATGCAGATTTGTAGCAACAATCCCAGACGTGTGTAAAAGCGCATTATCGTGATGAAACAGAACTTTCTTTTTCCAAGATGGGACGTTTAATCTGAATAGCATTCTTTAGTTGGTCCAATAGCGAAGCGTAATACACCCTGGTGATGGTTCAGCCCTGGGTAATCTATGAGCACCCTACCACGAGAATCCCAGAAAACTGTAGCCATGACTTTCCCTGTCGATGGAACTGTTTTTGCTTATTTTGGTGCACTTTCATCTGTTGTCACTCATTGTTTGAACTGCTCCTTCGTCTCTGGCGTACAGTGGTGAATCTACTGTTTTGAAACATCGGAGAAACTTATTAGAATTGCGTTTAAACAAGTCCAAACACTTTCGAGAAAAGTTCATTTGAACACGTTTTTAGTCTACTGTTAACAAACGCGGCACCCTTCCAACGAAAAGCTATCTCATATCCAAAACTTCGTGTAAAATTTGGTGGACAAGGCTTATTGAGGTGTTTGGTATGTCAACCAACTCCTGTATATTCAATCGGCGATCATTGAGTACGGTATGGTGAATTTTTGCCACAATATCGTCAATGGTAGCAGTTTTGAAACGCTCTGAGCGCTCATCGTCTTGAATAAATGTACGACCACTCTTACATTCAGCATCCTACTTTTTAACCGTCTAAAACAAAGGGAAAGAAATCTTTTAATGTGGAATCTAACTCCTTTCGTATTTCTGTTGGAGTTAAACTCTTCAAAACAAAGTACTTTATCACAGCTCGTATTTCAGTTTTATCCATTTTGTAGAAAATGTTCACACTATTTTGTTTACAATATCGTCACAAACAAGTGACTACTATTTACACGTTTGAAACTACCCAAGATGGCGGAATCGATCCCGGCCAGGATCGATGGATTTTTTCGGGCGTAAAAATCCTAGGAATTAGAGCCGTGGGTCCTGAGTTGTACATTTACGGCACGATAAAGAACCTCAAGTCTGAAAGAAGAGGCCTCTGAGCAAAATTATTTGCCGTTTCACACCCTGATTTGAATGGGACGCTGATGACTTGAGATGTTAAAGAGCGTCCGTAAATAAATCAAATTTTAAAAAATGCGTTTGAAACTTCACAGCGCACCACCTAAGGGATGACACTTAACAACATCATAGTTATTTAGCGATCTTCAAGCCATCTCTGAGTCAGGCCGAGGACTTTTAGAACACTCCTAGTATAAAATATTTGATCGGAAATTAGTTGTTCACAATGACATTGCGAAAATCTTGCAATGCTATAACCGCGAAGGAAATCATTGTTATCTTAGAACAAAGTAGGAACACTCATTCGTCAATTAGAGTATAAAGACACAAATCTGAGGGCAATACTCGAGGATGACCGGCAGCAGTTTTTGCACCACTGTTAGGGTTCACATTGACATTCGAAACTGTTAAATGGGCTATAAATCTGTACTTAACATAAATATAAAATATGCATAGCTATAACAACTTGGGGATTCGAACATCAGAACATCCCTGCCATCAGAACATTACAGAAAAGGATGGACAATGTGTTAAATTCGGTTTTGGTAATGTTGGAAGAATGTTCCCATTGCTGAAAACTGAAGAAAGGCGCTGTTCTAATTACAGACGAAATAGCCATAAGCTGAACTGAACTGTATCATAAACATCACTGAGTCTGAAAATGCGCTTTTTTATAATTTATTTAGATATGTCTTTGCAAACCTACAAAACATAGGACGATAAAACTTAACTAATGAGCAGGATGAAACTATTTGTTACCTGTACCACATAGTTAAAATGAAATTCTGTAATGTACCGTCTCGAGTGTACCCTTTCATTGGATACTAAACATAGGAATCTTGAGCAATAATGTGATGTCAAGTTAATTGAGGCTCTGAAGTTTAAATTAATTGTTTCTTAAATTTTAATCCAAACTGTCACAATATTAGTGTTAGAAGTTATGAATTTGTTTATAAATTTTGGTCTTATTTTGGAAAATATAAAGAAAGGTCACAGACATGCCATGCCGAAGCGTGGGCTTGAGAATAGCTTAGATAGCAAAAATATTTCAAGAACTTTTTTTCTTCTTGTTTTTTCACAGTTGTTACGTTTATCTTATTTTCTACAATTAAACGCTTCATTCATTTACCGCGTACATTTATAATCTATCTAGAAATATCAACATGGATATACTGTAAATTGACATATTTTTTATAAGTTATTACAATGATTTGTACATTATTATATTTACTGGTAACATTCTAAAAATATATGATGGTATTTTAATGACTTCTGCATACACTTGAAAAGAAAGGAGTTTCATAATAACAATTGCGCCGTCTAGCTACGTTAATCTACTATCGCACTCTGATTTAAGCACGACTACCCCTGACGAAATATACAAATAAAAAGAAAACAATTTAGATATTTTCTAACTCCTTGGACCAGAGACAGTATTAAAATATGCTGGTCGGTCCTGTAAAGAACCTCAAGCCTGAAAGAGCAAAATTTATGGGCAATTTCACTCCCTGAATTGAATAGGATGTTGATGATCTAAGATGTTAAAGAGCGTCCATAAATAATAATAATAATAATAATAATAATAATAATAATAATAATAATAATAATAATAAATAGTCACCCCTATGCTATAAATTATTCTACAGTGGAAATAATTACTTGCATAACATAAATCTTACCAATCATTATTGTCAGAACAGTGAAGGACCGAAGTTTGTGAGTCGCTAACGTCCTGAG
Organism: Metallyticus violacea; assembly: GCA_030762175.1. Taxonomy (NCBI): domain Eukaryota; kingdom Metazoa; phylum Arthropoda; class Insecta; order Mantodea; family Metallyticidae; genus Metallyticus; species Metallyticus violacea. Next base: position 83,706,575 of record CM060846.1, on the reverse strand, counting down.
TATGGAGATCAAAATGCACGATGTTAAAAATGGCTTAAATAAGACAAAGTCACTTGAGTTTCTACGTCAAGCTTTTGGTATAGAGTGCAACAGTTTGCGGTTGGTTCGATGAATTTAAGAGTAAATGACAAGGAGAGGAGCATCGGGCTAACAAGTCTAGCGACCGTAGTGTCAAGTGTGTCGCGTAATAACTGCAAAATAAGAGAATCCTGTTAACAATTGTAGTTCCGAAACCAGTCAAACTGCACAGTATCTAAACAACTTGCTGTTGCCAGGCAGAACATTCGCCAAGACTGCACATTCCTGTCTTATTATCAGTGTGAAGATCATTTAATAAAACTCCCTCGACAAACCATTCTACTCAAAATAGAATTTGTATCATCTCTGTATTATTAAATGAGAAAATAAAAAAGTAATTGGAAATTAAATAAATGAAATGGATGAACCTGCTGACCCTTGCACAGTTGTTCAAAGCTTATTTCCAAACTCCATAATCATACCCAACAAATGTTTTCGTGAAATAAAAGTGTTGCCGTTCTCATCGACACTGCGATCTGCAATTAAAATGAATTTTATTTTTCCTCTTCTTTCTTGTTCTAGTGTACGATTTTACTAAAACACGTTCAATCCTCCTGCGTTCCAGGGCATACGGGACTGAGCTTATGCATAGTGCAAGCATGCATCATGCTACATTAAAATTTGAAAGGGGGGAGAGAGGTTTGGCGGCTGCCGTAGATTGCAGTGCCCTATTCATACAAAGGTAGAGATATTCATCACTTTATATTTACAAAATCAGACGTGATGCCTAATATGAACTTTGTAAGATTATTATTAATTTCATTTAGAATCATTATGCCAATGTTAACTTTTACAAAATATTTTTCTTTGCTGGAAATATTTAAATATTATTTTATAAATAATATTTGTTCATTTTATAATCGACTGGTGGACACTGTTAAAATTGATCAAATATATGAATTGTATACGGATTTCTTTTTTATGCTTATAAGAATCATCAGAACAAACATCCCTGTGGAGTGCATTTTTCTTAATTTTCATTTTGAATATTAATAAAAATACGCTTAACCTTTATAGGGAATATAAAAATATTTTCAGACATACTAGTGGCATATTTTGTTTGAGGATCCATTCAAGTACCAATAATATTTTATAATAGTTATTAGGGAAACTTTTTATAATATTAATTAAATGTACGAAGGCGCATTAATAACTCTGGTGAATAAGATTTTTTAAACATAATCCTCGCTAAGCTCAATATATTTGTTTCAGTGATGTTACAATTTTTTTTTTCTCTCAGAAAAAATCCAACTGCGCTTTATATTCGTTTGTAGCACAGATAACTTAATCATTCGAATAACAATTCATCTCCCAAGCTAATTTTTCAGGATAGGAAAGAGAGAAAATTCACAGGGGCTAATCTGGAGATTAGGATGGGTGGAGCACTATTTCGAAGCCCAGCTCATGCCTTTTGACTTCGCAACGGTCGAGGTGTCATTAAGGCATGGTCCTGGTGGAAGAACACTTTTTTGCACTCTTAACCTTGGTCACTCTGCTTCAAGTCACTAAGTAAACGGTCTAATAATGTTGCGTAATAACAGGCAGTAACTTTTTTACCCTTTTCCAAATAATCGATCATCGAAGCACGGGAAAAAATTAAAATCGTTTTGTCGGCGGAAAAAGTGATGGATCTCGTAGTATTCCTACTCTTTTGATTCCGTTTTGTCTTCGAGGTGTAGCGGTGGATCCAATTTCGTCTACAGACACAATACCTGTCCATATTTGATTCGGATTATGCTGCAACTTTCCGAAACACTTTGAAATGTCCTTCCTCGAGCTTATTTGATCTGGAGTCAAAAAAACGTGGTACCTATCGTCCACTCAACTTTTTCACATGCAGGACATTATATATTCGTCCATATGAGATGGCTACCATCTCAGCAATCTCACGAATGTTAATATCTTCAATCATGATACCATGAATTTTATCGAAAATTTCTTCAGAATAAACCTCAATCGAGCATTTGTAGTACTCGTAAGGCCACTCCAAATCAATTGATGTAATAATAAATGGTATTGAGTGCTGGTACAGAGTCCCCATAACTTCCTTCAGCTCATTTTGTATCTGGGCCGCAGTCTATTTTTTAAATAAAAGTGTTTTATTACGAACTCATCTTTATGCATTTCTACGAAACGTGATACACCGATGTTTAATAAGGCTGCCAACAAAGAACTGCGCGTTACATTTATTTGAAAAGTTGAACAAAACCGTTACATGAATCACGCTTACCAAAGGTCATGCCGCGTAACAAAATTTCCGCCCTCGTAAGTAGGTATAAATATCATTGTGTACTACTTATAATATTTATCACAGACAATTATCCACTCCATTATAAATAGTCGAATATGGAAAATAAAAAATAATGTAAACTCCTAAATCCAAAATGCTAATCTTTATTTTTGTAAGTAAACTAACCAATTGCATTTTACATTAGTGGTGCGCCGTAAAATAGAATAATGTTTGCTCGTCACCTGCTTGCTCGAGAACGCAGTGCCTTATTCTGAAGGAATCTGATCTAGACTCTAGAAGACCACAAGGGCAGACCTGGAGCATAACTTCTGGTCCGCGGACAATAAATTGAGAAAGGCTGCTTTATTTCCCACTGTTCACTCAGTAACGTTGACTTCGGCGATGCTGGCCTTCAAATCGTAATTAACTCCAATTTTAAAGTTAACCAATAAGAAGCAAACTTAGTCGGATGGTCTGGTTCCACAATTTCTAAGAAATAAGCTCATCGTCCAGGAATCTTCCGATTAAGGCGGAAGACTTGGGAATGTGTGATAAATGGCACCACCTTGTTGAAATAGTTCAGTGAAAAAATGTCGCCTTGTTGTTCAACATGTGTTTGTGTAGTCTGTAGTTACAGTCTTAAAAAGAAAAAAAGAAGAAAGAAAGAAAGAAACCGCAATCTTCTGCAAGTGCGGGGACAATTAATGAGAAGCGTGTGTGTTTACTTGTATTTTAGGAATTCACATAAGCAGACAGACGAGACCAGGCCGAGTCTGAGAAATACGTGATGTTTAGAATATCAGAGAGCCGAACAAAACTAAGTATCGTGTGCAATAATGAACTTGTTTCTACTTGTCTGGCTCCAGCAACTCGTGAACCGCAGTACTCCTGCATGACCCCAATGTCTGTGTTGCTTTTTAACATGCGGAGTACGATTTCCCCATCTCCTGAAACAAACAACCTATGCGACATGGTCTTTTTAGGAAGTTGCTACGTATTCTACCACCTTTGTCAAACACGTTAGATGCTTGCAGTTTCAATCAATAAAGATCCGGTTGTTTTAAACTTCCTCACTATGCCTCTCTTGGCAGACATGCAAACATGAAATGACTTTTCAGTGGCAACGTTCGAGTTTGATATCGAGTAATTTTCAATAAGAACACACGTTGAAGGGGCTGTACGACATATTCACTTATACAGAAAAATTAATATCTCTGACAATGGCGGCATCGCTCCAACAAATTAAAATATTAATTTATAAAACAAAACTTCCATAGTTACCGAGTCGTTTAAATGAAATTCAATCCGAAATGCTTCAATATACATAAAGTTATGCTATTTTAAAAACTGCCCGTTTTTAATAATCGTCCTGCATTTAGAGCAAGGAATGATATTAGTTACAAACCGCATGAGCCCATAAATGAGCTGACTTCAATGATTTCCGATATTGAAACTTTCAGACTGTAGGAAAGCAATGGAGAAAAAATCCTAGACGGTTTGTACAACTTAAGTCCAAACCACCCTCTTCAGATACCCTGATTGTATAGTACGCTTCTAGTTAATCCATAATTTCTTTACCATATCACGTTAAATATCTATTACGTCAGGTTTGTGTGGAATGTGGACGTAAGAAATGTTTGTTTGTTGATTTGGTTTATTTATAGACGCCCTTTAACACCTCAGATCATCAGCGTCCTATTCAATGAAGGGCGTGAAACGGCCATCTATTTGCTCAGAGGCCTCTTCTTTAGGTTTGAGTTTTTTTTT